>JARQOC010000010.1:125491149-126005102 GCA_033576535.1 Allobates femoralis | reverse complement strand
GCTGACCTTCTGTAGGCTGGTAGAAGTGCATAACTGGTATGAGGAATGCATCACCTATTTGTGGCCAATCAGCTGGTAAGTATCCAATTTCTGTAAGGACTAGATTTTCTTTAGTTTCTTCATCTGTAGTTACTGCAGGGTAACTGGTTACTTGTGGGATTAACTGTGGCGGACATTTCTTCAAATGATCCCTTGAGACAGTCGCAATAGTATTCCCATTGTCTTTGCTAATAACACAAGTTTTTGAGTTATCAAAGTGTGACGGCATAACGGTGTAGGGTATGGATTCCCAACTGTTATCCAATTTGTTGGTTTTTCTTTTTCTTTTCAGCACTAAGTCACCTATAGCTAGGGGTTCAGCTGAGGCGTGCTTGTTAAAGTCTTTCTCTTGCTTGGTTCTACTGATTTCTAGGTTCCTTTCAACACTCTCTTGTACTTTCTTGTACCTTTCTTGGCGTTGGCTGACCCAGTCTTCATCAGAAGAGTCTTCTGTGGGTTCAATGGTTCCCATCTGCAAATCAATAGGCAGTTTACCTGGTCTTGCTCTCATCAAGTAAGCAGGTGTGTAGTTTGTCGAACTGACAGGTATGTGGTTGTAGATGTCCACGAGATCTGGAAGTTTCTCTGGCCATTGATTTCTCTCTTCAACTGGTAAGGTCTTGAGCATGTCAATGACTATATGGTTCATCTTCTCACATAAACCGTTCGTCTGAGGATGATAAGGTGTGGTGCGGATTTTCTTACACCCATACAGCCCTAAGAATTCTTGGAACAGAGCTGATTCGAAGGCTGGCCCTTGGTCAGTTAAGACCTGGTCTGGATACCCATGGGGGCGACAGAAGTAACTCTGGAACGCTTTGGCTGCTACCTCAGCAGTTAAGTCCTTAACTGGAACGACTACCAGGAATCTTGAGTAGTGATCGACGATGGTGAGAGCGTAGGTGTACCCGGTTCGACTTGGGGTAAGCTTCACGTGGTCGAGAGCAACTATTTCAAGAGGTTTGGTGGTAACGATTGGCTGCAACGGAGCTTTCTGAGTTAGATGGTCTTTCCTTCGAAGGTGACATGGTCCACAGTTTTTACACCATTTGTCAATGGAACCTCTCATACCGACCCAGTAAAACCGATCCTTTAGAAGTCTCTCCAGCTTCTTCCATCCAAAGTGTCCTGCATCATCATGGTATGCTTCAAGGATCATTTGGACTTCAGTCTTGGGAACTACAATCTGCCAGATGAGTTCATGGGTTCTCGGATTGAGGTATCTTCTGCATAGTTTACCTTGGTAGACGAACAACCTCCCTTTCTCCTTCCACAGGCGTTTAGCATTTGGTGAGGCATCAGAGTCCATATTGGCGTGTTCTTGAGTGATGAGATCCCTTACCAGGCTGACATCTGGGTCGTTGGCTTGAGCCTCCTTCCAGTCATGATGAGGTAACGGGTTCACGGTCCTCTCTACACGTGTCTGGTTTCTCTGATGACATGTTGCTGTACCGGAACGGTGGAAAGCAGGTAGTTCAATCTCTTCTAGGTCGTCTATGTCTTCTCCCTCTTCAGGAAGGTGAGGCATTCGGGACAGGGCATCAGCATTGCCGTTCTTGTGACCTGCCCGATACTTTACAGTGAAGTCGTAGTTAGCGAGTCTTGCTACCCAACGCTGTTCTAGGGCTCCCAGCTTTGCAGTCTCTAAGTGTGTTAGAGGATTGTTGTCTGTGAAAGCTGTGAACGGGGCGGATGCCAGGTAATGCTTGAAACGCTCTGTGATCGCCCAGACCAGGGCCAGGAACTCCAGCTTGAAGGAGCTGTAGTTTTCCGGGTTCCTTTCGGTGGGACGAAGCTTTCTGCTTGCGTAGGCTATCACCTTCTCCTTGCCCTGCTGACGTTGAGATAGGACTGCTCCTAAACCTTCATTACTTGCGTCAGTGTACAACAGAAACGGTAGATTGTAGTCAGGGTAGGCCAGAATTTCTTCTCCAGTTAAAGCGTCTTTCAGCGTTTGGAAGGACTTGTCCTGTTCTGGGCCCCAGTGGAACGGGGGTCCCCTGATCTTGCCGTTTTTGGATTGACCTACTAAGAGATCTTGCATGGGGGCGGCTATCTTGGTATAGCCTTTGATGAATCGTCGGTAGTACCCGACCAGTCCTAGGAATTGACGTACCTCCTTGTGGTTGATGGGTGCTGGCCAGTCCTTGATGACGGTGACCTTATCCGGATCCGGTGCTACGCCTTCGGCACTGACCACATGTCCTAGGTATTGGACCTTGGGTTTCAGCAGGTGGCACTTGGATGGTTTCAGTTTCATCCCGTACTTGGACAGTGACTCAAACACTTCACTCAGGTGTTGGAGGTGATCTTCATAGGTCTGAGAGTAGACAATGACATCATCAAGGTATAACAAGACAGTCTCAAAGTTCTTATGGCCCAAACAACATTCCATAAGTCTCTGAAATGTGCCTGGGGCATTGCACAAACCGAATGGCATACTGTTGAATTCGCATAAGCCCATGGGAGTCGTGAAGGCTGTCTTCTCACGATCCTCCTCTGCAACGGCAACCTGCCAGTACCCACTAGTAAGATCTAATGTGGAGAAGTAGTTGGCAGATTTGAGTGCAGCTAGTGACTCTTCTATGCGGGGTAACGGGTATGCATCTTTGTGTGTGACTTTGTTGATTTGCCTATAATCTACACACATCCTCATACTACCATCTTTCTTTTTAACCAGGACTAGTGGTGCGGCCCAGGGACTACAGCTATCCCTAATGACTCCTGCATTCTTCATGTCCTGAAGCATCTCTTTTGCTTTCTGGTAATGAGTGGGTGGTATAGGCCTGTACCTTTCTTTGATAGGTGCATGGTTGTTTGTGGGGATATGATGTTGTACCCCTTTAATCCTCCCAAAGTCAAGTGGGTGTTTGCTGAACACTTGCTCATACTCCCGAACCACCCGGTATACTCCATTTTTCTGGTGAGAGGGTGTATTGTCAGTTCCCACACTGAGCTCTTGACACCATTTCTCTAACTGATCTTTGGAGTGAGGGGGTTCATCAGTGACTGTTTGGTTTGAGGATTTTACATCAATCACAGCATCATCTTTTACTTGGTACAATTTAGCAACAGTTGCATATCTAGGTAGTCTGACTTCATCATCACCATAATTCAATATGCGTACGGGGACTCTCCCCTTTCTTACATCAACTAACCCTCTGGCTGTCAAGAGCGTAGGACTACTGTCAGACATTACAGGTTCTACTACAGCTTGGTAGTCCTGCCCTCTGAGGCCTATGGCTGCTCGACACCAGATCATCATTTCACTTCTGGGTGGTACCACAATTGGAATGGGATCTGTGACCCTTACTCTGCCAATCTCACCATTTGACAATGTTACCTGTTGTTGATACACCAGAGCTCTGATCTGCTTTTGGATAGCCCTCTTTTCTCTGGGTTTACCGGCTTCAGCACTCTGTTGGAGTAAAAACAACACTTCATCGAGACATTTGATCATGACATTGGTACCCAATATGACATATGGATCCTTGTGGTTAGGCTTATCCTGGACCACTAAGATACCCTGGTTTTTCAACTGCACCCTCCCCACCTTTACTGTAGCTTCCCACTGTCCCTCTATGGTAACCGGTATACCATTGGTGGCTTCAAGGTTCATCTCGGGATTAGGGGGTTCTAGCTTAACATCTGGCCAGAACTGCTTGTAAAGGGTACTGGGGATGGATGTCACCTGGGATCCAGTGTCTATCAAGGCGGAGATAGCGATGCCATCAATGACGATTGGTAAGTATGGACAGTCTCCCACATACTTGTGTTCCCAGCTGGACGTAGGGCCTGCACAGTCTACTCCTGGGGTTGGCCCTTCTCGCCCAGGGGTCGCTCGTTTAAAGGACGGGATTGCAGATTGCGTCCTCCTAAGTCGTTCTGCTGACTGTTGCGGCGTCTGTCAGGACTGCGGCGGTCTGCAGGTTTTCCTCGCGACGGCTGTGTCTTTCTCCTCATCCACGGGACGTCGTCTGGACTGTCGGCGAGTAGAATCTTGTCCGATGGCCTTGCATCTGTCTTGGGTCTTCTCCCAGCTTGTAGCTTGGCCACGTCTTTCATCAGTTGCTCGACATTAGCACACAGTTGATCAAACCGGTCAGGTGTTACAGTCTGTGCACTGGACTGAATCGCAGGGATTGGAGATGCTGCTGCCGGCACGGAAGGGGTGTCAGCATACTGCTGCTGCTGCGGTGAAGCGGGATCAGGTACTTCAGCGAGTCGCTGTCCCCAAACTGTTAAGTCTCTCAATGTGTCAAACTCTGCGCCTGGATTTTGTATGGACCACCAGCTTGCTTGCTTTCTATCCTCAGACAGTTTAAGGCCCACAATAAATTGTCCAATTAACGCTTTGTTCTCATCACGAGCACTATCAGGATCGACTTGTTTTAACAGTCTGTATGCCTCTTGCAAGCGCAGTGAATAATCAAGGACACTTTCTTGTGCCCCTTGGTTACAACGATAGAATGACAGTCTTAATCCAGCTTCGGTATGGCACTCAAAAACCCGAGTTAATCTAGCGAATATCTGCTCCACAGATTCCTGAACTTCTACAGGCCAGCTGCGGCTCTGCAGTTCGGCTGCACCGGTTAACTGTCCCATAATAACTGAAGCTCTTTGCTTACCGGTCATCGGGTACATGTCCAGGGCTTGGCATATCTTCCTCTGGAAGTTCTCCAAGGTGCTGGGTACACCGCTGTACTTGGGTAACCAGGTCGCACTAGGAACGTAGGGTAGAGACATCGGCATAATCGGAGCGGGTTGCGGTAGCATACCGCCGACTGGTTGCTG
This sequence comes from Allobates femoralis, assembly GCA_033576535.1. Taxonomy (NCBI): domain Eukaryota; kingdom Metazoa; phylum Chordata; class Amphibia; order Anura; family Aromobatidae; genus Allobates; species Allobates femoralis. The sequence continues at coordinate 126,000,269 of JARQOC010000010.1, read as the reverse complement.
TCCATCTAAAGGTATATTTTGAGGTGCCGCTTGGTCTAGCGGGGGTACCGCGTGATCGGGAGCCGGGTTACTCATGGTCGCTCCCCCTTAGTTAAGCGTAGCCTTTCCCTCGGTTGCAAACGGAAGTGTCGGCCTCGCGGTGAGGAGTGAGGCACCACGGGAGTTTCCGGTTCCTGCTGCGTACAGGGGAAGTCGTCAGAGCGTGGGGGCGGGGTCAATCTTCGCGCCCTCTGTACAGTCACGCCCCTTCTTTTCCCGCCTTTTCGCGCAGCAATGGCGGACCAAATGTACAGTTCGATATTTACAGTCAATAAATAGCACACAATACCCGTGATAACGGGCCTGCTCGTATCCTGTTCGTGACGCCAAATTCTGACTCACCGTAGCCGGGGGGTACACGTAGCGGGCGTTGTTTCTCCTCCAGTCACGGAACCGCGCCTGCGGTGGTGTAGGCCCGGTGGTCCAGATCAATAGGGGAATGGCGGAACAGTGGGGTGATTTGTCTTCGTGACGCCACCTGCGGGTGTTCTGGTAACGGTACCAGCGCTGTTCGGGTCTCCGGGGGATGGTACACAGCGAGATGGAACGCTCCCCACAGGATGAGCGGGAATCCCCGGAGTCGGGAGCTGCGCAAGATGTTGTGAGGCAGCTGCGGGACGCTGCGCGCTGAATCCAGGAATAATGCACAACCACGCAAAGTCTCTTTTAGGTACCTTTACTGGCTGGTAGTCAGGTACACTCGGACCGGGATAGTGAAGTTGGCACTTATGGAGTTTCACAGCAAGCAGTGTTAGGCTTCCTTTCTCTACTTCTGGTGCTAAGGTCGGGTGGATGTGGAATCCAGCCGGACCGGGCAGGGTGTTCAATGGAACTTGCTTCACCTGGTTAGCAGCACTGAGGGCACTGTAAAAGGGTCTGAGCAGGATCAGTACTCTTCCCTGGGCTCTCGTGGATGGGTGCATCAGGTGGAACAGGTGGCTAAACCTCCTGTTGGATGTGCTGGTTCTCTGTGAGGGCTTTGTAGCTTCCACAGCTTCGGTTCCAGTAACCGGTGATTAAGGAAAGAGTCAGTGTAACTCTGTAATCCTTGAGAGGTGCTTCTCCTTTCCTAGTATCCCAATTGCAGGGATCTCCACTGGCTAACAGGCTGTTTGGGGCCTAGTGTGTGTCTCATAAGGCTGGAGATCACACACACCCTCTTTACAGTTCTGAAGTGACTGCACACTCTGAAGTTTCTCCCTCCAAGACTCTTTTTATAGGGGGAACTGGTTAGAAGTCACCAGTGTAGCTCCCCCTAGAGGCTCGGGGTTAAACCAGGTGTTCTAAGTGTTGTTTGTGTTGTGGTTTTGCTGTGCTGTTACTTACTCCATTTGTACCTAAGGATTTCTGTGGTGCCCAACAGGTGCCAGGGTGCCACAATTATGACATCAGATGCATAGATAGAGAAGGGGTCTGGCTGACTGCTCATTTCCATAACTTCTTTATGAAATCAGGTGCATTGATAGAGAAGGGGTCTGGCTGACTGCTCATTTCCATAGCTTCTTTATGAAATCAGGTGCATTGATAGAGAAGGGTTCTGGCTGACTGCTCATTTCCATAGCTTTTTTATGACATCAGATGCATGAATAGAGAAGGGGTCAGGCTGACTGCTCAATCCCATAGCTTCATTATGACATCAGATATAAAAGAGAAGGGGTCTGGCTGACTGCTCATTTCCATAGCTTTATTTTGACATGAGATACATAGAGAAGGGGTCTGGCTGACTGCTCATTTCCAAAACTTTATTATGGCATCAGATGCATAGATAGAGAAGGTGTCTAGCTGACTGCTCATTTAAATAGCTTCTTTATGACATCAGATGCATAGATAGAGAAGGGGTCTGGCTGACTGCTCATTTCCAGAACTTCTTTATGACATCAGGTGCATTGATAGAGAAGGGGTCTGGCTGACTGCTCATTTCCATAGCTTCTTTATGACATCAGGTGCATGAATAGAGAAGGGGTCTGGCTGACTGCTCAATCCCATAGCTTCATTATGACATCAGATATCAAAGAGAAGGGGTCTGGCTGACTGCTCATTTCCATAGCTTTATTTTGACATGAGATACATAGAGAAGGGGTCTGGCTGACTGCTCATTTCCATAACTTTATTATGGTATCAGATGCATAGGTAGAGAAGGGGTCTGGCTGACTGCTCATTTCCATAGCTTCTTTATGACATCAGATGCATAGATAGAGAAGGAGTCTGGCTGACTGCTCATTTCCATAGCTTCTTTATGACATCAGATGCATAGACAGAGAAGGGTTCTGGCTGACTGCTCATTTCCATAACTTCTTTATGAAATCAGGTGCATTGATAGAGAAGGGTTCTGGCTGACTGCTCATTTCCATAGCTTCTTTATGACATCAGATGCATGAATAGAGAAGGGGTCAGGCTGACTGCTCAATCCCATAGCTTCATTATGACATCAGATATAAAAGGAGGGTGGCTGATGTATTCCATAGCTTATTTTGAATGAGATATGAGAGGGGTCTGGCTGACTGGCATCTTATTTCCAATGCTTTATTTTGATCATGCATAGTAGAGAAGGGGTCTGGCTGACTGTCATTTCCATAAACTTTATTATGGCATCAGTTATGCATAGATAAAGAAGGGGTCTGGCTGACTGCTCATTTCCATAATTCATTATGGCATCAGATGCATAGATAGAGAAGGGTCTGCTGACTGCTCATTTCCATAGCTTCTTTATGACATCGCGGATGCATAGATAGAGTAGGGTATGCTGACTGCTCATTTCCATAGCTTCTTTATGACATCAGGTGCATTGATAGAGAAGGGTCTGGCTGACTGCTCATTTCCATAGCTTCTTTATGACATCAGGTGCATTGATAGAGAAGGAGTCTGGCTGACTGCTCATTCCCATAGCTTCATTATGACATCAGATATAAAAGATAAGGGGTCTGGCTGACTGCTCATTTCCTTAGCTTTATTTTGAGGTGAATACTAGATAGAGAAGGGGTCTGGCTGACTGCTCATTTCCATAAATTCATTATGGCATCAGATGCATAGATAGAGAAGGGGTCTGGCTGACTGCTCATTTCCATAGCTTCTTTATGACATCTGATGCATGATAGAGAAGGGGTCTGGCTGACTGCTCATTTCCTAGCTTTTTGACTCAGATATAATAGAGAAGGGTCTGGCTGACTGCTCATTTCCATAGCTTTTATGACATCAGATCATAGATAGAGAAGGGGTCTGGCTGACTGCTCATTTCCATAACTTTATTGACATCAGATGCATAGATAGAGAAGGGTCTGGCTGACTGCTCATTTCCATAGCTTCTTTATGACATCAGATCATAGATAGAGAAGGGTCTGGCTGACTGCTCATTTCATAACTTCTTTATGAATCAGATGCATGATAGAGAAGGGGTCTGGCTGACTGCTCATTTCCATAGCTTCTTATGACATCAGATGCATGATAGAGAAGGGGTCTGGCTGACTGCTCATTCCATAGCTTCATTATGACATCAGATATAAGAGAAGGGGTCTGGCTGACTGCTCATTTCCATACTTTATTTGCATAGATCATAAGAGAAGGGGTCTGGTGACTGCTCATTTCCATACTTATTTGCTCAGATATAAGAAAGGTTGGTGATGCTCATTCCAGCTTATGCATAGTCATTGATAGAGAAGGGGTCTGGCTGACTGCTCATTTCCAACTTCTTTATGATCAGATGCATAGATAGAGAAGGGGTCTGGCTGACTGCTCATCTTCCATGATCATTTGATTGACACACTCAGTGCATGATAGAGAAGGGTCTGGCTGACTGCTCATTCCATAGCTTCTTATGACATCAGATGCATGATAGAGAAGGGGTCTGTGACTGACTGCTCATATCTTAAAATTGGCTTCTGTCATTTCATTCATGATAGTGACATATAGACAAGAAAGGGGTCTGCTGACTGTCATTTCCATAGCTTTTTATGACATCAGATGCATAGATAGAGAAAGGGTCTGGCTGACTGCTCATTTCCATAGCTTCTTATGCATCAGATGCATAGATAGAGAAGGGTCTGGCTGACTGCTCATTTCATAGCTTCTTTATGACATCAGATGCATGATAGAGAAGGGGTCTGCTGACTGCTCATTTCCATACTTCTTTATGACATCAGTGCATGATAGAGAAGGGGTCTGGCTGACTGCTCATTTCCATAGCTTCATTATGACATCAGATCATAGATAGAGAAGGGTCTGGCTGACTGCTCATTTCCATAGCTTCATTATGCATCAGATGCATAGATAGAGAAGGGTCTGGCTGACTGCTCATTTCCATACTTTTTATGACTCAGATGCATGATAGAGAAGGGGTCTGGCTGACTGCTCATTTCCATAGCTTCTTTATGACATCAGATGCATTGATAGAGAAGGGGTCTGGCTGACTGCTCATTTCCATAGCTTCTTTATGACATCAGATGCATGATAGAGAAGGGTCTGGCTGACTGCTCATTTCCATACTTCTTTATGACATCAGGATGCATGAATAGAGAAGGGTCTGGCTGACTGCTCATTTCCATAGCTTCTTTATGACATCAGATCATAGATAGAGAAGGGGTCTGGCTGACTGCTCATTTCCCATAGCTTCATTATGGGCATCAGATATAGAAGAGAAGGGGTCTGGCTGACTGCTCATTTCCATAGCTTATTTTGACATCAGATGCATAGATAGAGAAGGGGTCTGGCTGACTGCTCATTTCCATAACTTCTATTATGCATCAGATGCATAGATAGAGAAGGGGTCTGGCTGACTGCTCATTTCCATAACTTCATTATGCATCAGATGCATAGATAGAGAAGGGGTCTGGCTGACTGCTCATTTCCATAGCTTTTTTATGACATAGATGCATAGATAGAGAAGGGGTCTGGCTGACTGCTCATTCCATAGCTTCTTTATACATCAGGCATGAAGAGAAGGGTTTTGCTGACTGCTCATTCCATAGCTTCTTTATGACATCAGATGCATAGAAGAAAGGGTCTGGCTGACTGCTCATTTCCATAGCTTATTTATGACATCAGATTAAATAGAGGGGTTGGCTGACTGCTCATTTCCATACTTCTTTATGACATCAGATGCATAATAGAAGGGGTCTGGCTGACTGCTCATTCCATAGCTTCTTATGACATCAGATATAAAGAGAAGGGGTCTGGCTGACTGCTCATTTCCATACTTTTTTGACATAGATCATAGATAGAGAAGGGGTCTGCTGACTGCTCATTTCCATACTTTATTACATCAGATGCATGATAGAGAAGGGTCTGCTGACTGCTCATTTCCATACTTTTATGACATCAGATGCATAGATAGAGAAGGGTCTGGCTGACTGCTCATTTCCATACTTCTTATGACATCAGATGATGATAGAGAAGGGTCTGGCTGACTGCTCATTTCCATACTTCTTATGACATCAATGCATGATAGAGAAGGGTCTGCTGACTGCTCATTTCCATAGCTTCTTATGATGCATTAGATAGAGAAGGGGTCTGGCTGACTGCTCATTTCCATAGCTTCTTTATGACATCAGATGCATAGAATAGAGAAGGGTCTGGCTGACTGCTCATTTCCATAGCTTCATTATGACATCAGATGCATAGATAGAGAAGGGGTCTGGCTGACTGCTCATTTCCATAGCTTTTTATGACATCAGATGCATAGATAGAGAAGGGTCTGGCTGACTGCTCATTTCCATAGCTTCTTATGACATCAGATGCATAGATAGAGAAGGGGTCTGGCTGACTGCTCATTTCCATACTTCTTTATGACATCAGGATTGCATAGATAGAGAGGGTCTGGCTGACTGCTCATTTCCATAGCTTCTTTTGACATCAGATGCATAATAGAAGAAGGGTCTGGCTGACTGCTCATTTCCATAGCTCTATTATGACATCAGATGCATAGATAGAGAAGGGTCTGGCTGACTGCTCATTTCCATAGCTTCTTTATGACATCAGATGCATAGTATAGAGAAGGGGTCTGGCTGACTGCTCATTTCCATAGCTTCTTTATGACATCAGATGCATGATAGAGAAGGGTGTCTGGCTGACTGCTCATTTCCATAGCTTCTTTATGACATCAGTGCATGATAGAGAAGGGGTCTGGCTGACTGCTCATTTCCATAGCTTCTTTATGACATCAGATGCATAGATAGAGAAGGGGTCTGGCTGACTGCTCATTTCCATAGCTTCTTTATGACATCAGATGCATAGATAGAGAAGGGTCTGGCTGACTGCTCATTTCCATAGCTTCTTTATGACATCAGATGCATAGATAGAGAAGGGGTCTGGCTGACTGCTCATTTCCATAGCTTCTTATGACATCAGATGCATAGATAGAGAAGGGGTCTGGCTGACTGCTCATTTCCATAGCTTCTTTATGACATCAGATGCATAGATAGAGAAGGGTTGCTGACTGCTCATTTCCATAGCTTCTTATGACATCAGATGCATAGATAGAGAAGGGTCGGCTGACTGCTCATTCCATAGCTTCATTTGATCAGATAAAAGAGAAGGGGTCTGGCTGACTGCTCATTCATACTTTTATGAATAACATAGAGAAGGGTCTGGCTGACTGCTCATTTCCATACTTTTTATGACATCAGATGCATAGATAGAGAAGGGGTCTGGCTGACTGCTCATTCCATAGACTCTATATGACTCATCAGATATAAGATAGAGAAGGGGTCTGGCTGACTGCTCATTTCCATAGCTTTTTATGACATCAGATGCATGATAGAGAAGGGGTCTGGCTGACTGCTCATTTCCATAGCTTCTTATGACATCAGATGCATAGATAAGAGAAGGGTCTGGCTGACTGCTCATTTCCATAGCTTCTTTATGACATCAGATCATGATAGAGAAGGGTCTGGCTGACTGCTCATTTCCATAGCTTCTTTATGACATCAGATGCATAATAGAGAAGGGGTCTGGCTGACTGCTCATTTCCATAGCTTCTTTATGACATCAGATATAGATAGAGAAGGGGTCTGGCTGACTGCTCATTTCCTAGCTTTATTTGATCGAGCATAGATAGAGAAGGGTCTGGCTGACTGCTCATTTCCATAACTTATTATGACATCAGATGCATAGATAGAGAAGGGTCTGGCTGACTGCTCATTTCCATACTTCTTTATGACATCAGATGCATGATAGAGAAGGGGTCTGCTGACTGCTCATTCCATAGCTTCTTTATGACATCAGATATAAAGAAAGGGGTCTGGCTGACTGCTCATTTCCATAGCTTTTTTGACATCAGATGCATAAAGAGAAGGTTCTGGCTGACTGCTCATTTCCATACTTCTTATGACATCAGATGCATAGATAGAGAAGGGTCTGGCTGACTGCTCATTTCCATAGCTTTTTATGACATAGATGCATAATAGAGAAGGGGTCTGCTGATGCTCATTTCCATAGCTTCTATTATGACATCAGATGCATAATAGAGAAGGGGTCTGGCTGACTGCTCATTTCCATAGCTTCTTTATGACATAGATGCATAGATAGAGAAGGGTCTGGCTGACTGCTCATTTCCATACTTCTTTATGACATCAGATGCATAGATAGAGAAGGGGTCTGGCTGACTGCTCATTTCCAACTTCTTTATGACATCAGTGCATGATAGAGAAGGGTCTGCTGACTGTCATTCCATAGCTTCTTTATGACATCAGATGCATAGAAGAGAAGGGTCTGGCTGACTGCTCATTTCCTAGCTTCTTTATGACATCAGATGCATAGATAGAGAAGGGTCTGGCTGACTGCTCATTTCCATACTTCTTTATGACATCAGATGCATGATAGAGAAGGGTCTGGCTGACTGCTCATTTCCATAGCTCTTATGACATCAGATATGAAAGAAGGGTCTGGCTGACTGCTCATTTCCATAGCTTCTTTATGACATAGTCATGATAGAGAAGGGGTCTGGTGACTGCTCATTTCCATACTTTTATGACATCAGATGCATAGATAGAGAAGGGTCTGGCTGACTGCTCATTCCATAGCTTCTTTATGACATCAGATCATAGATAGAGAAGGGGTCTGGCTGACTGCTCATTTCCATACTTCTTTATGACATCAGATATATAGAGAAGGGTCTGGCTGATGCTCATTTCCATAGCTTTTTATGACATCAGATGCATAGATAGAGAAGGGTCTGGCTGACTGCTCATTTCCTAGCTTTTATGACATCAGCATAGATAGAGAAGGGTCTGCTGACTGCTCATTTCCATAGCTTTTATGCATCAGATGCATAGAAAGAAGGGTCTGGCTGACTGCTCATTTCCATAGCTTCTTATGACATCAGATATAGAAAGAAGGGTCTGCTGACTGCTCATTCCAACTTTTTATGATCAGTCATATAGAAAGGGTCTGGCTGACTGCTCATTTCCATAGCTTCTTTATGACATCAGATGCATGATAGAGAAGGGTCTGGCTGACTGCTCATTCCATACTTCTTATGAATCAGATCATAAGAAAGGGTCTGGCTGACTGCTCATTTCCATAGCTTTTTTGACATAGTCATGAAGAGAAGGGGTCTGGCTGACTGCTCATTTCATACTTTTTATACATCAGATGCATAGATAGAGAAGGGTCTGGCTGACTGCTCATTTCCAACTTCTTTGACATCAGATGCATAGATAGAGAAGGGGTCTGCTGACTGCTCATTTCCATACTTCTTTATGACATCAGTGCATGAAGAGAAGGGTTGCTGACTGCTCATTCCATAGCTTCTTTATGACATCAGATGATAAAAGAGAAGGTCTGCTGACTGTCATTCATAGCTTTTTTGACATCAGATGCATGATAGAGAGGGTCTGGCTGACTGCTCATTTCCATAGCTTTTATGAAATCAAATAAGAAGGGTCTGGCTGATGCTGGAGAAGGTCTGGCTGACTGCTCATTTCCATAGCTTCTTTATGACATCAGATGCATAATAGAGAAGGGGTCTGGCTGACTGCTCATTTCCATAGCTTCTTTATGACATCAGAATGAATAGGAAGGGTCTGGTGACTGCTCATTCCATAGCTTATTTGATATAGATATAGATAGAGAAGGGTCTGGCTGACTGCTCATTTCCATAACTTCATTATGACATCAGATGCATAGATAGAGAAGGGGTCTGGCTGACTGCTCATTTCCATAACTTCTTTATGACATCAGATGCATAGACAGAGAAGGGTTCTGACTGACTGCTCACTTCTATAGCTTCTTTATGACATCAGATGCATGAATAGAGAAGGGGTCTGGCTGACTACTCATTGCCATATTTTCTTTATGACATCAGATATAATAGATCGACAAGGGGTCTGGCTGACTGCTCATTTCCATAGCTTTTTTATGACATCAGATGCATAGATAGAGACGAGGTCTGGCTCACTGCTCATTTCCATAGCTTCTTTATCAGATATAATAGAGAAGGGTTCTGGCTAACTGCTCATTTCCAAAGCTTCATTATGGCATCAGATTCACAGATAGAGAAGGGTTCTGGATGACTGCTCATTGCCATAGCTTCTTTATGACATCAGATGCATAGATAGAGAAGGAGTCTGGCTGACTGCTCATATATATAACTTCTTTATGACATCAGATATAATAGAGAAGGGTTCTGACTGACTGCTCATTTCCGTAGATTCTTTATGACATCAGATATATATAGATAGAGAAGGGGTCTGGCTGACTTCTCATTTCCATATTCTCTTTATGACATCAGACATAATAGATAGAGAAGGGGTCTGGCTGGAACCTGAAAAAGAACCCAGTCCATGTGAAAACTTAATGGAGAAAGTAGTCTCAACAATCCTAGGAGATTTCCCAGAAGATTGGCCTCAGCAAGATGGAGCCATCTTAGTGCCTTTACTGAATTTCTACCAGCCCCAAGAAGTGGTACAAAGGAATCAGGAAGAAATACCCGTTGCTAGAGAATCTGAGGATGCTGCAATCGGTACACCTGCTAGCCCTGTAGTGAGACTAAGGCCATGCAGACGCTTACCTGACATACCTGCACCATACCCATCACTAGAAACCTCACCTGAGACAGAGATATCTTAGTGCGCAAGCAACAGAGGAGCACACAAGGTCAACCCCTATCTAGGTATGGAGAGTGGGCACAGTAAAAAGGTCAGAGGTAGAATAAACCTAGGAGTGAGAATGCGCAAAATAGGGTCTTATCCTTAGGAGACAGGTTTTAAATGGTGAAATCTAGGAACTGCTCACCTGATAGGGTTGTGTAGCACACAAGCGGCGTGATCGCTCAGAACAGTACAGCTGCTGCCAGGACCGTACCTCCACAGGTCACTGTGGTCACGATAAACGTCTGCAGGAGAAAGTACCTTGTGGTCCGAGCTGCTGTGTTCATATGATAGAAAGACCAGATACAGCGGAATGTCTGGGTATAGTGGTAGCTAGTTTATTTTCCGACACGTTTCGGAGTCGTATCCCAAACTCCCTCCTCAGGGAAGGAGTTTGGGATACGACTCCGAAATGTGTCGGAAAATAAACTAGCTACCACTATACCCAGACATACCGCTGTATCTGGTCTTTCTATCATATGAACACAACAGCTCGGAACACGAGGCACTTTGTCCTGCAGAGGTAGAATAAACGGCAGCAGTAACATGTAAATTGCATTGTACATAGTAGTGTACAGAAGGGTGGAGGAACTGGGCCCAGCCCCATGCACATTAAGTTGGTAACAGAAAGTGCCTGGGGTGGGGAGCAACCAGGTCTCCTAAGAAGAGACACCCATAGGGAAATGTGTTTGTTGAAAATGTGTTTATTGACTTTTGAAAGACTTTTTCCCTTTTCTTACCCGGAGCGTACAGAGATTTTACTGTATAGACTCTTTTGAACTAAACCTTTCCCTTTGAACTTTTCCCCGGATTACAATTAAAAAGGACCATGGTCACAGGACTGGTGTGACCACAAACTTCATTTTCTTTCTCAAAGCCTGCTGTGAATGGACTAGCACCGTATGGACTTACCTGTTTTCATTTTTGCCATCTTTTGCAGTGTTTTTTTGTAAATGTTTATATTTTGAGACTCTGTAAATATGTTACATGATTATTGTTATTCTTTTTATTTGAAAACACAAAAATGCTCAGACCAGGAGTACTGATGTTAACTAAGGGGGTATGTGGCGCCCTGCTCACGCAGGTAGCCACAGCCTCCCCTACTGCACAGCTGGGTTTCCACAGCAGGTACCTACTACATGCAACACCTTCCACCCAGGCACAGTAGGGGGAGCTGGACTCACTGACTTTAGGTGAGTTCCCCTATAAATACGGCTGGTGGGGGAGAAGTTAGTTAGAGTGTGCAGATGCTAGGAGAGCTGCGAAGACGTCCTGCTGGATGTTGCCGTTGTTAGGCCTGAAGCAGTGACCCAGAGTGGCCCTTCTGCCGTTGAGCCAAGCCTAGGAGTGGGGATAGAAGGCACAGAGCTTAGCCAAGGGAGCAGAGGAACTAGTGGAAGTTTGCCCAAGATTTACCGGACTTCGGGGGTCCCCACCTGCAGGACTACTCCAGGACTGCAGAAAACCCCAGCACACCATGAAGACTTCAGTCACCCGGTCCCCCTGCAAAACCAGGAAGAGGGAGCCAGACACCATAGTGTGGAATCACACAGCAGTGATCAGAGAGGGTAATCCGTGGACCGTGCAGGAGGAGAGAGAGGACCAGAAAAAGTGAGGAGGCCAGTCATGTTCCATACAGGCAGGGCTTCAGCAACAGCAGGGAACCTGAGGAGGCCTTATACTCACTTGCTGTGAAGACTCACTGTGCACCTGGTCACCCAACAGTGCTCTGGACATCTTTACCTGTGCATACCATCAGTAAAAGGTAAAAGAGACTTTCTTCAGAGTGTGTGCATTATTCCTCTCCATCCTCAACCTCCCTATAGACTTCCTTACTGCTTCTTACCCTGGCCTCAAGTCCTACTCCAAGCTGCCCCTTTCCTCTACACTGCCCTGGAGGTCCAGCTCCACCTGTAGGGAGCTTTACTACCCTTGCCGCAATACCATCGCCCTCCGGAGGACTGTGGTGGCGCTTTTCACCCATCACCAGGTACTACAGGAGGCATCCCCTGTACATAACCCCTCTATTGAAGAGTCACCCAGGCCACGGGCTCAGACACTGCCGCCCGTGACATCCACGTGAATCCCTCCGAGCCTGATACCCGAGTACCCCAGGGCCTGGGGCTCAACATATGCTCTTGTTCTGAGCATGTTCTGTACCCCAAAACCGGTTCCAGGAAAAAATTCAGTTTTTTCCTGAATCCGGCTCCATAGGCCCCCATGTTAAGTGTCCAGGACTGGATTTGTTTCTGTCCGGTTTTGTCACTGGAGCCCAAAAACAGTGCAGACTTCATTTTTGGGACTGTTGAATAACAGGACAGAAACGAATCCGGGACTGAATACACAAAACCTGATGGCCAAATATGGCCAATCCAGCACCATACGGATATATGGGAGGCAATAACGATCCTGTTCTGTTCTTTTCAAAAACGAACAGAACAGGATGACAAAAAACGTAGTGTGAAGCCAGCCATAGTCTCATGTGTCAACTTTTGTGCATGTTATCAGGCCAAAATCAACTATGTGAACTTTTGATCAGAGTCATTTGGTTGTTTTTGGTTAACATTAAGAGAAAACACAGTAGTTTGGCTTCACCCAGCCACTAACCATGGGTGGAAAAAAAGTTTGTTGTGTTATCATTCATATTCTCTGAAAACAGACCAAGAAAGCAAAAAATCTGCTGTGGTAAGTAAACGTTTGAGCACAATAGTATATGGTGTATATGAGTATATGGTGTATACTGACTCCCGCTCTGTAATGGTGTATACTGACTGCCTGCTCTCTGTGATTGTAGGGTCAGACATGGTGTATAGTGACCGCCCGCTCTGTGTAATGGTGGGTTTACACACACCAATTTATCTGTTCAATCTCTGAACCAATCTCTGGTTGCAGTGAAATCATGGATACATTGCTCCATGTTGTACACAACCACAAAATGGAGCAATATATCCATGATTTCACTGCAACCAGAGATTGGTTCAGAGATTGAACAGATAAATTGGTGTGTGTAAACCCACCATAATTGTAGGGTCACATGGTGTATACTGACCACCCACTCTGTAGGATTGTAGGGTCACACATGGTGTACACTGACTGCCTGCTCTGTGTGATTGTAAGATCATACATTGTATATACTGACTGCTAGTGATGAGCAAACTTTGCTTGAACATGGCCACCAATTTAAAATTCAGCAAGAACCCAGCCGATTCAGTTCAATGACCACAACTACTAGACATCCTTAAGTCCGAAACGACATTAGCCTGGGCAAAAGAGATTATAAGCTATTTAGGCATATACTTAACTAAACCCTTATCTGCAATAATTGATGTCAACGGATATATCCAAAACTATCCAAATAGATATACAACATTTAACTAACTTAGAAATCTCTTGGTTAGGTCGAGTCAACGCATACAAGATGTGCCTGCTTCCCAGGCTTCTCTACAAATTCAGGTCTATTCCCCTCTGTGTGCCGGCAAAGTGGTTGCAGAGACTTCAAACACAACTATTTAATTTCGTATAGAACAAACTAAAACCCTGAGTTACGAAATTGATGCTCATGAAGAGTAAAAATAAAGGAGGCCTAGCCATCCCCAATATCAGTGCCTATCTATAAGCAACGATTATCAAACTCAGCCAGAATTGGTAGAAAAACACTGAGGGTACCTTTACACGCCGCTACTGGAGGATGGATACAACCCGCTACTTCACGTGCACGAGCACGGCCAAACGGTTACAAACGGTCAACGCACCATCTTTACACGCCGCCACAAGCTACGCTACGCTACGTTACATCTATCTCTGGATACACCGCCGGGTGCCATAAGTCACCTTCTGTAGCTCACCGTACCTCATTTACACACCGCTACAACAAGCTAATATGGGCGGACCTGGTGCAGCAGGGACAGCACATAGACGTGCCACAATTGTGGATTACGAGACAAAGCAAGAAACCCATGATTGGCCAGGCATCGCAGGAGGCTGTTTAATACATGACGCTCGAGCAATTGTGTAGTGTGACTGGTCAGCTCCTTAAATATGCCGCCCTATGCAGCGACTACCAATCGTAACGCAGGAGCTTCCACCAATGATCGCTGAAGGGGGGCGGTATCCCGGAGCCTGTGTCACGCCCCAGCTACATACCAGGTACATTGCCTGGTGTCGACACATCCCTTCTGTTGCTTCTTTACACGCCGATACAGCTCGCTACAATCGCCTGTGTAGCCACCTGTTTCCGGGCAGTGCTCGGAAACAGATGTATCTGTTGCCGGGTGCCTCCTACCGTCTTCACACGCCACTACTACGGGGTATTTTGCCGCTACAAGCTACATTTGTAGCCTGTAGCTGGTTGTATCCATCCTCCAGTAGCGGCGTGTAAAGGTACCCTGAGAGACCGGCTTGGCTAGGATTAGAAGAACCAAAGAACCTACATAATAAAATGGGTCTGCTTCTCACTTCGTACCTCTGCGACAAAAAGAAAACTCAACGGTGAAAGCAGCAATTAAAGCATGGAGATCTTTACTTAACTTCTCTACTGCTCACTTTACACCAGCATCACCAGACTGGATAAACATTGAAGTTCTGGAAATAATTGCTCCCAAAATAAAAACGAAGACGTGCAAAAAAGCAGGAATCAATTCCATATCTGATATATTAGACAAGTTGAAAAGTCTTTCCCCCTTTGAACTCCTCAGAAGAAAATTTAAACTAAACTAGTCTGAATCTATGAACTGGTCTAAAATTCATGCACTAATAGAATCGCATAGAATTAACTTCTCTCTGCTACAAAATGTAACCCAAATGCTTAAATATCCCCAGAGTACACCATTCTGGAAGACCAAAACAATCTACCAGAACTTTAACCAGGATGTGGTCTTCATGAACTCTCCAAACTTACAAGCGTGGGAGAAGGAGATCCAGGTGAAAATTAACACTGACCAAATGCAAACTATCTTCGATAACATCTATGCACATATCAGAGGCTCCCACCTGATTGAAACTCATTACAAGATTTACACCAGATGGTATCTTACTCCATACAGACTTCACCAAATCCAATCACAAAACTCTCCTCTATTCTGGAGGAACTGCACGGGAACAGGCACACTATCGCATGTCTTTTGGAATTGTAAGATGCTTAAAACATATTGGTCGAAAATCAAATCATTAATAAACCGTGTCACCAAAGAGCGCATACAAATAACAGAGGAGTTTGCCTTACTACTCGTAGGTGTCGACCAACTACCAACACGACATAGAGCGATAATAATACACATCATCCTTGCAGCCAAAAACAATATGGCAGCGAACTGGAAAAACGATCTTCCACCAAAAATAGAAGAAACAATAGAAAAAATTGCATTTGAATTCTCCTATTCACTTCGGAATAATCTCCTTAATAAATACCAATTGAAATAGAAAAATTGGAACCTCCTATATCCCCTTTCCCCTATTGGCTTGAGAGACCGGAACTCCATAGGGACCAATACCTAAACAATTTAGCCTACACGAAGTCTAGCAGAGTCAATATACTAGAGATTGTTAATAAACAGACTAAACAAAATAAATCAATCTAGTTACCACTAGTAGAGTCCATGACCCTCCTCTTTTTATAGGCATGGACACACAACTCGAGTTTTCCGCCATAACTTGTAGTATAGTTCTCACAAACTTGTATTATAGTTCCCAGGACACTAGTCGAAGTATTAACTCATTATATATTAGTCTATCACCAAGACATACTTGGATTGGAATCCCAAAGGCTGATAAATCTTTACATATTGAGATGTTGAACGTTAGTAAGTTTACCCTTTCTTTTACTTAGATACATGCAACTATAATCTCTGATGACTGGATTTCTACATTTGTACAAATTTGCATCCCTTGAAGATGTTTGGATATATTTAATGTAATTTAATGTACTGATATATTGGATATGTTTATTATCTTGTCATCTTATACCTGCTAACTTAAAACCAATAAAAACCATTGGAATATATATACTGACTGCCAGCTCTGTGTGATTGTAGGGTCATACATGGTGTATACTGACTGCTCATTCTGTGTGATTGAAGTGTGGCACCCCCAGGGTTCATGTGCTACAGTAACAACACAAAGGGTTACCTCCCCACACAACACCAGCACCTCCAGGCCAGAAGGGAGAGACCAAGCTGCTCCCCTATATATTATGGTGTGGAGAGGAAGTGGGCAGTGCATTTCCTAGGAGGACTGTGAAGACGACCTGGGTGTAAAAGAGCTGTGATAAGCTCAGCCCGAGGTCCACTGACCAGTTCCAGGCCAAGCCAGGGTCTGAGGAAAGGAGACAGGAACAGAGATGAACACACCTGGGAGACCGAGTTACCCTAAAACTCACCCCAGAGGAGTGGATACTGGATCCGAGGTTGTGCATGACACATGCAGCACAGTAAACACCGGGGAGGTGAAGATTCCACATTCTTCACCTGTACCAGGTTACAGCAACGCCACAGAGTTCAGGATAGATATAAAGAACTCGAATTGCCTATCAGATTGGTACCCGGGAGAAGGAACAGGGGCAGCAGCAGAGCTTATGCAGCAGCAGGGGCCACACACAGCACAGAAAGGGAGCCAAGACGATCCGGCTGGATGGGAGAGACCCTGAATCCCACACAGACTCTGTGGACAATACTTTACTGGATTACATCTTAAGTACAGTAAAAGACCAAAAGAAACTTCAAACTGTGAGTCTTCCTGTTAATTGCGCCATTCACCCAATATTCCACCTGCAGAGCCGGAGAGTGCTCTCCTCACAGACTGACTGGAAAGGCTGCAGCAGCAGGAAAGTACCCTAAGTGATCTGCACCTATTACAACACCTCATCCAGCACCTAAACAACCAGAGCTGCTACTACAAAGTAAGTGCCTGTGTCAACTACAACCCCCATCATAACCTCCATAGACTACTACCACTCCTGCCCTGGGGACCTGTAGCCCTACCCGGAGAAGGCTTACCACCTCAGCTGCCCATAAGTCACTGTCCCCAGCTGCAACCAAGCAGCGGTGGCCCCTCTGGCCACAATACTCCGGGTGGCATCATGACTCTATCCCCTGTAAATAACCCCAAACTTGTGGGCTCGGGACACGGTCCGGACCACGACTGCCGTGATACCCCGTGATAACCCCAGTCCGGTACTGAGTACCCCGTCCCAGTGGGCTCCACAAAAGGATCATACATGGTGTATACTGACTCCCGCTATGTGTGATTGTAGGGTCATCATACATGCTGTATACTGACCGCCAGCTCTGTTTGATTGTAGGTTCATACATGGTATTCACTGATTGTGCATTCTGTGTGATAGTACACAGTCACCTTGCTTGAGCCACTTATCTCTCTCTGCTTACACTACACTCCTGTGTGCCCTCTGACCATTAAAAATGTGAGGCTCCAAGGTTCTGTCCTCACACATAGTTTTGCTTTGTCATGGTGCCTGTTTGAAATCAGACTCTGCTGCACCCTAGTGCTGTGTGCTCCTTGTGCTGTTTTTCATTTAGGGACCTGTCTGACAATTTGTAATTATACTGTGATTTGTTAAAAAGTAACAAGAAAGATTATACAAAGTGACCTGAGATCACTACAAGGAAGAGTCTGGAACAGAACAGTCTCCACCGGTGACTGCAGCGCACGAGACATGGGGAATCTGCCGCATATTCTACTGCTGAGCACCTTGTATCTATCTACAACTGGAACAGGTGAGGACCGGGTGCAAGATGCTACAACCTAATAGTTATATTCTTATACATAGGAGCAGTATTATATTAGTTATATTCTTGTACACAGGAGCAGTATTACAGTAGTTATATTCTTGTACATAGGAGCAGTATTATAGTAGTTATATTCTTGTACATAGAGGCAGTATTATAGTAGTTATATTCTTGTACATAGGAGCAGTATTATAGTAGTTATATTCTTGTACACAGGGGCAGTATTATAGTAGTTATATTCTTGTATATAGAGGCAGTATTATAGTAGTTATATTCTTGTACATAGGAGCAGTATTATAGTAGTTGTATTCTTGTACACAGGAGCAGTATTACAGTAGTTATATTCTTGAACATAGGAGCAGTATTATAGTAGTTATATTCTTGTACATAGGAGCAGTATTATAGTAGTTATATTCTTGTACACAAGGGCAGTATTATAGTAGTTATATTCTTGTATATAGAGGCAGTATTATAGTAGTTATATTCTTGTACACAGGAGCAGTATTACAGTAGTTATATTCTTGTACATAGGAGCAGTATTATAGTAGTTATATTCTTGTACATAGGAACAGTATTATAGATGTTATATTCTTGTATATAGGGGCAGTATTATAGTAGTTATATTCTTGTACATAGGAGCAGTATTATAGTAGTTATATTCTTGTACATAGGAGCAGTATTATAGTAGTTATATTCTTGTACATAGGGGCAGTATTATAGTAGTTATATTCTTGTACATAGGAGCAGTATTATAGTAGTTATATTCTTGTACATAGGAGCGGTATTATAGTAGTTATTTTCTTGTACATAGGGGACAGTATTATAGTAGTTATTTTCTTGTATATAGGAGCAGTATTATAGTAGTTATATTCTTGTACATAGGGGCAGTATTATAGTAGTTATATTCTTGTACATAGGGGCAGTATTATAGTAGTTATATTCTTGTACATAGGGCAGTATTATAGTAGTTATATTCTTGTACATAGGGGCAGTATTATATTAGTTATATTCTTGTACATAGGGCAGAATTACAGTAGTTATATTTTTGTACATAGGGGCAGTATTATAGTAGTTATATTTTTGTAGATAGGAGCAGTATTATAGTAGTTATTTTCTTGTACATAGGGGGCAGTATTATAGTAGTTATATTCTTGTACATAGGGGCAGTATTATAGTAGTTATATTCTTGTACATAGGGGGCAGTATTATAGTAGTTATATTCTTATACATAGGGGCAGTATTATAGTAATTATATTATTGTACATAGGGGCAGTATTATAGTAGTTATATTCTTCTACATAGGGGCAGTATCATAGTAGTTATATTCTTATACATAGGGGCAGTATTATATTAGTCATATTCTTGTACATAGGGGCAGTATTATAGTAGTTATATTCTTGTATATAAGGGCAGTATTATAGTAGTTATATTCTTGTACATAGGGGCAGTATTATAGTAGTTATATTCTTGTACATAGGGGCAGTATTATAGTAGTTATATTCTTATACATAGGGGCAGTATTATAGTAGTTACCGTATATAATCGCGTATAAGCCGAGTTTTTCAGCCCAAAAATTGGGCTAAAAAGTCCCCCCCTCGGCTTATACGCGAGTCACTGTATACTGTATACAATGTATACAGTATACAGTGCCCCCCCATATCAGTTCACAGTCCCCCCCCCTTGGGTAGTAATCCTGTAATGGAAGAGATTAGTATACTTATCCCTCCGCTGTCCCGCTGCCGGTGTCCCGCCGCCGCCATCGCGCTCTTCCGTCTTCATCCAGCGTCTTCCGGCTTCTTCCGGCTTCCTCCGGTGGGCGCAGGCAATGACGTCATTGTCTGCGCACCAGAGGAGGAAGCCGGAAGAAGACGGAAGACGCTGGATAAAGACGGAAGAACACGATTGCGGCGGCGGGATAGCGGAGGGATAAGTATACTAATCTCTTCCTTTACAGGATTACTACCCAAGGGGGGCCTGTATACTGATATGGGGGGGCTGCTGTATATACCTCTGGGGCTGTATATACCTGTGGGGCTGTATATACCTCTGGAGCTGCTGTATACTACCTAAGGGCTGCTGTACACTACCACTGGGGCTGCTGTATATACCTCTTGGGCTGCTGTATACCTCTGGGCTGTATATACCTCTGGGGCTGTATATACCTCTGGGGCTGCTGTATACTACCACTGGGGCTGCTGTATATACCTATGGGGCTGTATATACCTCTGGAGCTGCTGTATACTACCTAAGGGCTGCTGTACACTACCACTGGGGCTGCTGTATATACCTCTGGGGCTGCTGTATACCTCTGGGCTGTATATACCTCTGGGGCTGTATATACCTCTGGGGCTGCTGTATACTACCACTGGGGCTGCTGTATATACCTATGGGGCTGTATATACCTCTGGGCTGTATATACCTCTGGGGCTGCTGTATACTACCTAAGGGCTGCTGTATACTACCACTGGGGCTGCTGTATATACCTCTGGGGCTGCTGTATACTACCACTGGGGCTGCTGCTGCTGTATATACCTATGGGGCTGCTGCTGTATATACCACTGGGGCTGCTGCTGTATACTACCACTGGGGCTGCTGCTGTATACTACCACTGTGGCTGCTGTATATACCTCTGGGGCTGCTGTATACTACCACTGGGGCTGCTGCTGTATATACCACTGGGGAGGCTGCTGTATACCACACTGCTGGGGGCTGTATACCTGTGCTGGGGTCCACCCTCGGCTTATACATGAGTCAATAGGTTTTCCCAGGTTTTGGGTGCAAAAGTAGGGGGGTCGGCTTATACAGGGGTCAGCTTATACACGAGTATATACGGTATATTTTTGTACATAGGAGCAGTATTATATTAGTCATATTTTTGTACATAGGGGCAGTATTATATTAGTCATATTCTTGTACATAGGGGCAGTATTATAGCAGTTATATTCTTGTACATCGGAGCAGTATTATAGTAGTTATATTCTTGTACATAGGAGCAGTATTATAGTAGTTATATTCTTGTACATAGGGGCAGTATTATAGTAGTTATATTCTTGTATATAGGGACAGTATTATAGTAGTTATATTCTTGCACATAGGGGCAGTATTATAGTAGTTATATTCTTGTACATGGGGCAGTATTATAGTAGTTATATTCTTGTACATAGGGGCAGTATTATATTAGTCATATTCTTGTACATAGGGGCAGTATTATATTGAAAAATAAAACCAAGAAGCCAGTTAATTCCTAACTGTAATTTAAAAATTTGATATTTAGCAAACAATTGATCAATTCTTTGAGCCACCCTGCCACTTCACAGCAATCTCAGATTGGGCGGTCCTACTGTATGTTTTTATATATATATAGTATATCGTATACAGGGGCGGATTAAGGGTAGCCAGGTTCCCAGGCTGTTCAAGCTCTGTGGGCCCCCGCATTTGATGGGTCATGTGACAGTGTCATTATCATATACCTGAAACAGATTATTTTGGAAAAATAGTTGCCAAGTGAAAACTACATCCATTGATCCAGTTAAATAAAAAGCCAAACCTGATCTTTATGCAATAAAAAGAGCTACAAAAATGCACCAAAACCAAGCCAAAAATGCTACGGTGCAATTTTTTTTAGTCTTTATTGTTTCAAATGGTTGAAAAAAAGCAAAAACGCTGAAATAACTGAGGTGCTGCTTCTTTTAAAAACAGCAAAAATTAAGCTGTTTATGTCAAGAACTGAAAAACAGATGTGTGTGCAAGAGATTTCTGGAATCTCATAGGTTTTGCTGGTGCTGTAAAAATGTAGGTTTTTATTAGCATGGATTTGCATAAAACTAATGTAAAATGCCCTGAGTGAACTTAATTACAGTACTGAGGTAAAAAAAAAAAAAAACAATACAGAACATCTGCACATGGCCTTACAAATACTGAGTTAAAAACTCATCAAATACTGAACATCTGCACGAGTCCTTACAGATACTGAGGAAAAAAATACCAAATACTGAATGTGTGCACGAGGCCTTACAAATACTGAGGTAAAAACTCACCAAATACTGAACATCTATATGAGGCCTTACAGATACTGAGGTAAAAAACACCAAATACTGAACAGCTGCATGTGGCCTTACAGATACTGAGGTAAAAACTCACCAAATACACAACATCTGCACAAGGCCTTACAGCTCCTGAGGTAAAAACACCAAATATTGAACATCTGCACGAGGCCTTAGGCCGCCTTCACATCACGTTTTTTTCCTGTCCATCTGGATCTTGTTTTTTTGCAGGAGCACACAGACACGAACGGACAGGTCCGGATTGTAAATTCCGGATGCCATTTCTGTGTCCAGACCCGTGATTTTGAGGGATCCAAACACAGAAAGAGCTGGGAGAGCTGGGGCTGTACTTTCACTTTGGCAATGTATCTACGTAAATTGCGAATGTGAAATGAAAGAAAGCAATGGTTAAAAGTAAAAAAAAATTCTCACCTCTATTCTTATACATAGGGGGCAGTATTATAGTAGTTATATTTTCGTACATAGGAGCAGTATTATAGTAGTTATAATCTTATACATAGGGGGCAGTATTATAGTAGTTATATTCTTGTATATAGAAGGCAGTATTATAGTAGTTATATTCTTGTATATAGAGAGCAGTATTATAGTAGTTATATTCTTGTACATAGGGGCAGTATTATAGTAGTTATATTCTTGTATATAGGAGCAGTATTATAGTAGTTATATTCTTGTATATAGAGAGCAGTATTATAGTAGTTATATTCTTGTATACAGGGGCAGTATTATAGTAGTTATATTCTTGTATACAGAAGCAGTATTATAGTAGTTATATTCTTGTACATAGGGGCAGTATTATAGTAGTTATATTCTTGTATACAGGGGCAGTATTATAGTAGTTATATTCTTGTATATAGGAGCAGTATTATAGTTGTTATATTCTTGTACATAGGGGCAGTATTATAGTAGTTATATTCTTGTATATAGAGGCAGTATTATAGTAGTTATATTCTTGTACATAGGGGCAGTATTATAGTAGTTATATTCTTGTACATAGGGGCAGTATTATAGTAGTTATATTCTTGTACATAGGAGCAGTATTATAGTAGCTATATTCTTCTACATAGAGGCAGTATTATAGTAGTTATATTCTTGTACATAGGGGCAGTATTATAGTAGTTATATTCTTGTACATAGGGGCAGTATTATAGTAGTTATATTCTTGTACATAGGAGCAGTATTATAGTAGCTATATTCTTCTACATAGAGGCAGTATTATAGTAGTTATATTCTTGTAAATAGGGGCAGTATTATAGTAGTTATATTCTTGTACAAAGGAGCAGTATTATAGTAGTTATATTCTTGTATATGGGGCAGTATTATAGTGGTTATATTCTTTTACATAGGAGCAGTATTATAGTAGTTATATTCTTGTACATAGGAGCAGTATTATAGTAGTTATATTCTTGTACATAGGAGCAGTATTATAGTAGTTATATTCTTGTATATAAGGAGCAGTATTATAGTGGTTATATTCTTGTATATGGGGCAGTATTATAGTGGTTATATTCTTGTACATAGGAGCAGTATTATAGTAGTTGTATGCTTGTACATAGAAGCAGTATTATAGTAGTTATATTCTTATACATAGGAGCAGTATTATAGTAGTTATATTCTTGTCCATAGGGACAGTATTATAGCAGTTATATTTTTGTACATAGGGTCAGTATTATAGTAGTTACAGTGCCTACAAGTAGTATTCAACCCCCTGCAGATTTAGCTGGTTTGATAAGATGCCAATAAGTTAGAGCCTTCAAACTGCAAACGAGAGTAGGATTTATTAACAGAAGCATAAATCTTACAAACCAAAAAGTTATGTTGCTCAGTTGAATTTTTATACATTTTAAACATAAAAGTGTGGGTCAATTATTATTGTTTAATATTTTGTGGAATAACCCTTGTTTGCAATTACAGCTAATAATCGTCTTTTATAAGACCTGATCAGGCCGGCACAGGTCTCTGGAGTTATCTTGGCCCACTCCTCCATGCAGATCTTCTCCAAGTTATCTAGGTTCTTTGGGTGTCTCATGTGGACTTTAATCTTGAGCTCCTTCCACAAGTTTTCAATTGGGTTAAGGTCAGGAGACTGACTAGGCCACTCCAACACCTTGATTTTTTCCCTCTTGAACCAGGCCTTGGTTTTCTTGGCTGTGTGCTTTGGGTCGTTGTCTTGTTGGAAGATGAAATTACGACCCATCTTAAGATCCTTGATGGAGGAGCGGAAGTTCTTGGCCAAAATCTCCAGGTAGGCCGTGCTATCCATCTTCCCATGGATGCGGACCAGATGGCCAGGCCCCTTGGCTGAGAAACAGCCCCACAGCATGATGCTGCCACCACCATGCTTGACTGTAGGGATGGTATTCTTGGGGTCGTATGCAGTGCCATCCAGTCTCCAAACGTCACGTGTGTGGTTGGCACCAAAGATCTCGATCTTGGTCTCATCAGACCATAGAACCTTGAACCAGTCTGTCTCAGAGTCCTCCAAGCAAACTGTAGAAAAGCCTTGACATGACGCTTTGAAAGTAAAGGAACCTTACGGGCTCGTCTGGAACGGAGACCATAGCGGTGGAGTACGTTACTTATGGTATTGACTGAAACCAATGTCCCCACTGCCATGAGATCTTCCCGGAGCTCCTTCCTTGTTGTCCTTGGGTTAGCCTTGACTCTTCGGACAAGCCTGGCCTCGGCACGGGAGGAAACTTTCAAAGGCTGTCCAGGCCGTGGAAGGCTAACAGTAGTTCCATAAGCCTTCCACTTCCGGATGATGCTCCCAACAGTGGAGACAGGTAGGCCCAACT
Organism: Allobates femoralis; assembly: GCA_033576535.1. Taxonomy (NCBI): domain Eukaryota; kingdom Metazoa; phylum Chordata; class Amphibia; order Anura; family Aromobatidae; genus Allobates; species Allobates femoralis. The sequence goes on along the minus strand of JARQOC010000010.1, from coordinate 125,975,553 downwards.
CCTTGGAAAGGGTTTTGTACCCCTTGCCAGCCTTGTGACCCTCCACGATCTTGTCTCTGATGGCCTTGGAATGCTCCTTTGTCTTTCCCATGTTGACCATGTATGAGTGCTGTTCACAAGTTTGGGGAGGGTCTTAAATAGTCAGAAAAGGCTGGCAAAAGAGATAATTAATCCACACATGTGAAGCTCATTGTTATTTGTGCCTGAACTACTTCTTAATACTTTAGGGGGACCAAACAGAATGCTGGTGGTTTGAGGGGTTGAATAATAAATGACCCTCTGAATTAACTTTTAACGCTTTAAAAAAAAAAAAAAAAAAAATTTTTTGTGGCACTGCATTTTACACTTCCAGGCTGATCTACAGTCCAAATGTCACAATGCCAAGTTAATTCCGCAAGCGTCAACCAGCTAAATCTGCAGGGGGTTGAATACTACTTGTAGGCACTGTATATTCTTGTAAATAATGGCAGTATTATAGTAGTTATATTCTTGTACATAGGGCAGTATTATAGTAGTTATATTCTTGTACATAGGGGACAGTATTATAGTAGTTATATTCTTGTATATAGGAGCAGTATTATAGTAGTTATATGCTTGTACATAGGGGCAGTATTATAGTAGTTATATTCTTGTACATAGGGGCAGTATTATAGTAGTTATATTCTGAATATAGGAGCAGTAATATAGTAGTTATATTCTTGTACATAGGGGGCAGTATTATAGTAGTTATATTCTTGTATATAGGGGCAGTATTATAGTAGTTATATTCTTGTACATAGGAGCAGTATTATAGTAGTTATATTCTTGTATATAGGAGGCTGTATTATAGTAGTTATATTCTTGGACATAGGAGCAGTATTATAGCAGTTATATTCTTGTACATAGGGGAAGTATTATAGTAGTTATATTCTTGTACATAGGAGCAGTATTATAGTAGTTATATCTAATATATAAAGCTGAATGTGTGTATGTATGTGCTTATGTATGTATGTATGTATATCCGGGATTGGCATCTACACCGTTGAAACTACAGCCACAATATTTTGCACAGTCACACGTCTGGACCCCGAGAGCGTCATAGGCTATGTTGTGAGGCCAAATTTTAACCCCACGCGTTCCAATTCACCAAACAATTTTGTCCCTATCTACATAATGGGGAAAAAGTGACAGTTACCAGTTGACAGTTGTGAATGAGAGGGGCTTAATGACAGCGCCAAAGACTAACAGCACATACCAGCATGTAGTCACTAAGATGGGGCCCCAACATGGGATATTCACCACGCATGGGGACATGTATACACACCACACACACACAAAGATTAACAGAAAGTGTATAGTCGCTAAGATGCAGCCCTAGCATTGGATACTCACCACGCACCCGAACACACACCACAAAGAGACACACACAACACAGAGACACACACACACACCCCATGAACACACACACACACCCTATAGCAACACATGCACTCACCCAACAGGGACACACACACACACACACCACAAAGAGACACACACAACACAGACACACACACCACACAGACCCCCCCCCTCCACGGACACACACACGCATAAACACCCTATAGGGACACATGCACTGACCCCACAGACACAAACACACCATAAAGAGACTCACACAACACAGAAACACACACACCACATAGAACCCCCCCAAAGTGACACCCACATACACACCCTATAGAGACACATGCATTCACCCCACAGGGACACACACCCCACAAAGAGACACACACAACACAGACACACACACCACACAGACCCCCCCCACCCCACAGTGACACACATGCACACCCTATAGGAACACATGCACTCACCCCACAAGGACACACACACACACACACCTCAGGGACACACACACCACACAGACAGACACAGATGTGCACAAATCACCTCACACAACTCGCCTCATACGTGTGCTATCTTTAATTTCCAAAAATAAACATCTGATTAAAAACAACCAATGTGCAACACATGTGCCATATAGGGAATTAAGGCAGATGTCAGTCACATGAGCTGTCTATTATGTGTATGTGTGAGGTAACATATACTGCCCGGCCGGGAGGAGGGTTTACTGTTGGCTGGAGATTTATCAGGCTGCCTATAGCAACCAATCACAGCTCAGCTTCTATTTTCCTACAGGTTATTAATATGACATATTCAAATTTTATTTTGTTATAGCTAACAGCAGTTATTTATTAACCCGGGCGTAGCCGGGTAGTACAGCTTGTTCTTGTATATAGGGGGCAGTGTTATAGTAGTTCTATTCTTGTACATAGGAGCAGTATTATAGTAGTTGTATTCTTGTACATAGGAGCAGTATTATAGTACTTATATTCTTGTACATAGGGGGCAGTATTATAGTAGTTCTATTCTTGTACATAGGAGCAGTATTATAGTAGTTATATTCTTGTACATAGGGGCAGTATTATAGTAGTTATATTCTTGTACATAGGAGCAGTATTAAAGTAGTTATATTCTAGTACATAGGAGCAGTATTATAGTAGTTATATTCTTGTACATAGGAGCAGTATTATAGTAGTTACCGTATATACTCGCTTATAAGCCGAGTTTTTCAGCCCAAAAATTGGGCTGAAAAGTACCCCCCTCGGCTTATACGCGAGTCAGTGCAGTATACCGATGTATACATCGGTACATACCGATGTATACATCGGTATACAGCAGCCCCCGCATCCCCAGTAATGCAGGGCCCCCCCAGCGTCTCTCCGGTCACCTGTAAAGGAAACTATACTTATCACAGTGCCGCTGTCCGCGCGCCGCTGTCCGCGCCCGCTCGCAGCTGCCGACCGCGATCCTCCATCTTGCATCTTCTTCCTGTTTCTGTGCTCGTCGCGGGCAATGACGTCATTGCCCGCAACGAGCACAGGAAACAGGAAGACGCAAGATGGAGGATCGCGTCGGCAGCTGCGAGCGGGCGCGGACAGCGGGCGCGGACAGCGGCACTGTGATAAGTATAGTTTCCTTTACAGGTGACCGGAGAGACGCTGGGGGGGCCCTGCATTACTGGGGCTGCCTGTATACTACCGCTGGGGCTGCTATATACCTCTGGGGCCCTGTATACTACCACTGGGGCTGTATATACTACCACTGGGGCTGTATAAACCACTGGGGCTGTATATACTGCTGGGGCCCTGTATACTACCACTGGGGCTGTATATACTACCACTGGGGCTGTATATACCTCTGGGGCCCTGTATACTACCACTGGGGCTGTATAATCCACTGGGGCTGTATATACTGCTGGGGCCCTTTATACTACCACTGGGGCTGTATATACTACCACTGGGGCTGTATATACTACCACTGGGGCTGTATACTACCACTGGGGCTGTATATACCTCTGGGGCCCTGTATACTACCACTGGGGCTGTATAAACCACTGGGGCTGTATATACTGCTGGGGCCCTGTATACTACCACTGGGGCTGTATATACTACCACTGGGGCTGTATATACTACTAGGGCTGCGTCTATACTACCACTGGGGCTGTATATACCACTGGGGCTGTATATACTACTGGGGCTGCGTGTATCTACCTCTGGGACTGGTGTATACCACACTGCTGGGGGCTGTATACTTGTGCTAGGGTCCACCCTCGGCTTATACACGAGTCAATAGATTTTCCCAGGTTTTGGGGGCAAAAGTAGGGGGGTCGGCTTATACACGGGTCGGCTTATACACGAGTATATACGGTATATTCTTGTATATAGGGGACAGTATTATAGTTGTTATATTCTTGTACATAAGGGGAAGTATTATAGTAGTTATATTCTATTACATATGAGCAGTATTAAAATAGTTATATTCTAGTACATAGGAGCAATATTATATAGCTGTGCTCAAAAGTTTACATACCCCAGCAGATTTTTTGCTTTCTTGGCCTTTTTTCACAGGATATGAATAATATAAAAACTTTTTTCCACTCCGGGTTAGTGGTTGGGAGAAGCCATTTATTGTCAAACTACCGTGTTTGCTTTTTTAAATCATAACGACAACCAAAACATCCAAATGACCCTGATCAAAAGTTCACATACGCTGATGATTTATTTTAGCCCAGTAACATGCACAGAAGTTGACTCAAATGGGTTTGAATGGTTAATAAAGGTAACATCCTCATCGTTGACCTGTTTGCTTGTAATCAGTGTGCATGCATAAAAGCTGAGTGAGTTTCTAGGATCCAGACAGACTCTTGCATCTTTCATCCAGCCACTGACGTTTCTGGATTGTGAGTTATGGGGAAAGTAAATAGCTCCCCTCATCCTCATATATAACCCCCTCATCACTGGTATATAGCCCCACATCACTGGTATATAGCCCCCCATCACTGGTATATAAGCCCATATCACTGGTATATAGTGCCCCCCATCACTGGTATATAGTGCCCCCATCACTGGTATATAGTGCCCCCATCACTGGTAATAAGTTATATTCTTGTACATCGGAGCAGTATTATAGTAGTTACCGTATATTCTTGTACATAGGGGCAGTATTATAGTAGTTATATTCTTTCTCATAGGAGCAGTATTATAGTAGTTATATTCTTGTACATAGGAGCAGTATTATAGTAGTTATATTCTTGTAAATAGGGGCAGTATTATAGTAGTTATATTGTTGTACATAGGGGCAGTATTATAGTAGTTATATTCTTGTACATAGGGCAGTATTATAGTAGTTATATTCTTGTACATAGGAGCAGTATTATAGTAGTTATATTCTTGTACATAGGGGCAGTATTATAGTAGTTATATTCTTGTATATAGGAGGAAGTATTATAGTAGTTATATTCTTGTACATAGGGACAGTATTATAGTAGTTATATTCTTGTATATAGGAACAGTATTATAGTAGTTATATTCTTGTATATAGGAGCAGTATTATAGTAGTTATATTCTTGTACATAGGGGCAGTATTATAGTAGTTATATTCTTGTACATAGGGAGCAATATTATAGTGATTATATTCTTGTACATAGGGACAGTATTATAGTAGTTATATTCTTGTACATAGGTGCAGTATTATAGTAGTTATACCCTTTACATAGGAGCAGTATTATAGTAGTTATATTCTTGTACATAGGGAAGCAGTATTAGTTATATTTTTCTCCTTACAGGTAATAATGTCATAGTTTTTCATGCATTCATAGGAGTTAGTATTATAGACTTTCTTGTCTGATGAGGGAGGGGGCAGTAATTATAATTACCGTACTGATACTTGTACAGTAAGGATTAGTAAATATTTTATAGTATGTATCAAGTATCAAGCTGTTTGTAATAGCTGGAGGAGCCACTAAGGAAAGGAGAATATGAAACATTTATTAGTATCGTTTATTGTTTCAAAAATTATTTTTGATTCTAGGTGTAAAAGATGAGAGACCTTTAGTAGCCACCAAATATGGAGACCTGCGGGGCGTTACGGTGCCAGTAAAGGAGACATCTAGAGCCATCGATGCTTTCTTTGGAATCCCTTTTGCAAAACCTCCTGTGGGATCACTGAGATTTGCTAAACCAGAACCTCCTGAGCCCTGGACATCTGTAAGAGACGCCTCCGAGAATCCCCCCATGTGAGTTTCATATATTTGTGATGATAGGCCATTGGGAAGTATTGTATGTCTATATATATATATTTAGATATTGCAGGTGAAATAAGTATTGAACCCGTCACCAATTTTTTAAGTAAATATATTTCTAAAGGTGCTATTGACTTGAAATTCTCAAAAGATGCTGGTAACAACCCATCCAATCCACTTAGGTACACTGGTCGCCTGCATTGCTCAGGTGGATTTTGGCCCATTCTTTCAAACAAACACTCTTGACATCCTGAAATCCCGTGGATCGTTCTATGATCTCTGAGTTTTAGTTCCTTCCAGACATTTTCTATTGGATTCAGCTCCGGTGATCGGCTCGGCCATTCTAGCAGATTTATTTTCTTTCTCTGAAACCAGTTGAGAGCTTTCTTGGCTGTGTGTTTGGGATCATAGTCTTGTAAAATGTCCGCCCTCCTTTCATCTTCATAATCGTGGTACATTTTACTCAAAAATGTCTCTGTACATTTCCCCATTCATCCTTCTTTCAGTTACATGAAGTTTGCCAGTGCCATATGCTGAAAACCGTCCCCACACCATGATGCCCCCACCTCCACACTTCACATTATGGTGTTAAAGACCTCAAAATTAAATTATTTTCCCTACACTTCCAGATTATGGCCCCGACAATGTTCACTGGATCCTTCAGTAGTTTAGAAATTGTTCTGTAACCAATTTTCTGTAAACAATGCCATCAGTATGTTTTGCAACAATAAGGTTGCGAAGGTCTTGAGATGGCTCTCTAGTTTTACCCATCATGAGATGTTTCTTATGTTGCACATTGGCAATGACACCTTTTTATCAACCATCAGTTGAATCACCTCATATTGTTTTTGATTAAGTGGCAAGATTTGTTTCTAATTACTGAAAGATTTCAGCTGGAATCAGGACTTTCCATGGCTTTTTGCACCTCTGTTTCTTCATATATTTAATATCTTTTTACTTTTTTCCCGTGCCATTTCTCATTATTACACATAACTTAAATTATGGACTTCTATGGTCTGATTTCTTTGCCTGTGTGGATTGGATGGGTTGTTACTGACATCTGGTGAGAAATTAATGTCAATAGCACCTTTAGAAATATATTTATTTAGATAATTTGTGACGTGTTCAATACTTCTTTCACCCGCAGTATATATGATCATTTCAGTGAAGAAAATAAAAAGAATTCTATTATTGATTCTGTATATTTCAGGTGTTTGCAGGCAGAAGATATTTTGGAAGGGGTTGGAGAGTATTTCCAATCCTCTATAAAGATGCCCCGTTCCTCAGAAGATTGCCTGTACCTGAACGTGTTTACTCCGGCCGACAGAGACAAGACCTCTCCTTTACCTGTATGTATCTGCAGTGTTACTTCTTCTGAAGCCCGGAGCGTCCTCACCTCTGCGGCTGCTCAGTTCGTGTGGGGAGTGTCAGTATGTTAAAAGTTTCTTCTTAAGTTTTCTTTTCAAGTCTCTGTTGTGAAATAGTTGTGTTTCATTCTGTTCTGTTTCCATTGTTTATTACTTGTTATATACAGTATCTCTGGCACCTGTAATTAGAGATGAGCGAACCTTCCCCAAACATGTTCACCAATTTCAAATTTGGCTCGAACATGGCCGATCTGACTTGGGGATTGGAGAATCGAACACTTTCCCCAAAATTACTCAAACGAGGCTATTTCGATTTTTTATTTTTTTTTGGAGAGCAATCCTTTATTATTGCAGAGGGTCAGCAGCATGCAAAGCCATCTGTTCTACACTTATGTGGTAGCAATTCATATAAAAATAGCATATCGTCATTATATGCCTCACATCCATGATCCATGATAGGTCGGATCACACTGATGAAATACCATAGTATGGATATTGTTTCTTGAAAATGTGCAGTCACTGTTTCATGTCATAATAATATTACTACTAATAATATATTTATTCATTTATATAATGCTTTTAATTCTATAGTGGTTTACATCAATTTGTAACACTGTCCCCACTGGGGCTCACATTTCATGCCATGCAAGTGCACAACTGTGTTATATGTATAATTCATATTACAGTTGTCCTGGCATTCTAGCAGTATCCAGTGCCCACTAGTCTAAGGCTGTGGTCACAGTTGACATGAGTTTTTTTTAGTGATTTAACAAAACTCATGCGTTTTTTCATGTCAGCATGAGTTTTTTAAGGTGTGTGATGGCTCCCTGCGTTTTTGGCTGCGTTTTTTAAATCCGCACCCAAAAATAGTGCATGTACTATTTTTTTGTGTGTTTTGAAAAACGCATGCGTAAACGCATGTAAAATTAGTACCATTTAGTGCCATTCAAAAACACATGCGTTTTCCATAGGAGCCCATGTTAAAAAAAACACATGCGTTTTCTCAAACGCTTGCGTTTTTTTAACATGGGCTCCTATGGAAAACGCATGCGTTTTTGAATGGTACTAATTGTACATGCGTTTTTGCATGCGTTTCCCATAAGGCCCCATATTAAAAAAACGCATGCGTTTTTGGAAAAGCACCAAAAACGCATGGTACTGTCACACATGCTTTTTTGCTATTAGGGCATGCGTTTTTTAACATGGGGGCCTATGGGTGCGTTTTTTACATGCGTTTTTGAAAATGCAGGTCTCCAAAAACGCTTGTGAAAAATGCAACTGTGACACTAGCCTTATTTAGCATTGCAGATGAATTAATCAGTAGAGAATGGTGAACTTATGGTTAGAATTGTCCCCAGCCATCACAGGAGAGAATGAGGGGTTATTGTATTAGCACAGGTGGAGTACCTTCGGCTAGAAGGATAAATGAGAAGGAGACCTCAGGTGTGTATCGCTGGAGCAGTACCTATAGTGACCACGAAGTAGGGTCCCGGCCTCCTCTACACCTGACCAGACTTAGGACACAAGGACGGGAGTCACGTGCTGACCTTACTTCGTGGTCACTATAGGTACCGCTCCAGCGATCCACACCTGAGGTCTCCTTCTCATTTATCCTTTTAGCCTAAGGTACTCCACCTGTGCTAATACAATAACCCCTCATTCTCTCCTGTGACGTATGTGACTTCAATTGAGTCCGGACCAGCAGGACTACCCTTGACAGGGATGACCTCACCCTAGCTGGACCACAAAAGTAAACCTATACCACCTATACATATACCCCGAAACCAAGGACCAAGTCATATCCCTGATGAAAGCTCGAGATGTAGAGCTGAAACGTTGCATTGTAACACCACCTTTTTCACAAAAATAAAATCACAACAAAAAAGACTGTTGTTGCAAAGACTCTATTTTTCATGATACTAGTGTGCCAGGGCTACTCCTATACTTTAGCTTTGTTTTTTCCCCAGAGCACCTAAATTAGGGTTTGAGCCTGTCATATCTACTCTATATCTGACTCCTGGGACTGACTAACTCCTCCCCTCAGGCCTGGATGTTCTTAAAGGGGAACTGACTTAAGGCAGTCAGTAGAGCTCCCCCTTCAGGTCTGGGGTGGAAGGTGTGGTGTGCTGTGCGAACCAAGGTGTAATTCCCTCTTTGCAGCGGTGGATCCTGTGGCAATCCTCCGCAGGGGTGTCACACTATCATATGAAGATGCCGGGCACTACGACTGACCGGAAGGTGACCCCCAACAGGTGCTGGATAATAACAATAATAATAATAATTTTATTTATATAGCGCCAACATATCCCGCAGCATTTTACAATTCAGAGGGGGCATGTACAGACAAAATGAGACAATATAGAGTAACAAAAATTCAAAAACCATGAGGAGTGAGGTCCCTGCTCACAAGCTTACAATCTATGAGGAAATAAGGGAGGCACAAAAGGTACCGTATATACTCATGTATAAGCCGAGTTTTTCAGCCCAAAATTTGGGCTGAAAAGTCTCCCCCTTGGCTTATACACGAGTCAATACGGGTGGGGGCTGTGGAGGCTGGAGGAGGCGGGGGGAGGCTGCTGTATGAGTGGCCCCGTCACGTGGGGCCGCTTATTATATATGCACTGCTTCCCCCTGTCAATCAGCGGCAGGGGGAAGCAGTTCATATATGCCCCCAAATGCTGGCACTCTCCCCCCTTGTAAGGGCCCCCCTGCTGGTTATATTACCATCCCGGTCTTCTGATCAGCGCCGCTCCTCGGTGCTCCGTCCGTCCAGCTACATCCGGGATCCCCGGCCATCGCAGGCATATGACGTCATCGTGCGACGGCCGGAGATCCCGGATGCAGCGAGGACAGAGCATGAAGAACAGAGCACCGAGGAGCGGCGCTGATCAGAAGACCGGGATGGTAAGATAAGCAGATGGGGGGTGAGTGCCAGCATTTGGGGGCAGCTGGGTACCCCCAGGGGGCTGCTGGGTACCCCCTGGGGGCTGCTGGGTACCCCCAGGGGGCTGCTGGGTACCCCTGGGGGCTGCTGGATACCCCTTGGGGGCTGCTGGGTACCCCTTGGGGGCTGCTGGGTACCCCCAGGGGACTGCTGGATACCCCCTGGGGCTGCTGGGTACCCCCAGGGGGCTGCTGGGTACCCACAGGGGGCTGCTGGATACCCCCTGGGGGCTGCTGTATTACCCCTGGGGGCTGCTGTATACCCCCAGGGCTGCTGTATATAGTGCTGGGGCCTGTATACCACTGGGGTTGCTGTATACTACTGCTGGGGCTGCTATATACTACCACTGGGGCTGCTATATACTACCACTGGGACTGCTGGGCTGCTATATACTACCGCTGGGGCTGCTATATACTACCACTGGGGCTGCTATATACTACCACTGGGACTGCTGGGGCTGCTATATACTACTGCTGGGGCTGCTATATACTACCACTGGGACTGCTGGGGCTGCTATATACTACCACTGGGGCTGCTATATACTACCACTGGGACTGCTGGGGCTGCTATATACTACCACTGGGACTGCTGGGGCTGCTATATACTACCACTGGGACTGCTATATACTACCACTGGGGCTGCTGGGGCTGCTATATACTACCACTGGGACTGCTGGGGCTGCTATATACTACCGCTGGGGCTGCTATATACTACCACTGGGGCTGCTATATACTACCACTGGGACTGCTGGGGCTGCTATATACTATCACTGGGGCTGCTATATACTACCACTGGGGCTGCTGGGGCTGCTATATACTACCACTAGGACTGCTGGGGCTGCTATATACTACCGCTGGGGCTGCTATATACTACCACTGGGGCTGCTGGGGCTGCTATATACTACCACTGGGACTGCTGGGGCTGCTATATACTACCGCTGGGGCTGCTATATACTACCACTGGGGCTGCTATATATTACCACTGGGGCTGCTGGGGCTGCTATATACTACCACTGGGGCTGCTGGGGATGCTATATACTACCACTGGGGCTGCTATATACTACCACTGGGGCTGCTGGGGATGCTATATACTACCACTGGGGCTGCTGGGGCTGCTGTATACTACCACTGGAGCTGCTGTATACTACCACTGGGGAGGCCTGTATACCACTGGGGAGGCCTGTATACCACTGGGGGGGGCCTGTATACCACACTGCTGGGGGCTGTATACCTGTGCTGGGGTCCACACTCGGCTTATACACGAGTCAATAGGTTTTTCCAGTGTTTTGGGGCAAAAGTAGGGGGGTCGGCTTATACACGGGTCGCCTTATACACGAGTATATACGGTAAATGGTAAAAAGTGACATCATATACGGTACAGCCATTAATATATAAAATAGGGGATTCACGTAACGCTACATGAACCAGTCACCGGTCGGGATCTGTACAAGTACAGATAAAGTGATATCTATATTATGCATGGGGGACATACAGACAGACAGTCTGCAGGTGCAGACAGATGACACAAGAGGTCAGATTTGGAAAAGGGAAGATAGTTAGACAAGTGAGGTGAGGTGATAGGCCAGTCTAAAGAGATGCGTTTTTAAGGCTCCCTTAAAACTATTGGTATTGGGAATTAATTGAACTGCTTTTGGTAACCCGTTCCAGAGAATTGGTGCAACTCATGAGAAGTCTTGGAGACGGGAGTGGGAGGTTCGGATTGTAGCAGACGTCAGTCTTAGGTAATTTGCGGAAAGGAGGGCACGTGTAAGGCGATAGACAGAGATGAGGGAGGAGATATAGGGTTGTGCAGAACTGTGGAGGGCTTTGTGGGTGAGAGTGATAATTTTATATTGTACTCTATAGCGGATTGGCAACTAGTGCAATGGCTGAAGTGAGTAAGCCAGCACGTAGGTGTTGCTCATTTTCACATACAGTACATAGTGCAGGAATATCATTCACAAGAAGAAACAGCACTCAACTGAAAAAGTTGCAGGCAACAGCTTTTTATTCCAGATTCTTCATACAGAAAGTAGTGAGGGGGTTGGAGAGCACAGAACCACGGACTACCGTTTTGTACCATTCAGGTACTTCTACAGGTCCTACCCATAGAAGTACCTGAACAGTACAAAACGATTGACTGTGGTCCTCCATCCTCCCATCCACTCCCTTCCTGCTTTCTGTATGAAGAATCCGGAGTAAAAAGCTGTTATTGCAACTTCTTTAGGTAAGTGCTGTTTCTTCTTGTGAATGAAGCAATTAATAGTAGGTAATGTATCTGAACGCATAAGATTCCAAAGGACAAGGATTCTTAAGGCAAAGGTCCTGGTTTAATCACGTGTTTCGGCGGTAAAGTCCGCCTTCACCCGGTGATACAGACTGTTACAAGTGTGGATTTCTTATAGGAGAGGTAGAGCTGTTTAACAAGATTAACCCCTTAGTGTATTTCTAGTATATGACTGATAACAGTGAGTAATAGCCTATGCTTAATGCATTGGATTCAAATGAAACAAATATAATTCAGGAATATAAGAAGGAATATAAAAAGAGAGAATTTCTCATTTAAGAATCTACTATTAATTGCCTCATTATCTGTCCCTCTCTGAGGGAGAATGTGCACTGAGCTGCAGTGGAGAAAATTACCAAGGTTGTAAACTCCAGGACTTGTACCTGAAAGACCTGCAGCGACGTTACTGTCACCCGACTCGCCGCTGTACCCGGAAGCGCTTGGCCCATTTGGTGCACGTTAGACACTGCAGGCTGTCAGTCCCTAGTTTTACAGGCGGTATAAATAGGCCGGGATAGTGGACACTCTCCCAACCCCCACATACCACTGGGTATTACCTTAAGAGTGCCCCTCCTGTTTTTCTATTTTTTGCAGAAAACTAATAATGTCCTTAAAACATCCGTTTAAGAGAGCTTAATATTTTTTATGGAGTTTTTCTTGAATATTTATTTTTTATTTTTTTTTTTTTGGGGGGGGAGCAAATCTCTATTACTGCAGAGGGTCAGCAGCGTGCACGGCCATCTTTTCTACATTTATGTGATAGCAATTCATAAAAAAATAGCATATGGTCATTTTATGCTTCACATACATGGTCTTATAGGTCTGTTTATGTACTATGGATATTGCTTCTTAGAAAGGTGCAATCACTATTTCATGTCATTCTATACATACATATACAGATTTTTGTCAAGTATGCAACTGTGTTATTATATTATTATTATTATTTATTTATTTATATAGCGCCATTGGTTCCATGGCGCTGTACATGTCTAAGGGCAGAACAAGGACGAGAACATAAATAACGACGAATAAATCATACAGGTACATTAGGGCAGAGATCCTGTCCACAAGGGCTCACAGTCTATAGGTGATGAGTGGTAGACAGTAGGAGGGGGAGAGGTAAGCTGGTGCAGCGGATTAGGTCTCAGTGTGGGTTATTGGCTTGAAGGAAGAGGTGGGTCTTCAGGCTTTTCTTGAAGTTTCCCAGAGTAGGGAAGTGTCTGATGTGGTGTGGAAGAGAGTTCCAGAGTATGGCGGATGCACGAGAGAAGTCTTGTATGCGGTTGTGGGAGGTGGAGATTCAGGGAGAGAAGAGACGGAGTTCTTGAGAGGAGCGCACACTGCGCTGAGTGGTGGTATCGGGAGACCAAGTCGGAGATGTATGAAGGGGACAGGTTGTGGATGGCCTTGTATGTCAGGGTTAGGGTTTTGAACTTAGATCTCTGGGAAGTAGGGAGCCAGTGGAGGGCTTGGTAGAGGGGGGAGATGGGGGAGTAATGGGGTGACAGGTGGATGAGTCAGGCAGCGTAATTGTGGATGGTTCGGAGGGGTGCAAGGGATGAAGTGGGTAGGCCGGTGAACAGGAGGTTGCAGTAGTCGAGGCGGGAGATAATGAGGGCGTGGACAAGCGTTTTGGCAGTGTCATGGTCATGGAAGGAGCGGATCCGTGAGATGTTTTTTAGCTGGAGGTGGAAGGAGGTGGCGAGGGCCTGGATGTGTGGCCCTGAAGGAGAGGGCAGAGTCAAGGATTACACCGAGGCACTTGGTGTGGGGGACAGGTGAGAGTGTGCAGTTGTTGACCGTGATAGTTAGGTTGGGTAGGGGGGAAGACCAACTTGGGGGGAAGATGGTGAACTCGATTTTATCCATGTTGAGTTTGAGGAAACGAGCAGAGAAGAAGGATGAGATAGCAGACAGGCAGTGTGGGATTTTGGATAGCAGGGAGGTGATGTCAGGGCCTGGGAGTTAGAGCTTGGTGTCGTCGGCGTAGAGGTGGTATTGGAGGCTGTGGGACTCGATGAGTTGTCCTAGGCCTAGGGTGTAGATGGAGAAGAGTAAGGGTCCCAGGACTGAGCCTTGGGGAACTCCAACAGATAGGGTGTGGGGCGAGGAGGATGTGTGGGAGTGGGTGACGCTGAAGGTCCGGTCGGTTAGGTACGAGGAGATCCAGGAGAGGGCCAGGTCAGTGATGCCAAGGGATTCTAGAATTTGATATATGCATAATTTATGTTGAACTTGTCCTTGCATTGCTACAGTGCATTGCCCACTAGATTTATTCATCAGCATTCCAGATTAATTGGTGAATCTGACCTGAAGGGTTAATGAGGGCAGCTAGACAACAAGGTTGTGCAAACATTAATATTTTGGAGTGATTAACTGTGTCTGAGTCCTGGCAGTGGAAGAGAAGGGTCCCTAATAAAACCATACAGGTGTCACTCACATGTACTTCAGCATCTGAGCGCCTTATTCCAACTGAGAAAATTAGATATTCTCTGCTACCCCGCAGTACACCTGCTACAGTGTGCCGGACTTACAGAATTTTGCAATGGATCCTTCACAAGAGATGCCTGATGTGGAGGAAGAGGTCATCTTCATCACCAACCCAGGGGCAGAGTGTGCATCAGAAGAACCAGCTGTAATACCTTAACGGACCCTGTCTTTCATGAACTCTCTACCGCTTTAACAGTCTGTGTGCCGCTGATACCTGTGGGAATTTAATTATATTTATATACTATATATTGCTATGTTTATGTTTGAGTGTTATAGTAAAGTTTTTTTGAGTTCACTCCTTGTTTCTGCAAACAGGTGCTTTAATATTGCCCTACAGACACGGGTGAACAAGCTACAGGCCACTGGCCTGAACATCTGAGGTATGTAAATTCAAGATACCACACACTCTTTAGTTGAACAGGGCTGGCCAAGTGCAGTTCTCAAGGGGCGTAAGCAATGCATGTTTTCAGGATTGCCTTAGCATTGCACAAGGTGCTGGAATCATCACCTCTAAAGGTGGTAAAATGCTAAGGAAATGCTGAAAATTTGCACTGTTTTCAGACCTTGAGAACTGTAGTTGACCACCCCTGCCTTAGAAGTCTCTGTGTAAGTAGCCAAGGGGCAAGAGGAATCCACGAGCGCTTTCAGCACACCAGTGGCTCTCCTGGACCCTCTTAGGCCCTGTTCCCACAGTGCATTGTTTGATGCTTTTCTTTATGCATATTTTGAGAATCGGCATCAAAATCTGCATTTCTATCCTGAGGCCGGCAAAGTCTATGACCGGTGCTATGCTCGTGTTGCTTTTTTTTCGTTGCACATGTGGTTCAGATTTCTTTTTTTTACCCCCAAATCTGCACTAAATCTGCAAGGAAAAAAACACATTGATACAACACTTCTGAACTCTCAGACTTTGCTGCCTTCAGGATAGACATGCAGATTTTTATGTACATTCTCAAGATCTGCTTCAAAGGAAGTATCAAACATACCGTGGGCACGAGGCCTTACAACATTATGGTGGGGTCATGTTCACAGAAAGCATCTCCCATTTGCGTTGAGAGCAGCCACGCATTAGAGTGTGACAAGCAGTGCCATCACAAACATTATGGCACTTCAAACTCAAGGGGTCATACGGTGTCAAACCCAAAAGTTTGAACTGCACTCCCTGATGTCACCGCTCCTCACACGTCTGTCTCATGATACCTGCGAGATGTATCCATTACATCTCATGTGATATTATGGCTCTCATGAGACAGCTAGTGTTACAAGCGCTGATGCCACTGAGGTTATCTCAGGTCACAGCAGGATTCCCTGCTGCGTGATACCCGCTGTGTAACCTGAGACAACCTCAGGGAAGTGATGAGGATTTCTGAGGTTCGTGATCAGGCCCGGAAGTATGGTGAGCATGACACCGACGCTGAAGCTTGCTAAGTAATAGTGTAGGAAGATAATGTCTGTACCAAAACAGCAGGACTCCATTTTAAAACGGTTTGAGCTTTGTTTGACAGCTTTTGGGTCCATTTTAAGGTGTTTTCTAGGCCCTTGATTTTGCCTACCTTTACTTTCAATGATTTGGATGTTCAATGAACTGTTTGTTGAACTTGTTCTGCGAACATGGCCGGTTCGGCAAACCAAACTGAATTTGAACTTTCAAAGTTTCGCTCATCTCTACCTGTAATATTAAATGTATGAGTGATATCTATTGCACCACATAATACTATCTGCAGTTTTATGAGAAGCGCTCACTAGTGGTGGCCCCTGAAGAATAATGACATTTCTCATCAATGTTACTCTGTTCCCTTTCCCCTTCAGGTCATGGTCTTTATACACGGTGGGGGGCTGCTGTTGGGTTCCGCTGGTATGTTTGATGGTTCGTCACTTAGCGCCTATGAGGACCTAGTGGTTGTGAGCATACAGTACAGGCTGGGGATCCCGGGATTCTTCAGGTAAAGATAATCCCAGTCCTGCACAATTTATATCCTCTTATATTCATGATTTATTATTTTCTTAATAGGAACAATTTACAAAACACTCAAATTAGTTTGAAAATTTCCACCAGCAGAATAGTGAGTGCTGCTCTAGAGTATAATAAAGGATGTAAATCAAGATAAGTAATGTAATGTATGTACACAGTGACTGCACCAGCAGAATAGTGAGTGCTGCTCTAGAGTATAATAAAGGATGTAAATCAAGATAAGTAATGTAATGTATGTACACAGTGACTGCACCAGCAGAATAGTGAGTGCAGCTCTGGAGTATAATACAGGATGTAACTCAGGATCAGTAATGTAATGTATGTACACAGTGACTGCACCAGCAGAATAGTGAGTGCAGCTCTGGAGTATAATACAAGAGGTAGCTCAGGATCAGTAATGTAATGTATGTACACAGTGACTGCACCAGCAGAATAGGGAGTGCAGCTCTGGAGTGTAATACAGGAGGTAACTCAGGATCAGTACTGTATGTACACAGTGACTGCACCAGCAGAATAGTGAGTGCAGCTCTGGAGTATAATACAGGAGGTAACTCAGGATCAGTAATGTAATGTATGTACACAGTGACTGCACCAGCAGAGTAGTGAGTGCAGCTCTGGAGTATAATAAAGGATGTAACTCAGGATCAGTAATGTAATGTATGTACGCAGTGACTGCACCAGCAGAATAGTGAGTGCAGCTCTGGAGTATAATACAGGAGGTAACTCAGGATCAGTAATGTAATGTATGTACACACTGACTGCCCCAGCAGAATAGTGAGCGCAGCTCTGGAGTATAATACAGGAGGTAACTCAGGATCAGTAATGTAATGTATGTACACTGTGACTGCACCAGCAGAATAGTGAGTGCAGCTCTGGAGTATAATACAGGAGGTAACTCAGGATCAGCAATGTAATATATGTACAAAGTGACTGCACCAGCAGAATAGTGAGTGCAGATCTAGAGTGTAATAAAGAATGTAAATCAAGATAAGTAATGTATGTACACAGTGACTGCACCAGCAGAATAGTGAGTGCAGCTCTGGGGTATAATACAGGAGGTAACTCAGGATCAGTAATGTAATGTATGTACACAGTGACTGCACCAGCAGAATAGTGAGTGCAGCTCTGCAGTATAATACAGGAGGTAACTCAGGATCAGTAATGTAATGTATGTACACAGTGACTCCACCAGCAGAATAGTGAGTGCAGCTCTGGAGTATAATACAGGAGGTAACTCAGGATCAGTAATGTAATGTATGTACACAGTGACTGCACCAGCAGAAAAGTGAGTGCAGCTCTGGAGTATAATACAGGAGGTAACTCAGGATCAGTAATGTAATGTATGTACACAGTGACTGCACCAGCAGAATAGTGAGTGCAGCTCTGCAGTATAATACAGAAGGTAACTCAGGATCAGTAATCTTTATGTAGATATATTTGCTTTTGTAAGGACAAATATTAGTCTAAGCCCCTATTTCTCTGTCTAATTTATATTAGTTTTATTTTTTAGCACTGGAGACAATCGGTTACCTGGCAATTATGGGTTTTTCGACCAAGTTGCCGCCCTCCAATGGATACAGGAAAACATTGCAGATTTTGGGGGTGATCCCTCATCTGTCACTATATTTGGTGAATCTGCTGGAGGCATCAGTGTTTCCGCTCTTGTAAGTTTAATATAGTGTGAATTTATCAAAAATGTCTATTTTTGCTCAGGTCTGGGGGACTAGCTATTCTGCTTATGGAGAGGAATCTGCCTGCTGACATAAGGAGACTTATAGCTGCAATGCTTTTCTGGGAAATATGCAACTTGTCACTTCAGTGAGGAAGTGAAAAACTCTAATGCCACCTGATAAGGGTAGCAATGCTTAAAGTCATAATCGACTCTTTAACAAGCCTTTTAATATGACTTAGGATTTGTGCCGGATCAGAACCCCAAACTGCAGATGCTGTGTATCCGGGTGACTGCCCCTCATCAGTGCAGTGTGTGGGAGTTCTGATCCAGCTGTATGAGAGGCTGAGACAAAGTCTGGGAGACTAGTTATTCTCTTTATGGAGAGTCAATTATTACTTTAAGGATTGCTACCCTTATTGGATGGCATTAGAGATTTTGACTTCCTAACTGAAGTGACAATTTGCATATATCCCAGAGGAGAATTGCGGCTATAAGTCTCCTTATTAGTTCTCCTTATGCTGGCAGGCAGATTCCTCTCCATGAGGAGAATAGCTATTCCCCCAGCCAGACAAACAGCCAAATCAGAATTCCCACACTCTGCTCTGATGAAGGACAGTCACCCCGAAACACAGCATCTGCAGTTTGGGTACTGATCTGGCACAAGTCCTAAATCATATTAAAAGGCTTGATAAAGAGTCGATTATGACTTTAAGGATTGCTACCCTTATTGGGTGGCTTAAAGGTACCTTCACATGTGGCAATATTGCTAGGCAATTGCACTGGCAATTTGCTGGTTGCAGTGAAATCATGGACACATTGTTCTATTTTGTTGCCATGTACAAATGTAACAATGTGTCCATGATTTCACTGCAACCAGCAAATTGCCAGAGAAATTGCCTAGCAAAATTGCCGCGTGTGACGGTACCTTTAGAGTTTCTCTCTTCCTCACTGAAGTGACAACTTCTTTATTCTTACAAATGGATGAGACAATACTTATAGAGCAGATTACTATTTTTTTTTCCATAATAGTAATTGATAAATTATAGGTCAATGTCCAAAAACTGTGGAATAAAAAAAAATAACAATAAATGTGTCTAATCCATGGGATAAATGTCACAATAACCTGGATTGTCTCCTCTTCAAGGTTTTGTCTCCTTTAGCGAAAGGTCTGTTCCACCGCGCCATCTCACAGAGCGGGACTGTGGCTATGGAAAACTTGGTGGTCAGCTCTTCTGAAGATCTCATCTACTTCCAAAATGTAACTATAACCTCCCACCCAGATAGAAGTCACACCAGTATCTGATCGGTTTTATGTTAATAGAGGTGGGGGAGAATGTGTGACTGAATACACTTTACAACCTTTGTAATTGTGGCCTCTGACCCTCATTTTGCTGCTGTTTCAGCCACACCGAGAAACAGGAAAACAAGATAAAATTAATGGGGTGCTCCAGGGAGAAATTCCTCTACTGTCCCTGCACTCAAACTATAAAGATGAGATGCGCAATTCTGTTCCATATCATCACACGGTGTAACAATTATGTAGATACTTAGGAATCTAATAGCGTGAGATATGATGAGACTGAGACCAGGATGTTGGGTAAATAATTTATATTGCAAATAATAATGAAGCAGCTTAAGAAACAGAAACAAAGTCAAATCCAAAATGGCAAATCCTAAAATTAAATGCAAGTGCGACCAATAAATGTTCAGAAATAATAAGCAAGAGTGATACCGCCACTATTTTGTGAATGTCCTGAAATAATATGCAGTGAAATATGCAGCAAAAAGATGATTATCAGTGTACTTCTTAGAGCTGAAAAAGTCCCACTCAGGTCTAGCACATAGTCTGCACTGATTTAGTCCCGGACTAAGTACACTGATAATTGAACACGGAATGAAAGGAAGCCCAGAAGTAATAGAGCTCTTCTCCTAGAGGTTTTGAAGGGAGGAAACCAACAGCCAGGATCAGGGTAATACACTGCAGACTGCAGGCAGCTGAGAGATAACGAGGTAGAGCACAGATCTAACAAGTGGCAGCAAGAAGTCCAGATGCAAGCCAGGAGACTCAGAGACCAGCTAGCACAAAATACTCAGATAAGGAATAAAGCTAGGAACTGGACTTATAAGCAGGACTGACAGGATATTCAAGGGCAAGGTGAGGCACAAACTCTATTTTGGACGAGGGCAAGAAGATGCAGCAATTTCATGGAAACCTTACACACTGAATTACAGGTAGTGTGAGGATAGTGAAACATCATTGTGCATCTCATCTTTAAGGTTTATGAGGGCAGGGACTGTAGAAGAGATTTTTATTTCTCTGGAGTACCCCTTTAAAAGGGATAAGAAGTAGTGATGGGCGAGTCCTAAATTACTCGGAATCGCTTGACTCTAGCGAGTCCGAGCCCGGGACTCGCTACTCATTGTGAGTCTAGCGAGTCCAATGTTAATGAATGGGGAAGCGAGTAATAGCGAGTAATGTGGGATTTACAAATCGCAGATGTGTCTCGGAAGCTTCAGGCTCTATCTGCTACAATAGCTAAATCATGTTTAATAGGCTCCCACTGTTACTTCCGGGGCCGCCTATTAAGCTCATTACAGATTCACTGCACTGTCAAACTAACAGCCAATCACAGGAGCTCACGCTCTGTGGGAGCCTCTGTGATTGGCTGTTGTAATCAGACTGGATTTTCTCAATCTGGACAGTGATTCTGCTTGGTTGCCATACACATTAGTGTATGGCAACCAACCTGGCGTTGTAGGGTGTAAAATAAATAATTATTAAAAAAAAATAAACGTGTGGGGCTTCGCAGCATTTTTAAGTCTAGTCCGATGAAAGCAGGCAAACTGCGAGCTGCCACCCTCAGCTGCTTAATTTCCCTTGGCTGGCAAAAAAAAATGCGTGGGCTCCACCCTATTTTCCGTGCCAGCCAAGGTAAAACTAAGCAGCTGAGGGCTAGTATTCTCAGCGGGGTGAGGGCCCATTGTTATAGGGACCCCCCACGCTAAAGAATAGCAGCCCGCAGCCGCCCCTGAAAATAAGCGCCATTTCCAGGCGCCTTACCGGGCTCTTCCAGCGGCCCTGGTGGCGGTGGCACGCTGGGTAATAAAGGGGTTAATACCAGCTTTGTTATACAAGCTGGTATTAAGCCCGAGATTCTTAATGTCAGGCCAAGTTTGACCCGGCCACTAAGAATCTCCAATAAAGGGTTAAAAAAAACACCACACAGAGAAAAATTATTTATTAAAAATAAAGACACAGACACCATTAGGGACTCCAACTTTATTACCACCACATATCCCTCCAAAGATCCAGGTCTTCTCTCTTCTGTCTTCTTTCTTCTGTCTTCTGTCTTCCTTCTTCTTATTGAACTCATTCAGCTCTGCTACATCACACATCACACCACAGGGGGCGGAAATGCGCTCCCCTGCTGTGTGATGAGTCAGTGAGGCTGTGAGCATTAAGCAGTGCTGACAGCACAGAGCCAACTCCTTCATAAGGTGCTGGATTTAACTCCCTGCTTACCGATCACTGCAGCGCCGGTAAGCAGAGAGTTAACTCTGCTGTGACAGCGGCTGCAGTATGAGCGGTGCATATACCAGCGTTTTTTTGTTTTTTTTTTATAATTATTTATTTTACACCCTACAACGCCAGGTTGGTTGCCATACACTAATGTGTATGGCAACCAAGCAGAATCACTGTCTAGACTGAGAAAATCCAGTCTGATTACAACAGCCAATCACAGAGGCTCCCACAGAGTGTGAGCTCCTGTGATTGGCTGTTAGTTTGACAGTGCAGTGAATATGTAATGAGCTTAATAGGCGGCCTGGAAGTAACAGGACTCGGATTCGTAGACTCGCTCAGACTCGCTCAGACTCGCTGCTGACAGCGGGTATCCGTGAAACAGTGCGATTGTTTAAACGATTTGGGGAGATTCAAGCTACATAGCGATGTGATATAGCGAGTCTAGCGAGTGAGAACAAGAAAACTCTGACAAAACTAGGATTGCCATTGACTTGCATTGGACTCGTTACTGTGCGAGTAATCGCTGGGAAACTTGCCGAGTATCGAGTCCTGCGAGTCCCTTACTACTCGCCGAGTAACGAGTCCTAGCGAGTAGACTCGCCCATCCCTAATAAGAAGCAAACAAGAAAAAAACTAGTCCTGAATTGACTGTATGTGACATGAATATAAATCCATTTTTTCTGTGCAGAGAATATCAAAGTTATCGGGCTGTGATCTGGCCTCCATAGACATCTGTCTGATGAAGAAATCGGAGGAAGAAATCTACACTATTACCAAAAAAATGGTAGGTGTCGTGTCACATTACAAAAGTACCGCCGTCTGGGGGACATTATTAATATCCAAATTACATTAATATCCAAATTACATGAATTGCTCTATTTGTTGGAGTCGGTTCTTTTTTTAATCTCGTAGTTCGTTTTCTGCCATGATCAATATAGGTGTAAACTTAGCTATGTAGAATTGTTGATGGATGAAATGTTGAGTTGTTGATGGATAAAAGGTTGAGTTGTTGATTGATGAGTAATCCGCTGCCCAGTACACATTATAAGGTATAAGTATACCTTGATACCTTGTATACTTATACCTTATAATGTGTAGTGTGCAGCGGATTACTTGTATACAATAATGTTTTTTTCTTGCTAGTACCTACACTTACAGTTGTGCTCGCCATCTTCTTAATATTGAAATATTAAATTGTTGAGGGAAGAAATATTGAGTTGTTGAGGGATGAAATGTTGAATTGTTGATGGATGAAATGTTGAGTTGTTGAGAGATGAAATGTTGAGTTGTCGATGGATGAAATGTTGAGTTGTTGATGGATGAAATATTGAGTCGTTGGTGAATGAAATGTTGAGTTGTTGAGGGATGAAATGTTGAGTTGTCGATGGATCAAATGTTGAGTTGTTGATGGATGAAATATTGAGTCGTTGGTGAATGAAACGTTGAGTTGTTGAGGGATGAAATGTTGAGTTGTTGATGGATGAAATGTTGAGTTGTTGAGGGATGAAATGTTGAGTTGTCGATGGATGAAATGTTGAGTTGTCGATGGATGAAATGTTGAGTTGTTGATGGATGAAATATTGAGTCGTTGGTGGATGAAATGTTGAGTTGTTGAGAGATAAAATGTTGAGTTGTTGAGGGATGAAATATTGAGTCATTGGTGATTGAAATGTTGAGTTGTTGAGGGATGAAATGTTGAGTTGTTGAGGGATGAAAGGTTGAGTTGTTGAGGGTTGAAATGTTGAGTTGTTGAGGGATGAAATGTTGAGTTGTTGATGGATGAAATATTGAGTCGTTGGTGAATGAAATGTTGAGTTGTTGAGGGATGAAATGTTGAGTTGTTGATGGATGAAATGTTGAGTTGTTGAGGGATGAAATGTTGAGTTGTCGATGGATGAAATGTTGAGTTGTCGATGGATGAAATGTTGAGTTGTCGATGGATGAAATGTTGAGTTGTTGATGGATGAAATATTGAGTCGTTGGTGGATGAAATGTTGAGTTGTTGAGAGATAAAATGTTGAGTTGTTGAGGGATGAAATATTGAGTCATTGGTGATTGAAATGTTGAGTTGTTGAGGGATGAAATGTTGAGTTGTTGAGGGATGAAAGGTTGAGTTGTTGAGGGTTGAAATGTTCAGTTGTTGAGGGATGAAAGGTTGAGTTGTTGAGGGATGAAATGTTGAGTTGTTGAGGGATGAAATGTTGAGTCGTTGATATTCTGAAAACCCGTTACCACCATCTTGATGATTCTGTGAATCTCCACAAGCCGAGCTTTATAGAAGACCAACATTTTTAATGTACCATATTTTTCGCTTTATAAAATGCACTGGATTATAAAACCCACCCCAAATTTGGTGAAGGAAAAGAGAGAATTTGTTTTAATGTTGAATGGGGTTTGTCATATAATGCCAGTGTCCGTCTTAAGGTAACGTCAGACAGCACGATGTTGCTTGCAACATCGCTGAACTTTTGCTGAGTCAGCGAAGTTGCATCAACATTGACACCGACACCGACATCGTTCTCAACATCGTTCAAAAGTGACGTTTTGAATTATGTTGAAACAACATCGTTATTGAGTCGTTGCATGTAAAGAAACGATTCAACAACGATAATTAGTCAAGTTGAAGTTGACAGATTTATGAATATGTTCATAAAACTGTCAACTTCAACTCAACCAACCTGCTGCATCGTTCAGTGTAACAACACGCTGAACGATCTCCCAGAGGCACAGCCTATGCTAGGAGATGGTAACCATGATACACGTCAGGTTACTAAGTGCTGCGCGGCGCTTAGTAACCCGATGTGTACCTTGGATACCAGCGTCCTCGCTGGTCCGGATTGCTGGTGAGTCTGCCTGTGTGACAGCTCACCAGCGATCTGAACGATGTTGTTAGTGATCACACGTGCATGTGATCGCTAACAACATTATTCTGAAAATTGATGCGTGTGATGGTACCTCAACAGCGCGATACATGGAAAACCTGGCGATGTTGCACCAGTGATTTGGCTGGATCTCGCTGTGTGACACCACAACAGCGATGTTACCAGCGATTCTGCCTATTCGCTGCATTGCAGCGTATCACTTGGCTGGGTTGTTCCTGTGTGATAGCTAGGCAGCGATGTTGGAAGCGAGCGCACACCCGCGGCATCACTTCTGACATTGCAGCAATGTTGTACCGTATAACGGTACCTTAAAGGTACCATTACATGGGGGTTATGTTACCTGCAACATCGCTGAAAAGTCCCAGCTTCTGCGATGTTGCAGCGACAGCAAAATGCAACTGCGATAAATCGCTGGATTGCAGTTGACAGGTTTACCAACATGTTGGTAAACCTGGCGATGTTGATCCAGTGATCTTGCAACATCGCTCCGTGTGACACGGCGATAGCGATGTTGCTGGCGATGCCGCCTATTTGCAGCATTGATGGTTATCGCTCGGCAGGTTGGCACAAACCACCAAGCGATAGCTGCTGCAACATCACAGCGGCGTCGCAGGCAGCATCTCCCAGTGTGATACCTAGGCAGCGATGTTGGAAGCGAGCGCGCACCCGCGCCGACATCGCTGCAATGTCATACCGTGTAACTGTACCTTTACAATCAGTATATATATACCAGGATGGGGGGATAAATATGGGACATATGTCCACCATCCTGGTATATAAATCCCATATCCTTGTATATATATCCCCCCATCCTGGTATATATGTCCCTCATCCTAGTATATATGGGGAACAATTCATTGAGAAAAAGACAAACTACTGTGATTTGATCGTAAAATAAAAAAAGTTATTGTTCTTGGAAAAAGAGTAAAAGTGCAAAAATTTAAATTGGCCAAGAGGAGAAATGGGGTTATTCTTAAATTGACAGGTAATGTAGGAGGGCATTAGTACTATAGTATGATGTACTGATCTGCTTTCATATCACCAATTTGTCATCTTTCGCTTATCTAGGTGCACATACCCACTGATCCATCACAATATTCTGTCTCTACAGGGCATGCTGTTTCTTCCTGCTTGTGTAGATGGTGTTTTTCTACCAAAACCAGTGATGAAGATGTTGGCTAACAAGGAAAGTAACAAGGTTCCCTTCCTCATGGGAATAAACAATCAGGAGTTTGGCTGGCAATCTCTAATGGTAGGTGATAGGTCATTAATAACAGCGCCCCCTACAAGGGCATTTCCAGATGTTATCATGTACACATGGAGACTTATGCTATGTGAACACCTTGAGCATTTGGAGAAGAAATTTCAGCACCAAATCTGCATCCCCTGGCAGAAAAATGCACCAAAAACGAGATTCATTTTTGACCCATTTTTGGTGCATTTTTGACATACGTTTTCCATGCTTTTGTGGTGAAAATACGGACTAACAATTGACATGCTGCAGATTTATTGCTGCTCCAAATCTGCAAGGTAAAAATAAGCAACATGTGCATAAAACTTCAGAATTCTCATTGACTTTGCTGACATGAGGATGAGATTTGTAACCAATCTGCACCCAGCAATGCATTGAAAAATGCATTTGCTTATAGCCTAAGGAAATAAGTCACAAACACATTGGGAAAAATGGAAACCAAATTTTGCAGCACTGACTTCCTGCTGGAGGTGGTCATGGTTGATTGTGGTCTTGATGCAGAGAGCCCTACAAGTGCCACAGGGCAACTTTGGAAACTGCCTGTCCGGTCCCTGTGATTGTGCCTTATGGAGCATGTTGCAAAAAAGGTCATTTTCAGGATATGCTCTTTATGCTCCTTCTCTATACACCTTGAGTGCTTGTTTGGGTGCCATCATTCTACAATGGAGCTTTTCAGCACAGAAACTGTCACACAACTATGTGGATACCTTCAGGAATCTGATAGCTTAGGGCAAGACAAGACTGAGACAAGGCATTATGATTCATGTGTGTATTTACATAAGTGCAAAGAACAAGTTCAGGTGTCAGTGCAGCAAACATGGAACAAGGCAAATTATAAGGAGGGCAAAGTTCATAAAGTCTTTCTATAAACAATTCACAAAGCAAGAAGCTTGTAACGGAACTAGTCCAAAGGTAACAGTTCATACCCAGGAAGGCCTGGTAGCAGAAAAGTTTCTGAGTAATGCAGTCAAGAACTAAATGCAGTGCAGAGGAACTAAATACCAAGTCCTGAGAGTCCAGAGTACTGCAACTGCAAATAATAATACACAAACAAACCAAATTACTGCATCGGAGATTTCGAGTAGCAGAGGTTACGTGTAACAGAACCGCCTGGCAGAAACCACATCAGAAACAATTCTTGATGGAGCACAGCATGATGCTGGGAGTTAAACGAGTGCAAATAAAGGTCAGTTGAGCAGAAGCCTGCAGAGAAGGTGGGAAACGCCGCTCCAGAATAGCTGGAGATGGAGCACAAGTCAGAAGATGCATTGAGGAGCCAGAGTTTGAAGAAAATGCTCAAGAAAGGCCTGGATGTCAGACTGGAGCTTAAATAAGCAGGAAAGCAGGAACACATGGACAGAACAAGGGAGCAGACATCATCTTGGATAAGGGCGAGGAAACACAAAAGGTAACCTGGAAAAGATGGAATCCTGACAAAAACCTTCAAGATTCGTTGTCTTTCTGTAGGTTTTTGCAGTTCTCCGGAGATTTTTCAGCTCTTCCATTATTTATGGGAGAGTTGTAAAGTACAGGTCAGAATCTGTGTATGTATGGTGGTTCCCTGGTGGATGACAGCTTTCCATGCCCATCATTTCGGGTGACTATGGTAGCAGCTTTCTACCATTAGTAGCAATAGAAGTAAAAGCTCTGGAGCACAAACGTCTGCTCCAATTAATGAAATACTATGCAGAGTTAAAAAAAAGAACATTAATGAAAATGTATCATTTTGGTGGAGCGGTAATTGGAAAGCTATTCCTATGTTCAGATTCATGATATATTTTTGTATTTAGCTTTTAAACCTGAGTGACGTAAGAGCCGGAATAACGCGGGAGTCTGCAGTGATGAATCTTCAAAAGTATTCTTTGCTGGTGAGATAAAATTAACACGGCACATTTATGTTTGTATTGTCCAATTTGTTTTTATGAAAAATTATTTATTTTATTTTCTATTTACTATCAACTTTTTAGAGACTGAGCCCAGAAGCCATTCCTCACATTATTGATGAGTATCTTGGTGACATTAATGATCCAGTGGAAATTCGGAACCGATTCCTGGATCTGTGTGGCGATAAAATGTTCGTTATGCCGACTCTAAAAATTGCAAAATACCATCGAGGTACAAGCTGGTCACATTGTAGCCTATTTGTTGCCAGGGCATGCTGGGAAATGTAGGATTTTACCTGCCAGACTATTTTTATGCACTTGTAGCTCTCAAAGACAAGCACTGCAATAGTTTTTCATGGTCAATCCATTCTTCTGCCACTGACAAATCGGGTTTTGAATTGATATGCAAATTAAATGAATAATTATGGTAAATCTGACAACTCTGTCACTCCAGCTCTATTAGCCTCCTTCTGTTTGACTGACATTCAATATGCTGTGTCACTTCAGGCAAAGAGGACATCAGTCAAGCAGCAGGAGGAGACGGCACTGGGTGGCAAATAGAGCTGGAGTGACAAAGGCTTCAGATCTACAAATAGCTCTTCAGCCTCATTTATATATCAATTTAGATGTCAATTTCCCAGAAATGGAGGAACAGTCAAGGTCATGTATTGCTGGACACAATTTAGAGAGTTACATGGGTTTACAGTCTGGGTGGTGAAATTCTGTTGACAAATTCCATCATCAGTTAACAGAAGTGGTCTCCAGGAGCTGTGGCCCTAGCTGGACATGTTAAAGGGGGAGATATTTACAAGGGGAGATACAGGGGTGCCACACATTCCTGTCCACTGGCAGAGGGAGCGGAGCATATGACAGGACCATAACGAGTGAACCCACTGATCAGCGGCTGCAGCCTGTGACAATAGTCAGTGATTTCCATGCACCCGTCATTGCGTAGAAAGCACTGACCATCACAGCGATGGAGATTTATACTCACCTCTCTCATTCGCTCCCTGCAGTCTGCGCCATCCCCGCTGTCTATACCGTGCCGGAATCTGGTCATGTGAGTGGCACAGCTCAGTAATGCCATCACTGTGCGTTTCTCACATGACCAGGACCAGCAAACAGACCGATGGAGCTGGCTGCAGGGAGCGATGGAGAGAGGTGAGTATGATTATTAATTATTTTTTAAGTGTGCAGCATCATGGGGTCCATATGCTGCATGGGGGAGTGTGTACAGTATGGGGGTTGTATACAACATTGGGGGCTATATCCTGTATGGGGTGTGTGTACCAGAATGGTGAGCTGTGTACAGCATGGGGAGCTGTGTACCAGGATGTGGAGTTGTGTACAGTACGGGGGCTCTGTACCAGCATGGGGGGCTGTGTACAGTATGGGGAGCTCTGTACCATGATTTGTGGTTGTGTACAATATGGGGGCTCTGTTGCAGGATGGGGGGCTGTGTACAGCATGGGGAGACTCTGTACCAGGACGGGGGCTGTGTACCAGGATGGGGGGGCTGTGTATCAGCTTGGCGGGGGGAAGGCACCTAATACACAGATTGTAAGACAGACAAGGTTATTACTTGCATACTTGTATATGAAAGCGGGGATGTCTGTATAATGAACTGAGGGATTTTTATGTTGACATCTGTGATGAATTTATAACTTATGCACTTGCACTTTATTCTTGATTGATATATTGGTTCAGGCACAGTTGTTATGATGTTCTTACCCTCTTTGTTTATAATGTACTTTTTTACCCTGCTCTCTGTACCTGCTGTATAACCCCTTATATTGTATACTGATCACAGTGTAGCTCCTAGTGAGCCATTCTCTTTTTGTCCATTGGCTCTGTGAGTAAAAGTAAAGTTAATTCTTGTCCAAAACGCACACTTTCTCTCCGTTTCTCTTTGTTTATAATGTTAATTGGAGTCTGTAGGATGGAGTGACTACTGTCACTTCCACCCTGGTTTACGGATTGTATGGAATTATGTATTTAACGGTTATTATCAGACAGACGCTATTTAACATTAAAAAAAAATTCTCTTTTCCTTCACCAAATTTGGGTTTGTCTTAGAATCCAGTGTGTCTTATAAAACGAAAAATATGGCACATAATGATACATTTTATTTTCTCTGCCCTTACATTTATTCCCATTAAAGTTCAATTGCCATTTCTCTGCCCAAACCTCCAGCTTCTATAAATCCTCCTGTAATATAAAATTGTCCTCCTCTGTATTGATTACCCTGCAGAGTTTAGTGTCATCTGCAAATATTGAGATTCTACTCTGTATGCCCCCTACAATGTCGTTAATGAATATGTTAGAAAGAAGAGAGCCCTATACTGCCCACTTTGGTATCCCACTGTTAACTGTGACCAGGTCCAAGTGTGATCCATTAATAACCACCTTTCTTTCCTATCACTGAGCCAGTTCTTAATCCAGTTACATATATTTTATCCTATCCCCATTATTCTTTTTTTATGTATCAACCTTTTGTGTGGCACCGTATCAAAAGCTTTTGAAAAGTCCATATACACCACGTCCACTGCATTCCCTTGGTCCAGTCCAGAAATTATGTCTTCATAGAAGCTGATCAGATTAGTTTGCCAGGACCGATCCTTCATAAGCCCATGCTGATGCTGTGTCATGAGGTTATTCTTCATGAGATACTCCAGTATAACATCTCTTAAGAATCCCTTAAGGATTTTACTCGCTGTACAGGTTAAATTTACTGGCCTATAATTTCTATCATCTGTTTTTGACCCCTTTTTTGAATATTGGCACCACATTTGCTATACGCCAGTCTTGTGGTACAGATCCTGTTATTATGGAATCTTTGAAGATTAAAAACAATGGTCTGTCTATGACAGTACTTAATTGCTGTGTATACTATCCGAGCCCAGGGATTTGTCAATTTTAGAGATTTTTAGACAGTGCCGTACTTCCTGTTGGGTTAAGCAGGTGACATTTAATGGAGAATTTTTGTTATCACTGATCATGTTGTCTGTCATGGGATTTTCTTGTATAAATACTGTTGCAAAAAACAAGGCATTTAGCATATTGGCTTTTTCCTCATCCTCATTTACCTTTCACCCAGACTGTTTTTAAGGGGGCCAACACGATAGTGTGTTTGAGTTTCTTACTATTCATGTAGTTAAAGTATATTTTGGGATTATTTTTACTTTCTTTGGCAAAGAATCTCTCTGTCTCAATCTTTGATACCTTGATTTGCTTTTTACAGAATTTATTTGTCTATAATTATTTAATGCCCCATCACTACCTATGGTACTTGCTTTAATTCTCTAAATTCTTTCTTTTTGTCTTTTTGTCACTTATTACGCCCCTTACAGGTCTATTTAGCCATAGTTGTTTTCTCCTATTTCTAGCTTGTTTATTCCTATAAGGTATATGTTGTGCACAGCTCCTATTCAGGATGCTGATAAACATCCCCCATTTGCTTTGTGTACTTTTATGTTTCAGGACATCATCCCAGTTTATTGCACTAAGATCATCTCTCAACCGTTGGAAATTTGTCTGTCTAAAGTTTAATGTCCTTGTAGCCCCTCTACTATACATCTTATTACAAGATGCATGACAATGTATTATTTTGTGATCACATTTACCTAAGTGACCCCCAACCTATATATAATATGCCGTCCGTGGGTAATATTAGGTCTAGCAGTGACCTCCTTCTTGATGGTCCAGTTGTGAAAAGGTACTGTAATTTTCTCTCAAAGGTGTCAAAAACCAATTTTATTTGCTGGAACTGCAGGATTCTGTTTCCCAATGTATTTTAGGGGAGTTGAAGTCCCCCATAATAATGACTTCTCCGCAGTCTTGTAACTTGTAGCTCATGGGCCCTAATTCAAAAGCTTCAATGGGTCCCCAATTATTGCAAAACTTAAGAGCATTAGTCTTTTTCTATCAGCCAAAGGGACTTTTGGGTCCCCCTAGGCTGCAGGGTCCTGTGCGATTGCAACCCCTGCACCTGTTGTAGGTACACCCCTTCTCTGCTTGAGGATATTCTCCATTGCTTCCATTATTTTGAGCAACTTATAACAAACACCTATTAATAATTTATTATTTTTCCCCTCACCTTATCTTCACCCTTAGAAACTCTACATTTTCATTAGCCTCACGTATATTATCACACAAGATGGGTTTTAAGGATGATTTTATATATAAACACACACTTATTTTTATGCTCATTTCTGAACAGACTATAGCCCTGCAAATTAACAGCCCAGTCATAGCTCTCATCCAGCCATGTGTCATGAGGGATGGTACAGCTGAAAGGGAATTATAGCGCCCCTGCTGTCTGGTCGCCACAGACGTACTGCACCTAAGCCATAGGTGTGGTATCCCACTTGCAGGAAGAGGAGAAACAAACCTGGGACACACACACACCTGCAACCAACACCCATCCTAACTCCAGGTCAGGAGATCTTGGGCGGACCCTATTCTGGGAGGGCCCCATCTTCTGGCTGGAGGAGGAAGAAGGTAAAGGGGGTGGGGACAGACAGAACAGACACAAGAGAGAAAGAGGAAGAGACAGGACAGTTCAGTTGAAGGGAGTAGTCAGTGGGAGAGGACCATCTAGACAGAGATGGAGCTCTAGGGGAGGCTCATGCCAGGGGAGGAGTGGGACCAGAGAGAAGGTCACCACGGAACGCTGGCCGGAGGGACCTCCTTCCAGCAATCACTCCAGAGGGCATTGCTGGTGGAGCTAGTTTGCTAGAGGGGACCAGTCCCGATCTAGCAACATACTTTAAGTTGGAGCTAGGAAACCAGAGGTTACTGCAACTGTATGGGCAGTAGCTACTGACTGTGCATATTCTGCGAAATGGTGGCTAGACCTAGGGTCAGGAGACGGATCACCCGTCGCCCGACAAGGCCAACAGCCACCTGCTTGGAACACTGTGCACAAGGACGCAGGACAGGAGAGGAGAGTGGCCAGCGTGGGAAGTCAACCAGGAGAGGTTTAGGACAGGGTGTCTTGGTGAAGTGAGCCCAAGTCATCTGAACCACATCGGAGCCGGTACTCTGGGTTGTGGACTGGGCTCAGGTCTTCAATCACCCGCTCTATCTTGGCCCCTTTCTCCTTCTGGGTCACCAGTGCTCGGTGCCGTCCCCGTTAGCTGTCTTTGCTGTCACGACTTGACTTCCCTTGTTCTTGTCTCTCCACTGTTCTAACTCCTTACTGCTTTCCCCACTGCTATATACCCTAGCTCTCCTCCCACCAGGATCGGTTACCCAGGAAACGGGGTGCCTAATTGGTCCTCTGCCTCTAGGTGCTGCATGTGGTAGATGGAGCCTCAGGATTATCCTATTCATCACCGGGACGGAGAATACGACACCTTAGTCAGGGGTGTAGTACCCTCCTGTGACACACTTTTAGTGGGGCGCCACACTTAAGAACAGCAACCCCAGCATCCTCCTGTTATTCCACGCGCCGTCCCTGTCACCTATTGCACCCAAATGACCATCACCGTCCCAATAGACTTTCACACTAACTCTGGGGTTCCGCTCCACCTGTGGGGAGAAATACCATACCGGCTCCTGCACCATCTGCCCCAGAGGCCTAAACCAGCAGCGTCGGCCATCCCTGGCCGAATACCACAGGCGACATCACAAAATAGACAACTGAGAATCCCCTATAAATCCCCCTTCACTGCACAATCAGGGCCACGGAGATGGGCCATAGCCACCAAGACAGTCGACCGGCTCGGCTACTGAGTACCCCCTGGCCCTTGCAGCCATTGCAGAATCAGGAAGCAGGATGGTAAGATGAGCTGAAAGCAGTGGCGTACCTACCGTGGTCGCTGCAGTCGCGGTTGAGACTGGCCCGCCCCCTTGGGTGGGGGAGCCTGTGCTTTCAGCCGCCCGCCGCGACCACGGGTGCCCGAGGCGAGGAGGGAGGATGGGGAGGCACTTCCTGTAGCTGTGCCCGCCCCTCCTCTCCTCCTGCTGTTGGCGGCTCTGCAAGCAAGAATAGTAACTGTGGCGGCCCTTCCCCCGCACCGCAACTGTGCTGACAGGCTGAAAATTCCTGACATCACACCCCCCCCCAGCAATTTGCTGGTTGCAGTGAAATCATGGACACATTGTTCCATTTTGTACACGGCAACAAAATAGAACAATGTGTCCATGATTTCACTGCAACCAGCAAATTGCAAGTGAAATTGCATGCAATGTTGCGACGTTTAACGGTACGCTTAGACTGGGGCCCCTAGGATACTCTGCTAACAGAGCTACCTCTGAAGGTGAGGAGGTCTGGGTTGCCACCCTTGTCCTATGCTCCTTATAATGTCTAGGCTAAGAGCCCTCACCTCCACTCACGGAGCAGGAAAACAGCAACTCCTACAGGGAAGGACACAGCAGCAAGCACAAACACAAATGTCCTCACTACACGGGGTCCATGTAGAGACTAAACTGTATCAGTGACACCTATTGGAAGGAAGTTCAACTACATAAAGTTTGAGTGAGTGGAGAACTGAATGACCCCCCTCCCCACCTGCACATGCAGAACCACACACATAGACATAGCTTCTAGCGTTAACCCTGCAATAACCAATGGAAATTTAAATTACAGCAGCAACACACATGGACTGCAAAGCAGTCATCACATGACACCATGTCTCTGATATCCCCACCATACCATAATTTTTTTTCCAACAATATTAATTCTATTTCTTCCATCTTGTTGGTGAGGCGTCTGGCTTTAGCATACATGCACATGATGTATTTCACTATACCTCTATTCCTTCTAAGTGTATTGACTGTTCTAACTCCTCCCCCACTCCACCCCCAAATTAATTATTTGTGCCCAGGTCACTATTTACACTATCTTCCTCTCCTATACAGTGAATACCTCCCCCAAATCCTAGTTTAAACACTCATCCAACCTTCTAGACATTTTGACGGGGGAGAGCTTGGTTGTTCTGAGCCGCTCTCAGAATGAACTCACTGATAGAGATGAGCAAACCCAAACGATAGAATTTGGGGTTTATACTCAACACCTGGTTTCCGACTTTAAAAAAAAGTCCATGTCTGAGTTTGGTGTTTGGATGCTAACAAAGTTTGTTGAAAGGATGCATCACAGCCAATCACCAAGCTTTTCAGCATACAGAAGATGTCTGTTCGCTACTGTGAACAAAGAATAATTTTTAAAAAATGATGTTGGGTTCCCCACATTTTTGATAACCAGTGCAACTAAAGCAGCCATCTGCAGGCTGCAACCTTCAGCTGTCTGCTTTACTTTGGCTGGTTATCAAAAACAGGTGTCACCCATCTTTTTATTTCCCTATCCACGTTTGTTTGCAGGGCAATTACTTAATTTTGCTTTCCGTTGCAGCCCTTAGCCCTTGCTATTTTACAGCACCAACTTTTAGGTTCCCATTGACTGACATGGAATCGGTGGTCAAGTTCGGCTATGAAACTGTGTTCTTAACTAACGTTCAGCTGAACCCAGTGAACCTGAATATCCACAGGTCCTCTCATCCCTACTCACTGATGAATGCTCAGTAAGGCTACTTTCACATTAGCGTTCCCCTCCGCAGCGTTCTGCGGAGGGGAGCCGCAATGTAAGATAGGGACCTGCGGTGCTGCGCGTACATTGCGGCTCCCCTCCGCAGTACGCTGCGGAGGGGAACGCTAATGTGAAAGCACCCTAAGCTAACTTTACAGCCATGAGATACATGCACTTAAAGGGATCCTGTCACCTCCAAAACGCCTCCTAAGCTAGCAAAACATGTCCCTGTACCATCCTATCACTAATCTCACACTTCTTTTGTCTCCTAAAAGCATCCTGTGT
Organism: Allobates femoralis; assembly: GCA_033576535.1. Lineage (NCBI taxonomy): Eukaryota > Metazoa > Chordata > Amphibia > Anura > Aromobatidae > Allobates > Allobates femoralis. The sequence goes on along the minus strand of JARQOC010000010.1, from coordinate 125,939,864 downwards.
AAGTGCATAAAAACGTTTTAATACTCACTCATTAGTGATTATAATTAGTAGTGACTATATTCATTAGTCACCAAGGCGGGCTGTTTGCAGCTCCAGGATCCACCCTGTCTCTGTGTGTTCTGCTGTGATGTGCAGGCATTGCCCTCCCCTCTCTCTATCACTCACAGAATACAAATCATTAGTCCTGCCTTCAGTTTCAGTTTCACAGCAGCACAGACAGAGAGAGGGTGGATCCTGGAGCTGATTAACAACACCCCCTGGTGACTAAAGAATACAGCCCCTGCTAATTATAATCACTAATGAGTAAGTATTAAAATGTTTTTCTCCACTTTCACAGGATGCTTTTAGGAGACAAAAGGAGTGTGAGATTAGTGATAGGATGGTGCAGGGACATGTTTTGATAGCTTAGGAGGCGTTTTGGAGGTGACAGAATCCCTTTAAGTAAAAAAATATATTAACCCTATATGTGTCCATATAATTTAATAGAAGGTAGGGGTGTATTAAAATAGCAATACCAGTGGTCCTGAATGCTGAGAACTCTCACAGACACCGCTTGTTTTGCTCACTGGCCCTAATCCTCCAAGATGCCTGTGAGATGACCACCCCAATCTCTCTCGTAGGACCACCAGCAGCTCTTGGCTGACCATTTTCAGTATATCACAGATTGTACAATGCTATGATGCAGACACATGACTCTTGGTCTTATTTCTCATTAGATATGGGGCTCCCTGTGTATTTATACGAGTACCAGCACCCGCCAAGCTTACTAGCTGATGTTAGACCGGGCTTTGTGAAGGCCGATCATGGCGATGAGCTCATCCTTGTGTCTGGAGGACCCTTCCTGAGGGATGGCGTGTTATACGCTGGTGAGTCAATAAAAATAAAATCTCACTTACATAAGACTAAGAACAGAGAGCACTTCCTTCAAAATGAAGTCTATTATGGTGAACTTTTTTTCAACATTGCCCTATAGTGGACAAATGCCTCAGTCTTCACCAAGTCGGTGCCACTATCACACGTATCCATGCTGGATACACTATCATCTTTTCAAGGCCAGCACGTGGATGAATCCTTTATCCCCTCACAGACCCAGCCTCCATCACTGATGTTATTTTCTTTTTCAGGACCTGCGACCCAAGAAGAGAAAGTTCTGGCTAAAACCATAATGAAATACTGGGCAAACTTTGCTCGTACCGGGTAAGATCACACTAAACCAGAATGACCGCACATTCCCTGCGTTGGTGTCCCATTATTATCCCACCCAATAATAATAATAATGTCATGTTGTTTACTGCAGGAACCCCAATAGTCCCGGTCTGACTACATGGCCAGAGTACTGTAAAGAAGAGCGCTACCTAGAGATCAACTTGAAACAGAAATCATCTTCACAACTGAAGGAGGAAAAGTTCATATTCTGGACCCAGATCCTTCCAAAGAAAATCCGCTCCAAGACCGTGGATGGCGGTGATCACAGCGAGCTGTAGAGTCTAACAATGATGTTACTACACATGAGAGAAGAAAACATACAATGTGAGGAGGTCGAGGCGTGGTATACCCGGAAATCAGAATGGCACAGTTATTTTTTTAATCTTTTTAATAAATTTTACTGTTATCAAACTGTAAACCTTTTTTTGTGTACATTGATACTCTGTCCTCTATAATATAATTGTGTGAGATGACAGATCACTGACCCCCAGCAGTTATCACCTAAAATACTGGTGGCCTCCAACAATATCAGCAAACCCTTCTGGTAAAATACTCTGTGGATCATCCCTCACATATGTCAGCTGATGTGTGGCTAAGAGCACTGATCACATTAGCCATCCGATCGCCACTGTTAACCCTTTGGATTGTGCTGTCCAAAACTAACATCAGCATCCAAAACACCACGATGGGGATTGTGTTCTTTTCCACCAGCATCAGCGGCCCTGTGATGTGATCATGGAGCCTTGATGCACTGCCATGACAGTGTGGGGTCAGCAGATGTCCCTAGATGTTGTGATGACTCACTTCCTGCCAGCAGTGCCCAGTGATGACGCCGGCAGAAAGTGATCATTTGTGCTGTATGGGGGATGGTGAAGCATCTCTCTGCATAACACAAGTGATCATGTTGAGCACTAAGGTGTAGCAGCAAATCAAGAGCACATGTAGAACCATTAACACAGTTCAGCGAGTCTGGAAAGAACTAAAGTCCGCTCTGCTGGAGTGCGATATTATGGCCTTCCTGTCCACTTCTTGTCTTAAAGTTTCTAGTCTCTGTATGGGTCCTGTGTACTCCTCTAAGTTAGTGGACACCTTCCAGGCAGGTGACTCACCGTAGTCGGGGGTACACGGAGCGGGCGTTGATTCTCCTCCAGTCACGGAACCGCGGTGGTGTAGGCCCGGTGGTCCAGATCAAAAGGGGAAATGGCGGAACAGTAGGGGGGTAGTTTGTCTTCGTGACGCCACCTGTGGGTGTCTTGGTAACTTTACCAGCGCTGCTACGTCTCCGGGGGATGGTAGGCAGCAAGTTGGGACGCTCCCCACAGGATGAGCGGGAGTGCCCGGAGCCGGGAGCTGCGTAAGATGTTGTGAGGCAGCTGCGGTAATGCTGTGGTTAGGGCCAGGAGTCAAACACAGACACGCCAAAGTCTTTTTAGTACCTTTACTGGTGGTGTTCAGGTACGCCAGACCGGGTTCATGAAGTTTAGCAATCCTGGAGATTCGCAGCAAGCAGTTTGTGTAGGCTTCCTTCTCTCTGTACTTCTGGTGCTAAGGTCGGGTGGATGTGGAATCCAGCCGGACCGGGCAGTGTGTTCAATAGAACGGATTTCACCTGGTTGTCAGCACTGAGGGCTCTGTAAAAGGGTGATGATAATTCTACCTTCTTCCCTGGGCTCTCGTTGGTAGGTGCGACAGGTGAACAGGGGGCTAGACTCCCTGTGAAGTATGCTGGTTCTCTGCAGTGGCTATGTAGCTTCCACAGCTTCGGTTCCAGTAACCGGTTGGTAAGGGAAGAGTTAGAATACTCTGGGTTCCTTGAGAGGTGCTTCTCCTTTCCTATTATCCCAATTGCAGGGATTTCCTCACTAGTAGCTAGGCTGACTAGGCCTGGTGTGTGTCTCATGAGCTTGAGATCATCCACAACCTGCAGCTCTTGTAGCGTCTGCACACTCTGGTGTTTCTCCCTCCAAGACTCTATTTATAGGGGGAACTGGCTCAAAGTGACCAGTGGAGCTCCCCCTAGAGGCTCAGGGTGAAACCAAGTGTTCTAAGGTGTTGCTGTGTTGTTTGGTGTTTTGTTGAGTGTTGCTTTGCTGTTACTCCATTCATGCCCTAAGGATTTCTGTGGTGCCCAACAGGTGCCAGGGTGCCACATTCCCCCTTAGTTAACCTCAGTTCTCCCGGCTGAGCAAAAAGTTATTTTTACAACTTAACACTATACATTTTATAACAGTTGTTTACAGAGTCTTAAAGAAAAACACAAAAATCACTGAAAAGGGAGTGAAAAATATGAAAAAGGTGAAAAGCAGTCCATACGGCACTAGTCCATCTGCCGCAGGCTGGAAAAGGTAAAGTTAGTGGTCACACAAGTCCTGTGACAATTGTCCAAAGTTTATGAAAAGGGGAAAAGGTAAAGTCCATAAATATTTTCAAACTTTATACATTCCCTACAGGTGTCTCTGCTTGGGAGGCCGGTACTAACCTTCTATACCTTACCAGGCGCTTTCTGTCCCCAACTTAGTATACTTGGGACAGAGCCCAGTTCCTCCACCCTTCTGTACACTACTTTTTACAGGTTTTGAAAACTGGTTACTATTTACAAACACTTTCAGGTAATATGGTTCCACTACATTCTAAACCCATTCTCCAAGTTTGTTTGGGGCTTGTCCTAATGTACTACGTGTGGATCTGCGTAGTGTGGGTGTTTCCAAAGCTGTTGGTGTAGTGTACGAAGTGGTTGGTGGTTCTCTACTTCTGCTACGTGTAAGACCATAGTAAGTATGTAGTCTATCAACTGGACTATCTTCTGTAGGTAGTTGAGTAGGAATGGCTTCTCTTACTGTGGGACTAGCAGGTTGACCGATTACAGGAATCTCAGGTTCCATAATAACAGGCTGCAATTCTTGCACTTGAACTTGTGGTTGGACTTGTTGAATTGGATTTGGTTGCTGATTTTCTACAGGCTGGTAGAAATGCATAACTGGTATGAGGAATGCATCACCGCATTGTGGCCAGTCAGCTGGTAAGTATCCAATGTCTGTAAGGACTAGGTTTTCTTTTGTTTCTTCATCTGTAGTTACAGCAGGGTAACTGGTTGCTTGTGGGATTAACTGTGCTGGACATTTCTTCAAATGATCCCTTGAAACAGTTGCAATAGTATTCCCATTATCTTTACTGATAACGCAAGTTTTTGAGTTGTCATAGTGTGACGGCATAATGGTGTAGGGTATAGATTCCCAACTGTTATCCAATTTGTTGTTTTTTCGCTTTCTTTTTAGCACTACGTCTCCTGTAGCTAAAGGTTCAGCTCAGGCGTGCTTGTTAAAGTCTTTTTCTTGCTTGGTTCTACTGATTTCTAGGTTTCTTTCAACACTTTCTTGTACTTTTCTGTACTGTTCTTTGCGTTGACTGACCCAATCTTCATCAGAAGAGTCTTCTGTGGGTTCGATGGTTCCCATCTGCAAATCAATAGGCAGTTTACCTGGTCTTGCTCGCATCAAGTAAGCAGGTGTGTAGTTGGTTGAACTGACAGGTATGTGGTTGTAGATGTCCACGAGATCTGGAGGTTTCTCTGGCCATTGATTTCTCTCTTCAACTGGTAAGGTCTTGAGCATGTCAATGACTATGTGGTTCATCTTCTCACATAAACCGTTCGTCTGAGGATGATAAGGTGTTGTGCGGATCTTCTTACACCCATATAGCCCTAAGAATTCTTGGAACAGAGCTGATTCGAAGGCTGGCCCTTGGTCAGTTAAGACTTGGTCTGGATACCCATGGGGGCGACAGAAGTAACTCTGGAACGCTTTGGCTGCTACCTCAGCAGTTAAATCCTTAACTGGAACGACTACCAGGAATCTTGAATAGTGGTCAACAATGGTGAGAAGCGTAAGTGTACCCGGTTCGACTTGGGGTAAGCTTCACGTGGTCGAGAGCAACTATTTCAAGAGGTTTGGTGGTAACGATCGGCTGCAACGGAGCTTTCTGAGTTAGATGGTCCTTCCTTCGAAGGTGACATGGTCCACAGTTTTTACACCATTTGTCAATTGAGCCTCGCATACCAACCCAGTAGAACCGATCCTTCAGGAGTCTCTCCAGCTTCTTCCATCCAAAGTGTCCGGCATCATCATGGTATGCTTCAAGGATCATTTGGACTTCAGTCTTGGGAACTACAATCTGCCAGATTAGTTCGTGGGTTCTTGGATTGAAGTATCTTCTGCATAGTTTACCTTGGTAGACAAACAACCTTCCTTTCTCCTTCCACAGGCGTTTAGCAGTTGATGAGGCATCAGAGTCCATGTTGGCGTGTTCTTGAGTGATGAGATCCCTTACCAGGTTGACATCTGGGTCGTTGGCCTGAGCCTCCTTCCAGTCATGGTGAGGTAACGGGTTCACGGTCCTCTCTACACGTGTCTGGTTTCTCTGATGACATGTTGCTGTACCTGAACGGTGGAAAGCAGGTAGTTCAATCTCTTCCAGGTCATCTATGTCTTCTCCCTCATCAGGAAGGTGAGGCATTCGGGACAGGGCATCAGCATTGCCGTTCTTGTGACATGCCCGGTACTTTACAGTGAAGTCGTAGTTAGAGAGTCTTGCTACCCAACGCTGTTCTAGGGCTCCCAGCTTTGCAGTCTCTAAGTGTGTTAGAGGGTTATTATCTGTGAAAGCTGTGAACGGGGCGGATGCCAGGTAATGCTTGAAATGCTCTGTGATTGCCCAGACCAGGGCCAGGAACTCCAGCTTGAAGGAGCTGTAATTCTCCGGGTTCCTTTCCGTGGGACGGAGCTTTCTGCTGGCGTAGGCTATCACCTTCTCCTTGCCCTGCTGGCGTTGAGATAGGACTGCTCCTAAACCTTCATTGCTTGCATCAGTGTACAGTAAAAACGGGAGATTGTAATCGGGGTAGGCCAGGATTTCCTTTCCAGTCAAAGCATCTTTTAGCGTTTGGAAGGATTTGTCCTGTTCTGGTCCCCAGTGGAACGGGGGTCCCCTGATCTTGCCGTTTTTGGATTGACCTACTAAGAGATCTTGCATAGGTGCTGCTATCTTGGTATAGCCTTTGATGAAGCGTCGGTAGTACCCGACCAGTCCTAGAAATTGACGTACCTCTTTGTGGTTGGTTGGTGCTGGCCAGTCTTTGATAACGGTGACTTTATCCGGATCCCGTGCTACGCCTTCAGCGCTTACCACGTGTCCTAGGTATTGGACCTTGGGTTTCAGCAGGTGGCAGTTGAACGGTTTTAGTTTCATCCCGTACTTGAACAGTGACTCGAACACTTCACTCAGGTGCTGGAGGTGATCTTCATAGATCTGAGAGTATACAATGACATCATCAAGGTATAACAAGACAGTCTCAAAGTTTTTGTGGCCCAAACAACACTCCATAAGTCTCTGAAATGTTCCTGGGGCATTGCACAACCCGAATGGCATACTGTTGAACTCACACAAGCCCATAGGAGTAGTGAAGGCTGTCTTCTCACGATCCTCCTCTGCAACGGCAACCTGCCAGTACCCACTAGTAAGATCTAATGTGGAGAAGTAGTTGGCAGAGTTGAGTGCAGCTAGTGACTCTTCTATGCGTGGTAACGGGTATGCATCCTTGTGTGTGACTTTGTTGATTTGCCTATAGTCTACGCACATCCTCATACTACCATCTTTCTTTTTAACCAGGACTAGTGGTGCGGCCCAGGGACTACAGCTATCCCTAATGACTCCTGCATTTTTCATGTCCTGAAGCATCTCCTTTGCTTTTTGGTAGTGAGTGGGTGGTATAGGCCTGTACCTTTCTTTGATAGGTGCATGGTTGTTTGTGGGGATATGGTGTTGTACCCCTTTAATCCTCCCAAAGTCAAGTGGGTGTTTGCTGAACACTTGCTCATACTCCCGAACTACCCGGTATACTCCATTTTTCTGGTGAGAGGGTGTATTGTCAGTTCCTACACTGAGTTCTTGACACCATTTCTCTAACTGATCTTTGGAGTGAGGGGGTTCATCAGTGACTGTTTGGTTTGAGGATTTTACATCAATTACAGCATCATCTTTTACCTGGTACAGTTTTGCGACAGTTGCATATCTTGGCAGTCTGACTTCGTCATCACCATAATTTAATATGCGTACGGGGACTCTCCCCTTTCTTACGTCGACCAACGCTCTGGCTGTCAAGAGCGTAGGACTACTATCAGACATTACAGGTTCTACTATAGCTTGGTAGTCCTGCCCTCTGAGGCCTATGGCTGCTCGACACCAGATCATCATTTCACTTCTGGGTGGTACCACAATTGGAATGGGATCTGTGACCCTTACTCTGCCAATTTCACCATTTGACAAGGTTACCTGTTTGTTGATACACCAGAGCTCTGATCTGCTTTTGGATAGCCCTCTTTTCTCTGGGTTTACCGGCTTCAGCACTCTGTTGGAGTAAAAACAACACTTCATCGAGGCATTTGATCATGACATTGGTACCCAGTATTACATATGGATCCTTGTGGTTAGGCTTATCCTGAACCACTATGATACCCTGGTTCTTCAACTGGACCCTTCCCACCTTTACTGTAGCTTCCCATTGTCCCTCTATTGTAACTAGCAAACCATTAGTGGCTTCAATGTTCAAATCGGGGTTAGGGGGTTCTAGCTTAACATCTGGCCAGAACTGCTTGTAAAGGGTACTGGGGATGAATGTCACCTGGGATCCAGTGTCTATCAAGGCGGCTATAGCGATGCCATCGATGACGATTGGTAAGTATGGACAGTCTCCCACATACTTGTGTTCCCAGTTGGATGTAGGGCCTGGACAGTCTACTCCTGGGGTTGGCCCTTCTCGCCCAGGGGTCGCTCGTTTAAAGGACGCGATTGCAGGTTGCGTCCTCCTAAGTCGTTCTGCTGACTGTTGCGGCGTCTGTCAGGACTGCGGCGGTCTGCAGGTTTTCCTCGTGACGGCTGTGTCTTTCTCCTCATCCACGGGACGTCGTCTGGGCTGTCGGCGAGTTGAATCTTGTCCGATGACCTTGCATCTGTCTTGGGTCTTCTCCCAGTTTGTAGCTTGGCCACGTCTTTCATCAGCTGCTCGACATTAGCACACAGTTGCTCGAACCGGTCAGGTGTTACAGTCTGTGCACTGGACTGAATCGCAGGGATTGGAGATGCTGCTGCCGGCACGGAAGGGGTATCAGCATACTGCTGCTGCTGTAAAGCGGGATCAGGTACTTCGGCGAGCCGTTGTCCCCAAACTGTTAAGTCTCTCAAGGTATCTAACTCTGCGCCTGGATTTTGTATGGACCACCAGCTTGCTTGCTTCCTATCCTCAGATAGTCTAAGGCCCACAATAAATTGTCCAATTAACGCTTTGTTTTCATCTCTGACACCATCAGGATCAACTTGTTTTAACAGTCTGAATGCTTCTGGCAAGCGCAGTGAATAATCGAGGACACTTTCTTTTGCCCCTTGGTTACAACGATAGAATGACAGTCTTAATTCAGCTTCAGTATGGCGCTCAAAAACCCGGGTTAATTTAGCGAATATCTGCTCCACAGATTCCTGAGTTTCTACAGGCCAGCTGCGGCTCTGCAGTTCAGCTGTGCCGGTTAACTGTCCCATAATAACTGAAGCTCTTTGCTTACCGGTCATCGGGTACATGTCCAGCGTCTGGCATATCTTTCTCTGGAAGTTCTCCAAGGTACTGGGTACACCGCTGTACTTAGGTAACCAGGTCGCATTAGGAACGTAGGGTAGAGACATCGGCATAATCAGAGCGGGTTGCTGTGGCATACCGCCGGCTTGTTGCTGTCCATCAAGAGGTATGTTTTGAGGTGCCGCTTGGTTTAGCGGGGGTACCGCGCGGTCGGGAGCCGGGTTACTCATGGTCGCTCCCCCTTAGTTAAGCGTAGCCTTTCCCTCGGTTTCAAACGGAAGTGTCGGCCTCGCGGTGAGGAGTGAGGCACCACGGGAGTTTCCGGTTCCTGCTGCGTACGGAGGAAGTCGTCAGAGCGTGGGGGCGGGGCCAATTTTCGCACCCTCTGCACAGTCACGCCCCTTCTTTTCCCGCCTTTAGCGCAGCAATGGCGGACCAAATTTACAGTTCGATATTTACAGTCAATAAGTAGCACACAATACCCGTGATAACGGGCCTGCTCGCATCCTGTTCGTGACGCCAAAATTCTGACTCACCATAACCGGGGGTACACGTAGCGGGCGTTGTTTCTCCTCCAGTCACGGAACCGCGCCTGCGGTGGTGTAGGCCCGGTGGTCCAGATCAAAAGGGGAAATGGCGGAACAGTAGGGGTGATTTGTCTTCGTGACGCCACCTGCGGGTGTTCTGGTAACTTTACCAGCGTTGCGGGTTCTCCGTGGGATGTTAAGCAGCTAGATGGGACGCTCCCCACAGGATGAGCGGGAGTCCCCGGAGCCGGGAGCTGCGCAAGATGTTGTGAGGCAGCTGCGGGATGCTGCGCGCCAATTCCAGGAGTAACGCACAACCACACAAAGTCTCTTTTAGGTACCTTTACTGGGTGGTAATCAGGTTCACTCGGACCTGGATAGTGAAGTCGGCACTTCTGGAGGTTCACAGCAAGCAGTGTTAGGCTTCCTTCTCTCTCTCTCTCTACTTCTAGTGCAGTCAGGTGGATGTGGAATCCAGCCGGACCAGGCAGGTTGTTAAATGGAACTTGCTGCACCTGGTTAACAGCACTGAGGGCACTGTAAAAGGGTCTGAGCAGGATCAGTACTCTTTCACAGGCTCTCGTGGATGGGTGCATCAGGTGGAACAGGTGGCTAAACCTCCTGTTGAGGGTGCTGGTTCTCTGTGGTGGCTGGGTAGCTCTCACATCTTCGGTTCCAGTAACCGGAGGATGAGGGAAGAGTTGGTGTAACTCTGGTATTCCTTGAGAGGTGCTTCTCCTTTCCTAGTATCCCAATTGCAGGGATTTCCTCACTGGTAGCTAGGCTGACTAGGCCTGGTGTGTTTCTCATGAGCTTGAGATCATACACAACCTGCAGCTCTTATAGCGTCTACACACTCTGGTGTTTCTCCCTCCAAGACTCTATTTATAGGGGGAACTGGCTCAAAGTGACCAGTGGAGCTCCCCCTAGAGGCTCGGGGTGAAACCAGGTGTTCTAAGGTGTTGTTGTGTTGTGGGTTTTGCTTTGCTGTTACTTACTCCATTTGTGCCCTAAGGATTTCTGTGGTGCCCAACAGGTGCCAGGGTGCCACAGTAACATGTCATGCTTCAATAATGACTGCAATTAAAGCTCCCATCGCAGACAACAACGCAACAGCAATCCCGACAACAATAACCATCCTGTGGGATCGTTGGCGCGTCGTTACCTGGTCGCTGTGGAGCTGTCAAACAGGCAGATCTCCTCATCGATCAGGGACCAGGGAGCCACATCGCTGGAAGCAGGGAGGACGCTGGTAACTATGATAAACAGCGAGTATCTAGGCAGCGCGCGCTGCCTGAATACCCGGTGTTTACCATGGTTACCAGCCTGTGAGATTGTTGATCGTTGGTCTCTCGCTGTCACACGCAGCGATGCGTCCTGACCAGCGGGAGCGCAATGACCAAAAAATGATCCAGAGCACTTTGTAACAATCAGCGATCTCACAGCAGGGGCCTGATCGCTGCTAAATGTCACACTTAGCGAGATCATTAGCGAGATCGCTGCTACACCACAAAACCTGTGACATTACAACGATCTTGCTAACCATCTTGTTATGTGTGACGGGGGGGGGGGGGGGGGGTGAAGGGGGGGGCTTTAGTATCTGCAACCCAGCTCATTTACATTGTGGCCTGACATAGAGGTGTTAATTAGAAGCTAGGCTTTGGGCAACAATAGTGTACAAACATTAAACTACTGGACCCACTAGGGTACGGACACACTTGTTGCGTGAAACTTGGAAGAGTGCAATGTGTGATTTTATCACATTACACTTGGACCAATGATAATCAATGTCTGAGAGCACATTGGCAGATTCTGGATGAGAAAAAAGTCGCAACATGCTGTAACAGTCTGCGATTCACGCGCTTGACTCGCCAATGCAAGTCTATGGGTCCGACAAAATCACAGACCGCACATGGACCATCAGAGAGGCATCTGTTTTTTTTCACTGATACATTCTCATTCTGCAGCTGAGAACACTGTAAAATGTTCCTGTAAATCATTATACAGTAAATAGCTGCTGAGGAAAAAAACGGATTGCACACGGACACCAATCAGATGTGATCTGAGAAAAATGTTGGACAGTCGCATCACAGTTGGATGCAAAACGCAGCAAAAAACGGATGTCACTCGTCCAACTCTCCTGGATGAGAAATGGACTGTCTTTTTTGACGTCAGTGTGTTTCCAGCCTTGTGGGAAGCAAACAAAACACACCCAAACCTGCGGAACTTTAACAGCGTCTCCCACCATCTTACTTCTGCACTCCCAGTGGCACGCAGATACTCTGTCTCTGCACTCCCGGTGGAAAAAGAGAGAGAGCAGATCGGCGCAAATGAGAAGGACCTGTGGGTGATATTTGGTATGGGGCTATAGGTGAAGAGGGGATGGCCTCTCACCTGTTCAGGTTGTGCTTGCCCAGCACAATCGCGGTTGGGGGCCTCTGTTGTGAGCTGCGGCGTCTCTGCAGATCTGGGATCTCCGGCTCCAGGCTGGTCACGTGGTCCCGGTCAGCTGATGCCGCTCATTTCGTCATTCTAGGTCCTGGTCTGAGGTTTACAGATCCTGTGCCATAAGCTGCTCCACACCATCTCCCAGTGGGGGATGAAGATAATGGATTCAAGTGTTTTTTGTGTTGGGGAGCGCTCCAGACACAGGAAGGGAGGAGGATTAAAGTTTGTGCATAACTTTATTTACCACTTGGTGGTAAATAAAAAGTTATGCACAATCTTTAATCCTCCTCCCTTCCTGTGTCTGGAGCGCTCCCCAACAGAAAAAACACTTGAATCCATTATCTGCACTCCCGGTGGCATGCAGCTCTGCTGTCTGGATCCGATACTGCAGTCTTTTGGTTTCTTCATGGATCCCCTGCAAGGCATGTCTGACCTCGACTCAGAGGACATACACTGTGTTCCAAATTATTATGCTAATTGGTTTTAAGTGTCATAGGGTTTTATTTTTATTTTTTTTCAATGAAACCCATTGATGGCATTGTGTCTCAGGGTCAGGGCCGGCGTCAGCACCCGGCGTACCCGGGCAAGTGTCGGGGCCCTGACCTGAAACAGGGGCCCACCGCCGCCCACACACATCGTGCCATCATGCCGCTATAATTATTTTCCCCTCCATTCACTCATTTTCACCTCCATTTGCGCTCTAACGCAGGTTCTGTGACAGTCCCAGTCACGTTGCTAAGGCAGCGGTCGGGTATCCAAGGGATGTGCCCGCACCACTCCCCCAACAGCACCCACATCCAATCCGGAGGCAGCTGAGCAGAGAGGTGGGCGGGACACGCCGAGGAGGAAGCAGGAAGCAACGGCATCTCCCAGCCTGCAGTTCCAGCGAGGGGAAAGAAGAAACGAGAAGAAAGTTGCAGAGGAGGAAAAGAGAAGAAAGTCCAAGGATGAGTATAATCGTTATTTTTTTTTTTTTTTAATGTGTGCTGGAGGCTCCTGGGGTGTATATAGATGCTGCAGTGCTGGGGCATATACAGAGGCTGCTGGGGCATATACAGAGGCTGCTGGGGCATATACAGAGGCTGCTGGGGCATATACAGAGGCTGCTGGGGTATATACAGAGGCTGCTGGGGCATATACAGAGGCTGCTGGGGTATATACAGAGGCTGCTGGGGCATATACAGAGGCTGCTGGGGCATATACAGAGGCTGCTGGGGCATATACAGAGGCTGCTGGGGTATATACAGAGGCTGCTGGGGTATATGTAGAGGCTGCTGGGGTATATGTAGAGGCTGCTGGGGTGTATATGGAGGCTGCTGGGGCATATACAGAGGCTGCTGGGGCATATACAGAGGCTGCTGGGGCATATACAGAGGCTGCTGGGGCATATACAGAGGCTGCTGGGGTATATACAGAGGCTGCTGGGGCATATACAGAAGCTGCTGGGGTATATACAGAGGCTGCTGGGGTATATACAGAGGCTGCTGGGGCATATACAGAGGCTGCTGGGGTATATATAGAGGCTGCTGGGGTATATACAGAGGCTGCTGGGGCATATACAGAGGCTGCTGGGGCATATACAGAGGCTGCTGGGGTATATACAGAGGCTGCTGGGGTATATACAGAGGCTGCTGGGGCATATACAGAGGCTGCTGGGGCATATACAGAGGCTGCTGGGGTATATACAAAGGCTGCTGGGGCATATACAGAAGCTGCTGGGGTATATACAGAGGCTGCTGGGGTATATACAGAGGCTGCTGGGGTATATGTAGAGGCTGCTGGGGTATATGTAGAGGCTGCTGGGGTGTATATGGAGGCTGCTGGGGTGTATATGGAGGCTGCTGGGGTGTATATGGAGGCTGCTGGGGTGTATATGGAGGCTGCTGGGGTGTATATGGAGGCTGCTGCTGGGATGTATATAGAGGCTGCTGCTGCTTGGTATAAAGGCTGCTGCTGCTGGGGTGTATATAGAGGCTGCTGCTACTGGGTTGTATATAGAGGCTGCTACAGGGTGCATATAGAGGCTGCTGGGATGTATATAGAGGCTGCTGGGATATATATATAGAGGCAGCTGCTGCTGGGGTGTATATGGAGGCTGCTACTGTGGGTATATGGAGGCTGTGTTAGTTCACATATAATATTTGGAGACTGTGATTGTGTGTATATATATATATATATATATATATATATATATATATATATATAATATACATATATATATAAAATATTTGGGGCTGCTGCTGGGCTGCCACATCCACCAAATAATATATACAGCCCAGCAGAGCCCCCAAGTAATATATACAGCCCACAGCCTCTATATTATACATACAAAGCCCACAGCTTCCATATTATTTATACAGTCCAGCAGTCTCCATATTCTATCCACAGCCCTGCACAGCCTCTATATTATATATACAGCCCACTCAGGTGCCTCTATATTATATATACACAGCCTTCAGTTTCTATACTGTATTCATGAATCATGGTATGTGTTAAAGGGCCCACTGACACTGTTTCGCCCGGGGCCCACAAAAACCTGGAGCCGGCCCTGCTCAGGGTCTTTGGATCATTGAAATCAATCTCAGATACCTGTGATAATTAGTTTGGCAGGTGAGCCCAATAAAAGGAAAACTGGGTGTTCCACAATATTACGCAGGCCACAGTTTTCAAGTAACATGGGAAAGAAAAAGGATGTCTCTGCTGCCGAAAAGTAACAAATAGTGCAATGCCTTGGACAAGGGATGAAAACATTAGATATTGCACGAAAATGTAAGCGTGATCATCGTACTGTGAAGAGATTTGTGGCTGATTCTGAGCACAGACGTGTTCGTGCAGATAAAGGCAGAATGAGGAAGGTTTCTGCCAGGCAAGTTCATCGGATTAAGAGAGCAGCTGCTAGAAAGGCCTTACAAACCAACAAACAGATATGTGAAGCTACTGGAGCCTCTGGAGTCCCTCGAACCTCAAGGTGTAGGATCCTTCAAAGGCTTTCTATGGTGCATAAACCTACTATTCGGCCATCCCTAAACAGTGCTCACAAGCAGAAACAGTTGCAGTGGGCCCAGATATACATGAAGACTAATTGTCAAACAGTCTTGTTTACTGATGAGTGCCGAGCAACCCTGGATGGTCTAGATGGATGGAGTAGATGGTCTAGATGGAGTAGATGGTCTAGATGGATGGATGGTTGGTGGATGCCACCATGTCCCAACAAGGCTGCGACGTCAGCAAGGAGGTGGAGGTGTCATGTTTTGGGCTGGAATCATTGGGAAACAGCTGGTAGCCCCCTTTAAGGTTCCTGAAGGTGTGAAAATGACCCCTGCAACATATATAAGATTTCCAACTGAGAACTTTCTTCCATGGTACAAAAAGAAAAAACCTGCCTTTAGGAGCAAAATCATCTTCATGCATGTCAATGCACCATCTCATGCTACAAAGAATACCTCTATGTCATTGGCTGCTATGGGCATAAAAGGAGATAAACTCATGGTGTGGCCACCATCTTCCCTGACCTCAACCCTATAGAGAACCTTAGGAGTATAATCATGCAAAAGATCTATGAGGGTGGGAGGCAGTTCACATCAAAACAGCAGCTCTGGGAGGCGATTCTGACATCATGCAAAGAAATACAAGCAGAAACTCTCCAGAAACTCACAAGTTCAATGGATGCAAGAATTGTGAAGGTGATATCAAAGAAGGGTTCCTATGTTACCATGTAACTTGGCCTGTTAGGATGTTTTGGAGTTAAATAGCTTTTTATTTCAGTGAATGTGACCTCCTAATGCTGCAAATTTAACAAATGAGCATTTTCAGTTCTTTCAAACATATCAAATGTTTAGAAACTCTACTGTGCGTAATAATGTGGAACAGGGCATTTAGAGTTTTTTTTTAATTTTGAAGATTATACTGTTATCATTGGGAGGTTTCTTCAATAAAATTCGATGTATACTCTAATGGTGATGACTTTTATTACACTGACTGTCATTTGCACCGACCATATAGGAAAATCAGAAAATAAGAACATTTGCATAATAATTTGGAACACAGTGTTATCTACCTAACCACCCAAGGGCAGAAGGTGGGTCGGACAAACTGTCTGGGGCCACAAGGGAATGGGGTAATCAGGTCTCGGGCGGTCAGTTGCGGGGGATGTCACGGGTGGTCCGTGCCCGAGCCTGTGCCCTTCTGTGACAATAAAAAGGGTGTATTTACAGGGATAGGGATTGTCAGTCGTGACGCCACCTGTAGATTCCAGTGAGAGCATCGGCGCTGCTTGTGCCTCCGGGGTGATGGGCAGCAGCAAGATGGAATGGCCCCCTACAGGAGGAACAGAGTCCCCGGGGTGTTGGAAGTAGGAATGGATGGTGGAATAGGGCAGCACAGTCATTTCTGTACAGGGTTGGAATAGGGGAGCGTAGTCGGTGTGGTGTAGAATGAGTGGAAGGAGGGACACGCACACATTAAAGTCTTTTGGTACCTTTACTGATGACGGGTTACAGGTACATACGTACGGAGTGAAGGAAAACACCTTGGGATCTCCACAGCGAGTAGGGTTGTAGGCCTCCTTATTCTGATTTCCTGTTCTGAGTCTGGCAGGTATGGAACCTAACCGGACTGTTACTTCTCTCTCTCCACACCCGTGTTGCTGCACTGAGGGCTCTCTCATGGGTCACCGCCGTCTCTCTCCACGGTCTCTGGCTCTCAATTGTTGGTGCTGCGGGTGTCCAGGAAGCTAAACCTCCTCGGGATGCTGGATTCTCTGCTGGGTCTATCTCCTCTGTCCCCTGCACCAGTGACCGATACTCTGGTGGGGTGAGCTGGAATAGGTCCTCTGCCCCTGGTAAAGTGTTTTTCGCCTTTGCCTTCAATCTCTACTCTGCGGGTCCTCACACTGGCTCTGGTGTGCACTGGTTCGGGCCTAGCACGGCTCTGGTACCAGTTCAGCTCACTAGTCTCTGAGCTGACCTTCACAGTTCTGTAGTGACTGCACACTCTAATTTACCTCCAGCACCTGTATTTATAGGGGATCTGGCTTAAGGGCAGCCAGTTGAGCTCCCCCTACAAGCATGGAGTGAAAGGTGTTGGGTGTTAGTGGTTACTCGCTGGGGAAAACCCTTCAGTGTCCTAGGGCAGCCTGTAGCCACCTGGTACACATACGTATGGTGTACGTGTGACATTCGAATAGCACACAGTTAGCATATTGTTGTAAACTCACCAGTCTCCAGCGCTGTCTTTCCCTTTCACTTCCGGGGTCACAGCAACTTAAAATTCAGTGAATATTCATGAGCTTAATGAACAGCCCTGGAAGTGAGAGAGACAGGACATCACTGGAGTCTGGTAAGTATAAAATCCTTTATATTTATACTTAAAACTGTTTGGTACGGTCCGTGCACTATCCGCATGCGGGAGGTTTTTTTGCACAGACTCATTGACCTGAATAGATCCGTGGGTTCGTAATGCCGGTGAAAAACGAACATATTTCCTTGTGCAGCACACAAACACACGTCTGCTCCACACAGAGGCATAGTCCATGCAGAATCACAGACATGTGAAAATGTGCGTAGATTAACATTGGTCTCCATATCTCCATACCTCCGGCATAAGTTGGCATGGACTGCACATTCTTGAGGCACGAATGTGTGAATGAGGCCTTAATATAGACAGCTGAGGGCTTGTATTCACAGTGGGTTGAGGGCCCATCATTATTGCCCTCCCCCCAGGGCCGGCTCCAGGTTTTTGGGGTCCCAGGCGAAACAGTCTCATTGGGCCACTTTAACACATACCACGATTCATAAATATAATATAGAAAATGTGGGCTGTGTATATAAATATAGACGCTCCTGGGGGGGCTGTATATTTAATATTGAGGCTGCTGGCTGTATATATTTGGAGGCTGTGCTGGGCTGTATATATTATTTGGATGCTATGGCAGCCCAGCAGCAGCATCCATAGCCCAGCAGCAGCCTACATAGCACAGCCTCTATAGCCAAGCAGCAGCCTCCATAGCCCAGCACAGCCTCAATATTGCCCAGCAGCAGCCTCCATAGCACAAGCTCCATAGCCCAGCAGCAGCCTCCATAGCCCAGCACAGCCTCCATATAGCCCAGCAGCAGCCTCCATATAGCCCAGCAGCCTCCATAGCCCAGCAGCAGCCTCCAGAGCACAGCCTCCATAACCCAGAAGCAGCCTCCAAAGCACAGCCTCTATAACCCATCATCAACCTCCATAGCACAGCCTCCATAACCCAGCAGCAGCCTCCATAGCACAGCCTCTATAACCCAGCATCAACCTCCATAGCACAGCCTCCATAACCCAGCAGCAGCATCCATAGCACAGCCTCTATAACTCAGCAGCAGCCTCCATAACCCAGCACAGCCTCCATATAGCCGTGCAGCAGCCTTCATAGCCCAGCAGCAGCCTTCATAACCTAGCCTCCATAGCCCTGCAGCAGCCTCCAAAGCTAATCCTCCATAACCCAGCAGCAGCTTCCATAGCAGAGCCTCCATAGCCCAGCAACAGCCTCCATAGCACAGCCTCCATAACCCAGCAGCAGCCTCCATAGTACAGCCTCCATTGTCCAGCAGCACCCTCCATAGCACAGCCTCCATAACCCAGCAGCAGCCCCCATAGCACAGGCTCCATAGCCCTGCAGTATTCTCCATAGCCTAGCCTCCATAGTCCTGCAGCAGCCTCCATAGCCAAGTAGCAGCTCCATAGCACAGCCTCCATAGCCCAGCAGAAGCCTCCATAGCACAGCTTCCATAGGCCAGCAGCAGGATCCATAGCACAGCCTCCATAACCTAGCAGCAGCCTCCATAGAACAGCTTTCATAGCCCAGCAGCATCCTCCATAGCACAGCCAAAATAACCAGCAGCAGCCTCAATAGCCCTGCAGTAGCATCCACAGCCTAGCCTCCATAACCCTGCAGCAGCCTCAATATAGCCCAGCAGCAGCCTCCATAGCACAGGCTCCATAGCCCAGCAGCAGCCTCCATAGCCCAGCACAGCCTCCATATAGCCCAGAAGCAGCCTCCATATAGCCCAGCAGCCTCCATAGCCCAGCATCAGCCTCCATAGCACAGCCTACATAACCCAGCAGCAGCCTCCATAGCACAGCCTCTATAACCCATCATCAACCTACATAGCACAGCCTCCATAACCCAGCAGCAGCCTCCATAGCACAGCCTCTATAACCCAGCATCAACCTCCATAGCACAGCCTCCATAACCCAGCAGCAGCATCCATAGCACAGCCTCCATAACTCAGCAGCAGCCTCCATAACCCAGCACAGCCTCCATATAGCCGTGCAGCAGCCTTCATAGCCCAGCAGCAGCCTTCATAACCTAGCCTCCATAGCCCTGCAGCAGCCTCCAAAGCAAAGCTTCCATAACCCAGCAGCAGCCTCCATAGCAGAGCCTCCATAGCCCAGCAACAGCCTCCATAGCACATATCAAAAGGAGAACAACATGTGGAGTCAAACAATTGCTTTAAATAATCATATACATCATTTTATTAGAGACACATATAGACATAAATATGCAGGAAAACAAGGTGTATCATGTAAAAAACACATAGTACATAGTCCATAAACAATAAATGAGGGCGCACAGTGATATACAACGATTGCACATTCATAGGATAAGCAGCATTGGTTCATTAATAGTTAAATTGATTTCTAGTAAAGCAGCCATAGTAATCCAAGTATGGACTGGCAGCTCACAAGGCCTATTGCAGCGTCCCATAAAGTGCAAATGCACTAATGACGCGCTTCCCGATTATGCAGCATCCAGGCGATGGCCGGATGTTTGTGTGTCGGGATGGGCGTCGCGCCGGAAGTGACATCACCGGCGCCGGCTTGCATCTGCGCATGCGCCGCTA
Source organism: Allobates femoralis (assembly GCA_033576535.1). Lineage (NCBI taxonomy): Eukaryota > Metazoa > Chordata > Amphibia > Anura > Aromobatidae > Allobates > Allobates femoralis. The sequence goes on along the minus strand of JARQOC010000010.1, from coordinate 125,920,185 downwards.
GTTGGGTTCCGATTGGTCATGCTTCAGCATGTGACCGCTCTGTGTTTGAGATAAAAACTCCACCATTACACTTTACTGTCACTCCTCATGATGAAGTATATGCGTGTTTAAAGCAAAGCGAAACGTACGTAAGGAGTCAGATATGGAGGTTTCCACCTTTATCCTGCACTAGTACCATATTCAATTAATCTGTTGTGCACTTTTGTATGAATTTACCTTGCATTTGCACTTTATGGGACGCTGCAATAGGCCTTGTGAGCTGCCAGTCCATACTTGGATTACTATGGCTGCTTTACTAGAAATCAATTTAACTATTAATGAACCAATGCTGCTTATCCTATGAATGTGCAATCGTTGTATATCACTGTGCGCCCTCATTTTTTGTTTATGGACTATGTACTATGTGTTTTTACATGATGCACCTTGTTTTCCTGCATATTTATGTCTATATGTGTCTCTAATAAAATGATGTATATGATTATTTAAATCAATTGTTTGACTCCACATGTTGTTCTCCTTTTGATATAATTAATCAAGTGTTGAGTTGTTCAGTTAATCAGGCAATCACCTGATAGCTGTATAGTAAAGTATAACCATATGGAATATGTATATTTAGCCTCCATAGCACAGCCTCCATAACCCAGCAGCCGCCTCCATAGTACAGCCTCCATTGCCCAGCAGCATCTTCCATAGCACAGCCTCCATAACCCAGCAGCAGCCCCCATAGAACAGCCTCCATAGCCCTGCAGTATTCTCCATAGCCTAGCTTCCATAGTCCTGCAGCAGCCTCCATAGCCATGCAGCAGCTCCATAGCACAGCCTCCATAGCCCAGCAGAAGCCTCCATAACACAGCTTCCATAACCCACCAGCAGGATCCATAGCACAGCCTCCATAACCTAGCAGCAGCCTCCATAGAACAGCCTTCATAGCCAGCAGCATCCTCCATAGCACAGCCAAAATACCCAGCAGCAGCCTCAATAGCCCTGCAGTAGCCTCCACAGCCTAGCCTCCATAGCCCTGCAGCAGCCTCCATAGCACAACCTTCATAACCCAGCAGCAGCCTCCATAGCCCTGAAGAAGCCGCCATAGCACTGCTACTATGACCCAGAAGCAGCCTCCATGGCACAGCCTCCATAGCCAGCATACTCCATTGCACAGCCTCCACATTTCAGCAGCAGCCTCCATGGCAAAGCCTCCATAGCCCTGCAGTAGCATCCATAGCCCTACTGTAGCCTCCATAGCACAGCCTCTATAACCTAGAAGCAACCTCCATAGCACAGCCTCCATAGCCCTGCAGTAGCCTCCATAGCACAAACTTCATAGCCCAGCAGCAGCCTCCTTAGCACAACCTCCATAACCCAGCAGCAGCCTCCATAAAACAGCCTCCATGTCCCAGCAGCATTCTCCATAGCACAGCCTCCATAACCCAGCATCAGCCTACATAGCCCTGTAAGAGCCTCCATAGCACAGCCTTCATACCCGGAAGCTGCCTCCATAGCACAGCCTTCATAACCCAGCATCAGCCTCCATAGCCCTGCAGTAGCCTCCATAGCCCTGCAGCAGCCTCCATAGCCCTGCAGCAGCCTCTATAGCACAGCCTCCATAGCACAGCTTCCATAGCCCAGCAGCAGAATCCATAGCACAGCCTCCATAACCTAGCAGCAGCCTCCATAGCACAGCCTCCATAGCCCACAGTAGCATCCTCCATAGCACAGCCTCAATACCCATCAGCAGTCTCCATAACCCAGCAGCAGCCTCCATTACACAGCCTCCATATCCCAGCAGCATTCTCCATAGCACAGCCTCCATAACCAGCATCAGCCTCCATAGCCCTGCAGGAGCCTCCATAGCACAGCCTCCATAACCCAGCATCAGCCTCCATAGCCCTGCAGGAGCCTCCATAGCACAGCCTCCATATCACAGCCTCAATAACCCAGCAGCAGCCTCCATAGAACAGCCTCCATAGCCCATCCTCCTCCTCCATAGAACAGCCTCCATAGCCCATCCTCCTCCTCCATAGCACAGCCTCCATAACCCAGCAGCAGCCTCCATAGCCCTGAAGAAGCCGCCATAGCACTGCTGCTATGACCCAGAAGCAGCCTCCATGGCACAGCCTCCATAGCCAGCATACTCCATTGCACAGCCTCCACATTTCAGCAGCAGCCTCCATTGCAAAGCCTCCATAGCCCTGCAGTAGTATCCATAGCCCTACTGTAGCCTCCATAGCACAGCCTCTATAACCTAGAAGCAACCTCCATAGCACAGCCTCCATAGCCCTGCAGTAGCCTCCATAACCTAGCCTCCATAGCACAGCTTTCATAGCCCTGCAGTAGTTTCCATAGCACAGCCTCCATAACTCAGCGGCAGCCTCCATAGAACAGCCTCCATAGCCCAGCAGCATCCTCCATAGCACAGCCTCCATACCAGCAGCAGCCTCCATAGCCCTGTAGAAGCCTCCATATCCTAGCCTCCATAGCCCAGCAGCAGCCTCCATAGCACAGCCTTCATAGCCCAGCAGCAGCCTCCATAGCACAGCCTCCATAACCCACCAGCGCGGTGGATCTATGAAACCCAGCACTTTCTGTTAACCCTTTGGATCCTTACTTTTGCTGGGCACCTGCTGCGACCATAAGAGAGAGCGGAGTTAGTTGGTTGTGACTTGCACAACCAAATCAGGTGAGTCCTTCCACTAAAGGGGGGCACTGAGGATATTTGTACAAAAGGAAATTACTCTATGTGCGCTCCATTTCCCCTTTTTATTATAACCCACCAGCAGCATTCATAGCACAGCCTCCATATCCTAGCAGCATTCTCCATAGCACAGCCTCCATAACCAGCAGCAGCCTCCATAGCACAGCCTCCATAACCCAGCAGCAGCCTCCATAGCACAGCCTCCATAACTTATCATCAGCCTCCATAGCCCTGCAGGAGCCACCATAGCACATCCTTCATAGCCCAGCAGCAGCCTCCATAGCACAGCCTCCATAACCCAGCAGCAGCCTCCATAGAAAAGCCTCCATAGCCCAGCATCCTCCTCCATAGCACAACCTCTATAACCCAGTAGCAGCCTCCATAGCGCTACAGAAGCCTCCATAGCACAGCTGCTATAACCGAGAATCAGCCTCCATAGCACAGCCTCTACAGCCAAGCAGCATCCTCCATAGCACAGCCTCCACATCCCAGCAGCAGCCTCCATGGCAAAGCCTCCATAGCCCTGCAGTAGCCTCCATAGCCCTGCAGTAGCCTCCATAGCACAGCCTCCACATCCCAGCAGCAGCCTCCATGGCAAAGCCTCCATAGCCCTGCAGTAGCCTCCATATCCCTGCAGTAGCCTCCATAGCACAGCCTCCATTACCCACCAGCAACATCAGGGTGCCTGATGGTGCCGGGCCTCTGGTGCTGCCGGGCCCCTGATGGTGCTGGGCCCCCTGGGTACCTGATGGTGCCGGGCTCACCCTGGGTGCCTGATGGTGCTGGGCTCACCCTGGGTGCCTGATGGTTCCGGGCTCACCCTGGGTGCCTGATGGTGCCGGGCTCACCCTGGGTGCCTGATGGTGGCGGGCTCACCCTGGGTGCCTGATGGTGGCGGGCTCACCCTAGGTGCCTGACGGTGGCGGGCTCACCCTAGGTGCCTGACGGTGCCGGGATCACCCTGGGTGCCTGATGATGCTGGGCTCACCCTGGGTGCCTGATGGTGCCGGGCCCCTGGAGCTGCCGGGCCCCCAGGGCGCCTGGTGCTGCCAGGCCCCTGAGTGCCTGGTGCTGCCTGGTCCCTGGTAGTGCCAGGCCCCCAGGGTGCCTGGTGCTGCCGAGCCCCCAGGGTGCCTGATGGTGCCAGGTCCCTGGTACTGCTGGGCCCCTGGTGGTGCCTGGTGCTGCCAGGGCACCATGTGGTTTATGATGCTGCCGGGGCACCTGGTGGTGCCTGGTGCTGCCGGGGCACCTGGTGGTACCTGGTGCTGCCAGGGCGCCTGGTGGTGCTGCCAGTGAGCCTGGTGGTGCCCGGTGCTGCCGGTGCCCTGGTGGTGCCTGGTGCTGCCAGTGCACCTGGTTTTGCCTGGTGCTGCCGATGCGCCTTGTGGTGCCTGCTGCTGCCGGGGGCGCCTGGTGGTGCCTGGTGCTGCCGGGGCACCTGGTGGTGCCTGGTGCTGCCGGGGCGTCTGGTGGTGCCTGGTGCTGCCGGGGCGCTTGGGCGCCTTGTGCTGCCGAACACCTGGTGCTGCCGTGGTGTCTGGTGATGCCAGATGCCTGGTACTGCTGAACGCCTGGTCCTGCCTGGGTGCCTGGTGCTGCCGAACACCTGATGCTGCCTGTGTGCCTGTTGGTGCCTGGTGCTGCTGGGTGACATGATGTCTGGTGATGCTGGGTGCCTGCTGCTGCCGGGTGACGTGGTGCCTGGTGCTGCCTGGGTGCCTGGTGCTGTCGGGTGTCAGGTGCTGCCGGGTGCCTGGTGTTGCCGGGTGCCGCTTGGTGCTGGAGACTAGGAGCTGCAGAGGTAGAAGCTGCCGGGTGCCTGGTGCCAGAGACCGGGAGCTGCAGAGGAAGACGTTGCTGGGTGCCTGGTGCCAGAGAGTGGGAGCCGCAGAGGAAGAAGCTGCCGGGTGCCTGGTGCCAGAGACCGGGAGTCGCAGAGGAAGAAGCTGCCAGGTGCCTGAGAGTGGGAGCTGCAGAGGAAGAAGCTGCCTGATGCCGGTTGCCTGGTGTCGGTGACCTGGAGCCACAGAGGAAGAAGCTGCTGGGTGCCGGGTACCTGGTACCCGTGAGCGGGAGACTAGAAGCCACAGAGGAAGAACCTGCCTGGTGCCCGGTGCCGGCAAGCGGGAGACCGGGAGCCGCAGAGGAAGAAACTGCCGGGATCAGTAGTGTGGAGTCAGGTAAGACGCTGTTACAGCCAAAGATAGCAGAATGGGGGGGAAAAAGTGGGATGGATGGATGAATGGATGGGGCGGCCTAGAAGAGGGGGCAGAATAGGATAAATGGATGGATAGATGGATGGGACGGCCTGGAAGAGGGAGCAAAATGGGGTGGGGGGTGGCATGAAAAAGGGGGAAAAGATGGACGGATGGTGAAGAAGGTACATGGATGGTTTGGTGGATTGGGGAGAAGGTACATGGATGGATGGGGGATAGAGGGAGAAGGTACATGGCTGGATGGGGAGGAGAAGCTACATGGAACATGGGGGGAGAAGCTAAATGTATTACCTATGCACACACACTGACACTATATGCAGAACTCCTGTGTATAATGTCACCAGTGATAACTATTACCTGTACATTGACACTATATACAGAGCTCCTGTGTATAATGTCACTGGTGATCACTGTATTACCTGCACACTGACCCAATATACAGAGCTTTTTTACATTTTTATTAATATAGTATTATATGTGGTGGCATTATGTGCTTTGGTCATGACATGACGGTATTTGTCCCTTGTATGTGGTATTATTCGGTCACTATGTGGTAGTAATATGTGGTCTCATAGTGTGGCAGTATTTATACCTTGTATGTGGTAGCATTTGATCACTATGTGGTGGTTTTATGTGCATTGGTCATGGTGTGGACAGCATTTGTGTCTTCTATGTTGTATTATTTGGGCACTCTGTGGTGGTAATATGTGATCTGCTCACGGTGTGGTGGTTTTTCTCCCTTCTTTCTGGTATTATTGGTCTTGGTAAAGTGGATTGTGTTCGGTCATTTGTTTTATCTGATATCAATAAGGGGAAACTTCTTTATTTCCAATAGATATTAAATACTTGGATGTTTAACCCCTCTCAGCAGGCCATGGAACCCATAAGGTGTAGGGGCCACATGACATTCGGGGAGGTAGGGAGTTAATTGGAGAAGGAAGGAATGGGAATATGTGATTGGGGCATGGGTGCTGACTAAATGAGAGAGGGGGTGGTCAGGGGGAGGAAGAGGGGGAGCTCAAGGGAAGATACAGGGGACAAAGAAGGAAGTCCCCTCATTCCACTTCCTGGGGACAGCCTGTGAAGTTTCCTGCTCACCTTCTCTCCTGCACTAATGGCGGATTTGGCCTCTCTGGGGGCTTTGATTCAGGCAGCAGCAGCGGTGCATGGGGCACAGGCAGTGCAGGCCTACATTCAGGCTGCCTGTGCTTCCCCATCGGCACCGGCCCCCTCCACTCCAGCGCTGCGTGGCCAACGCTCCAGGCCACCAGAGCGCTATTCCCCGGGGGCTGGAGGTGCGAGGAGGGCCCATTCGGGAAGCCCCGGTGGGGACCCTCAGCGGCGGGGAGGGCGCCCTTCCACCCCGGGGCCCTCTCCGGCTGTTGGGAGGAATTCACGGCGCCGGAATGCCGCTCCGGAAGTGGGCGGAGCCGGCCCGCGGCCGACTTCCGGTCGGCGGTCCGGGAACAGGAGCGGGAACGCAGCGGCGGCTCCCGGGGGAGCGCGGATGAGGGAGCGCGCCGAGCAGCCGGCGCCAACAGAAGGTACCCCCTGCAGGCGGCGGGGGGCGGAACGGCTTCCCGGGCGGGAGGAGCCACGGGCGGCTAGGGGAAGAGCGGCGCAGAGGCGAGGGGCTTCTCCCACTGGAAGGGCACTGGCTGTGGCTGGTGGAGGGCGCAGTAGTGGGGAGTCCCTGGCGCGCACGGCTGGACGGATCCGGACAGGTCCTGCAACGGTGCCCCTTGGATCCTGTAGGGGGCGTACCCAGCGGGCATCCACAGATGCAGGGCCCCAGGGGGCTGTAGCGGGTCTCCCCTGTGTAGCAGGGGGGGGATCCCAGCGGCGAGAGGATCGGGAGCAGCCCGCCTGCAGTCGGCAGGACGGGTTTAGGGAGAGGGGCCCCTGTGGTCAGAAGAGACCTCGGGGGAGTTGGCGGGTGAGACGGTTCGGAGGTCGCAGGAGCGGTCTCAGAGGAAGAAGCAGTGCTCGGCTGGGGGTGCTCCTGCAGCCGCGGAGGCCAGGGGGAGTTGCGGCAGCGGCAGGCACACTCCCGACGGAGCACCCCTGGAGGGCTTGGAGGACGACATCAGCGCAGAGGAGGGACAAGTATCGGAGGAATCGTCTGGGGAGGATCGGACGGAGGAGGACTGCGTTGCGGCTGCCCCTCGGCAGCCTGGTGAGAACCCTAGTTGTAATATTATGCATATGTCGGGATCGGGCGGTGATGTGGGTGTAGGGCCGATTCCAGTGGGGGGGATAGCGTCTGGGGTTACAGGGGGAGGTGATGTAATGGGACAGTTGCTCGGTTTGTTGCGGAGCCTGGTGGCTCAGGGGGGCTTGAATTCCGTTGCGGGGTCGCCAGTGGGAGCTTGGGTCAGGCCGGCTGGGGTCGAGCCCAATGTGGGAAGCGAGGCTGCGGTGCAGCAGAGTGTTGAGGGGCAGCTTTCAACGGAGCCGGTTGCGGCAGTTGAAGTGGAAAAAGAAAAGGAAGAGGAAGTGGTTAGGCTGGATGATAGGGCAAAGAGTGAGGTGTACGTTTGCTTTGAGAGCCCCTTGGGGGCGCATTTGAAGAAGGAAGTCAGGGAAAAGATTTGGAAAGGGGAGTACGTAGAAATATTTTCGCTGCTCCCGTTGGAAAAGTTTAATTTGGATAAGGTTCGCCCTAGTGATTCCAAAAAAGAAAAGGAGGACGATGAGAAGCGTCGGTATCGTCTGATACCACGGACGTTTATGAATTGGTTGCAGGCCTTTGCGATATTGGCGAGCGTAGTAGGGGAGAAAGAGCTGGGGAGCACTCCTGCGTTGTTTGGATATATGGATTCAATAGGAGAGGCTTATAGGGTGTATGGTGGTTTGTCATGGCTTCGATATAATGAGCAGTTCAGGCAGCGTAAGGCTTTACGGTCGGAAATGCGTTGGGACCACAAGGATATTGCTTTATGGTTGCGCTTAATGACGGCGCCGGCACAGCCCTTTCGGAGTGGGGCCGGGGGATCAGGTTCGGGATCGGGTGCGGGACCAGGTACCTCGGCTGGGTTCAAAAAAGGTTGTTGTTGGCAATTTAATGAGGGGCAATGTAAGTTTGGTTCCGCCTGTCGATTTAAACACGAATGTTCGGGATGTGGAGGAGGGCACAGCTTTGCCCGTTGTTTTAAGAAAGGAAAAGGAAAGGGAGGAGACGGTGCTGACAAAAGGGAGGACACCAGTGAGGGTAGAGGCAATGGAACCGTTCTTAAGTAGGTATCCGGATGTTGAGGCTGCCGAGTTATTGCGTTCAGGTTTTTTGTTCGGTTTCGTTATTCCGTCTGAGGCAGTAGAGAGGGGCTTGTTTCGCCCGGGGAATTTACGCTCGGCTAGGGAGCATCCGGAGGTTGTGGACGAGAAGTTGAGGAAGGAAGTTGAGTTGGGGAGGATGGCAGGCCCCCTCTTGATTCCCCCTTGTCCGAATTTACGGATATCTCCGCTGGGAGTTGTACCGAAAAAAGAGCTGAATAAGTTTCGGTTGATACATCATTTGTCATACCCAGCTGGGGCTTCGGTAAATGATGGTATAGCGCCGGAGTTGGCAGCGGTTTGTTATGTCTCTTTTGATAAGGCGGTGGAGTTGGTAAAACGAGCGGGACCGGGGGCACTGATGGCAAAGTCGGATGTGGAAGCGGCATTCCGTTTGTTGCCGGTGCATCCAGAGAGTCAGCATTTGTTGGGTTGTATGTGGAGGGAGCGTTTTTATGTAGATCGTTGTTTGCCAATGGGGTGTTCAATTTCTTGTTCATACTTTGAAGCTTTTAGTTCTTTTGTTGAATGGGTTGTAAGGGATGTGTCGGGTATGGAGTCAATCATTCATTATTTGGATGATTTTTTCTGTGTGGGGCCGGCGGGTTCCCCGATTTGTGCAGGTTTGTTGTTTGCTTTGACTGAGGTTGCCAGTTGTTTTGGGATACCTCTGTCTCCCGAAAAAACAGAAGGACCGGCCACGGTCATGCGTTTTTTGGGGATCGAGATTGATTCATTGGCTAAGGAGTGTCGGCTTCCTGCTGACAAGATTGTGGATTTGAGGCGGTCGGTTGCTGAGGTGATTCAAGCGAAAAAGGTGCAGCTTAAGGTGGTTCAGTCTCTGTTGGGCAAACTTAATTTTGCTTGCCGAATTATGCCAATGGGCAGGGTGTTTGCCAGGCGGTTGGCTGTGGCTATGTCCGGCAAGACGTGTCCGGTGCATTTTGTTCGGATCACCAGAGACATTAAAGAGGATTTGAGAGTGTGGGATATATTCTTGCAGGAATATAATGGGCGCACGGTTTGGCTTGAGGATGTGGTGCCGAACAGGGTGTTGCAGTCGTTTACAGATGCGTCGGGTGCGATAGGTTTCGGAGCCTTTTTTATGGGGCACTGGTGCACGGGCGGTTGGCCAGAGTCCTGGAAGGACTGGTGAGGAACCTTGCGTTGTTGGAAATTTTCCCCATCGTGGTGGCAGTGGAGTTGTGGGGCCAGGACTTTGCGGACAGGAAGGTTTGTTTTCATTGCGATAACATTGCTGTGGTATATGCGATTAATGCCTTGTCTGCTAAGTCTTTGCCGGTGGTGGCCTATCTTCGGCATCTGGTGCTCAGATGTCTGCAATGGAACATTCAAATTGTGGCTAAACATGTACCGGGAGTTACTAATTCAGTGGCTGATGCACTTTCTCGGTTTCAGTTCCACAGGTTTCGGGAGTTGGTGCCTTGGGCGGACGAGATCGGTCAGCCCTGTCCGGATGGTTTATGGAACCTGGTAACTTGATTGTGGGTACCTTGATTCGGAGTTCAGTGTCGGAGGCTACTTGGTGCCGATATGGGAAAGTATGGCAGGAGTGGGAGGAATTTGTGCGGGATCAGGGCATGACTGGTGGTATGGATGATGTGCAAAAGGTGCTGACATTCATAGGGAATGATTTTGTGTCTGGAAGGTCCGCTTCGGCTGGAGCACAGAGGGTGGCAGCGATTGCATTTTGGTTTCGGCTGTTGGGCAGGCAGGATGCGACTAAAGATTTCACAGTGCGACAGGCTTTGAAAGGTTTCCGGAAAGGTGTGCGGACAAGGGATGTTCGACGCCCGGTGTCGGTGACATTACTGGGAAGAATGGTAGCGAAGTTGGAGGGGATTTGCAGGTCCAACTATGAAATGATTTTGTTTTCCACAGCTTTTGTGTTGGCCTTTTTTGGAGCTTTTCGGCTAGGGGAGTTAGTGAGCCCAACTCGGTGTAGGGCGGGAGGCTTGGCTTTGAATGACGTGCTAATTGTAGAAGACAGGGTGGAATGCTGGCTGCAGTATTCAAAAACTGACCAACTGGGCAGAGGGAGGTTGGTGGTGTTGTATGCCATGGCTGGGAGCCCATTGTGTCCGGTGGGGATGGTACGACGTTTCCTATCTCATAGGGGTGGTGGTCCAGGACCGTTACTTAGGCATGCAGATGGTTTGTTTTTGTCCAAATTTCAGTTTCGGGCAGTTTTCCGGGAGTGCTTGCTGAGAGTGGTCGAGCGCCCGGAGGAGTTTGGCACGCATTCATTTCGCATCGGGGCGGCCACGGAGGCGTCTCGTTGGGGTTTGGGGGATGATGTAGTGAGGCGAATTGGGCGCTGGGAATCGAATCGTTTTCGATTGTATGTACGTCCTCACTTGCTTTCTAGGTAGTGGCTGGAGGGGATTACCCAGGCTACTGAAAAAGCGGGTGGGCATTGCGGTATGGTTTTCGTTAGTAACTGGTTAGGATGACACGCTGGTTTTGGTCAATTGTTAACTTTTCTTTTGTTTGTACAGGCCGCTGCTTGATCTGGATACTCGGCCATTCGTACGTGTATTGGGGGGCTCTTCGAGCGGATGTTCGCCCGGATGGTCGGCAGTTGGGACTCGACAGAGGTGCAGCGTCGGTCAAATGGTTGGGTTTGAGGGGTATGCAATGGGGCAGGGTGCTGCCGGAAGTGGATTATTTTTGTAATGTGAGTAGACCCCCTGATATCTTAGTTCTGCATGTTGGGGGAAACGATTTGGGGGTGCGTGCGTCTCGGGAGTTAATACGGGACATCAAGTGTGATTTGTTGCGACTGTGGTGTTCCCACCCCGGTGTGATTATGGTATGGTCGGATATGGTGCCAAGGGGACGATGGAGGTTTGGGAGATCGGTGGATAAAATTAATAAAGCAAGGGTGAAAGTCAATAAAGCGGTGGGGGCATTTGTGGCACGTAACGGGGGGATTGTGGTACGGCACAGAGAATTGGAGTCAAGGTCGAGAGAATATCTGAAGTCTGATTTGGTGCACTTGACGGAGATTGGCTTGGATATGTGGATGTTGGATTTGAGAGAAGGTGTGGAGCAAGCGTTTGGTGTGTGGCGGGTCCAGGCCAAGTAAGGGGTCACTTGCCCTGTCCTGTGGCGGGGGTAGGTCTGGTCCAGAGGCAGGTGATTTACATTTTGAAGGGGGAGATGAGCCACCTCAAAGGTTGAGGGGCTCAGGTAAAAGGTACCTTGCAGGCACGGGGTTCTGCAAGGGTGAGGTATTGGTTCTAGGTAACCAATACCTCGTCCCTGGGGCCGGTGTTATTGCGGCCAGGGGCAAAAAGTTAGAGGCTTATGGACCGGGCCTATCCATGGGTAAAATGATGGGAGGGCCTATTGTTTAAGTTGGGACGCCCGTTGGACGGTGTACCCTGTTACATTATATTAGTATGTAAACAATAGGCAATAAAGGCTGCTGTGGCCAATTTGTTAAACCAAGTCACTGCAGTACGTGTGTTATTTTAAGTGTACAACGGTTGGGGGATAGTAATTAATCAACCAATTTACGACCGGAGATCCTCCCTCGATTGTCATGTCCTGTGACACAGCAGCAGAGATACAGAGGTTTCCCAGAGAAAGCAAGTTGAGTATTTGGTGAGATTTTCACCTCAGTATTTATAAGACAAAACCAGACGAGGGTGAGAAATGTATAAAAAATACCTCTGATTGCTCCTGGTTTTGTCTTACAAATACTGAAGTAAAAAACTCACCAAATGCTCAAAGTGCCACATTCTTCTGATGGTGTGGATTCCACCAATAAATAATGATCACCTTCCGAACCTGTGCATCGCTGAGAACTTGTTTTCACCAAAAAATCCCTTTAATGCAAACTACAATAATTGTATATCGCAGTAATGGTGAGCGCATAGTGATGTGCAGGAGCCGCCTGAGTTTTACAGTCCACGCTACACTATGATGGATATAACGGATAACAGGTATTTGCATATAGCTGAAGAATGGGTGGGCCCGGGTGGGTGGGCTCCAGACACCCCAGTCTGGCGCTGTACACGGTGTATACTGACCCCAGCTCTGTGTAAGTCTACGGTCGTGCATGGTGTATACTAACCTCCTGCTCCGTGTTATTGCAGGATCATACATGGATTATACTGACCACACGCTCTGTGTGATTGCAGGGTCATACATGGTGTATACTGACTCCCGCTCTGTGTGATTATAGAGTCATCATAAATGGTGTATACTGACTGCCAGCTCTGTGTGATTGTACAGTCATACATAGTGTATACTGATCACCCGCTCTGTGTGATTGTAGGGTCATCATACATGGTGTATACTGACCGCCAGCTCTGTGTGATTGTACAGTCATACATGGTGTATACTGACTCCCACTCTGTGTGATTGTAGGGTCATCATACATGGTGTATACTGACTGCCAGCTCTGTGTGATTGTACAGTCATACATGGTGTATACTGACTCCCACTCTGTGTGATTGTAGGGTCATCATCATACATGGTGTATACTGACCGCCAGCTCTGTTTGATTGTAGGTTCATACATGGTATTCACTGATTGTGCATTCTGTGTGATAGTACACAGTCACCTTGCTTGAGGCACTTATCTCTCTCTGCTTACACTACACTCCTGTGTGCCCTCTGACCAATAAAAATGTGAGGCTCCAAGGTTCTGTCCTCACACATAGTTTTGCTTTGTCATGGTGCCTGTTTTCAATCAGACTCTGCTGCGCCCTAGTGCTGTGTGCTCCTTGTGCTGTTTTTCATTTAGGGACCTGTCTGACAATTTGGCTCTACATTTCGTACACTCGCAGGTGCCAACACCTTGCATCATAGATATACTGGGTGTAGCCCTGTTACCTGGCTAATAATGCCGTTGCTGGCTGATCTGTAATTAAACTGTGATTTGTTAAACAGTAACAAGAAAGATTATACAAAGTGACCTGAGATCACTACAAGGAAGAGTCTGGAACAGAAGAGTCTCCACCGGTGACTGCAGCGCACGAGACATGGGGAATCTGCCGCATATTCTGCTGCTGAGCACCTTATATCTATCTACAACTGGAACAGGTGAGGACCTGGTGCAAGATGCTACAACCTAATAGTTATATTCTGGTACATAGGAGCAGTATTATAGTAGTTATATTCTTGTATATAGAACAGTATTATAGTAGTTATATTCTTGATCATAGGAGCAGTATTATAGTAGTTATATTCCTGTATATAGGAGCAGTATTATAGTAGTTATATTCTTGTATATAGGAGCAGTATTATAGTAGTTATATTCTTGTACATAGGGACAGTATTATAGTAGTTATATTCTTGTATATAGGGGAAGTATTATAGTAGTTATATTCTTGTACATAGGGACAGTATTATAGTAGTTATATTCTTGTATATAGGGGCAGTATTATAGTAGTTATATTCTTGTACATAGGAGCAGTATTATAGTAGTTATATTCTTGTACATAGGGACAGTAGTATAGTAGTTATATTCTTGTACATAGGAGCAGTATTATAGTAGTTATATTCTTGTATATAGGAGCAGTATTATAGTAGTTATATTCTTGATCATAGGAGCAGTATTATAGTAGTTATATTCTTGCACATAGGGGGCAGTATTATAGTAGTTATATTCCTGTACATAGGAACAGTATTATATTATATTCTTGTACATAGGGGCAGTATTATAGTAGTTATATTCTTGTACATAGGGGCAGTATTATAGTAGTTATATTCTTGTATATAGGAGCAGTATTATAGTAGTTATGCTTGTACATAGGGGGCAGTATTATAGTAGTTATATTCTTGTACATAGGAGCAGTATTATAGTAGTTATATTCTTGTACATAGGAGCAGCATTATAGTAGTTATATTCTTGTACATAGGGGCAGTATTATAGTAGTTATATTCTTGTACATAGGGGCAGTATTATAGTAGTTATATTCTTGTACATAGGAGCAGTATTATAGTAGTTATATTCTTGTACATAGGAGCAGTATTATAGTAGTTATATTCTTGTACATAGGAGCAGTATTATAGTAGTTATTTTCTCGTACATAGGAGCAGTGTTATAGTAGTTATATTTTTGTACATAGGGCAGTATTATAGTAGTTATATTCTTATACATAGGAGCAGTATTATAGTAGCTATATACTTGTACATAGGGGCAGTATTATAGTAGTTATATTCATATACATAGGAGCAGTATTATAGTAGTTATATACTTGTACATAGGAGCAGTGTTATAGTAGTTATATTTTTGTACATAGGGGCAGTATTATAGTAGTTATATTCTTATACATAGGAGCAGTATTATAGTAGCTATATACTTGTACATAGGGGCAGTATTATAGTAGTTATATTCTTATACATAGGGGCAGTATTATAGTAGTTATATACTTGTACATAGGGGCAGTATTATAGTAGTTATATTCTTGTATATAGAGGCAGTATTATAGTAGTTATATTCTTATACATAGGAGCAGTATTATAGTAGTTATATACTTGTACATAGGGGCAGTATTATAGTAGTTATATTCTTGTATATAGGAGCAGTATTATATTAGTTATATTCTTGTACATACGGGGCAGTATTATAGTAGTTTATATTTTTGTACATAGGGACAGTATTATAGTAGTTATATTCTTGTATATAAAGGCAGTATTATAGTAGTTATATTCTTGTACATATTGGCAGTATTATAGTAGTTATATTCTTGTACATAGGAGCAGTATTATAGTAGTTATATTCTTGTATATAGGAGCAGTATTATAGTAGTTATATTCTTGTATATAGGAGCAGTATTATAGTAGTTATATTCTTGTACATAGGGGCAGTATTATAGTAGTTATATTCCTGTATATAGAGGCAGTATTATAGTAGTTATATTCTTGCACATAGGAGCAGTATTATAGTAGTTATATTCTTGCACAGAGGGGCAGTATTATAGTAGTTTATACTCTTGTACATAGGGAGCAGTATTATAGTAGTTATATTCTTGTACATAGGGGCAGTATTATATTGAAAAACAAAACCAAGAAGCCAGTTAATTCCTAATTGTAATTTAAAAATGAGATATTTAGCAAACAATTGATCAATTCTTTGAGCCACCCTGCCACTTCACAGCAATCTCAGATAGGGCGGTCCTACCGTGTGTTTTTATATACAATACATCCTATGCAGGGGTGGATTAAGGGTTGCCAGGGCCCAAGGCTGTTCAAGCTCTGTGGGCCCCCCATGTGATGGGTCATGTGACAGTGTCATGGCAACACAAAACCCACAGTCATACTTACCACTAAATAATTAGACAACTGACACTTGCTTTGATGGATCAAAAATTGGCCGTGTGGCTTTATGAAGGTATATATTTTCTTTATTAAAATATTCCAATAAATTTTTATCTTAAAAACTCTGTTTCAAAAAACCATCCATAAATACCATGTAATTCCATAAACCTTTAGTAACAACAAATGGGCCAAAACCGCCCAAATGCAATTGGGCAATTTTACCCAAAAGGGGAATGCATTAGCTTGACCCCCCCCCCCAACAAAGCCACAGCCAATTCTCCACCAAAGACTGCAGACCGAGGTTGAATATATCGAGGCCGACCTCGCTCAAATGAACTCCATCATACCTATAGAAACCCCATAAAAAAACTTTGTGATCTACATGCCTATAGGACAGATTTCCCTCCGATAGAAAAAATCTCGCCATCAGCTTGTTCACCCTTTTCCTGATACACTCATGGAACTGCAAATGCGCAGTTGTTCAAAGTAGACGAGGAACGATCTCAGAAAAAAGGAGAGAGACTCCTGGGAACATATTTTTTATCAGCCAGAAATCCTGCTTAAAATTTGACAAGAAGTGCAGAGTCGGGATCCTTCCGAGATCATTCCCACCTATATGGAAAACTATAGCATCAGGAAAAGGTAAAGCAGCCGAAAGGCGCGCTAAGCATTCACACAGGTCATGCAACCGCATACCTCTAACTCCGAACCAAAATATGCGAACCCGAGCAGGGTCAAACGAGAGATTAGTTGAATAGGTCCGAATCCTGGCTCTCTGTTCAGCCCAATGGATGAAGGAATGGCCAATTATCCAGACTATAAAAGGACCTAAAAACAAAAAGGACATTAAAATTCAGGCAAAAGATCAGGCCGAACATACAAACGGGACCTTGCTGACTTCCATCGACCCAATTTCTGAATTTTCTTCGCGCTCAAACCCAGTCTAGCTGCCTCAGTAGCAGCTCCAATACTAAAGGATGAGAAGAAATGCGGAGATGCTCCAAATTTAAGCGAATTAAACATTTACGTAAAATAGCCTTGAATTGAAAAATGGTCACTGGGTCCCCATTCAAATGAATGAACAAGGAACCAGGGAGCAAGGGGCGCAACATAAGCCACTGCCGAAAATTAGCACAGGGACAAAGAACCGAACCTGAAAGAGCGCGAATTCTGATATGGCTCCCCCTTCCAAGTTGATCCATTTTCGAAGATCGAATAAATATAACTTAACGACTGATTAAACAGTCGAATGTCCTCGGCCTGAAGGCCAGAAGGACGTGACTTACTGTAACAGATCAATTCGTTTATACGAAAGTCCCCAAAAAATGCGAGAACAAAACAAGTTCGGAAGAGCAAAACCACAAATTTATTAAGACAAACCTTGTCCAATACAAACCAAAATTTGGTCAATAAATCTAATGAAATCGGTCTCCTATCATCAGGGTGAAAATATGCTTTCCGCAAGCCCTTTAAAAACTGACGAACCGGAAATAGACTCACGAGAGAAGTCCCACCATACAGCTTTATAAAAAAAGAAATTCCTGATAACTTTTTGAACAAAGAGGAGTAAGTAAAGCCCCGAGCAACATATTGTTTACAGAAAGATAGAATGAGATGAACATCTGAGTGTACATGGGCTACCTGACGTTTCTCACAAAAAATCAGCCACTCCCGCCATGCGGCCGAATAAGAGGCCCATGTTGACTGACCAAGGGAGTTATGAATAAAAATTTCAATCAATCCATGTGAGTCTCCCACAGGCAAGCCGGAAAAGGTGTCCCGTCTTGTTCGGCTCGAGGAAGCACCTCTTGAAAATCCACCCACCATGCTGCGAAAGAAAAAATGCCGCTCGATTAGCAGAAGACTCTGAGAGCACTGCCTGTACCCCAATATTATGCCATAAACACAGAAAAACAACCTTGCGCAGCAGTTTAGAAATTAAAGGGAATTTTGACGTAAGTGCGTTCAAGGCAAAAATCGTGCCCAGTGACTCAACAGAAAAAGACAGACGTTTATCGGCTAACTGCGCACCTCAAATGTGCAAAATAGACAAAATAGCAAATATTTCCTGAAAAATCAGCGAGGCAAAACATTTTAGCACTAACATTAAAAAACGGAGGTGAAGAAAAACTCCACTGGCGATCGAAAACTAAGCCAATTCCTGAAAATGAGGGAAAAGAAAATTGTAAGCCCAGCTCGTTCACACAAACGAAAGGCTCCGGAAAACAACAAATTCCGTTAAATTCCAATAAAAACCGACTCCAAATCAAAAGATCATTCCTAAACGGCGCAGTAAGCCGAACGTGACTTCGAGGGGAAGAAAAACCTTTTGTGGCGTCATACAGACGACACAAAAATGGCCGACCCATGGGCAAAATTCTCAAAGCAAAGGTCAGACTTCCCAGTAAAGACTGCAAATCACGAAGGGTAGTTTTTTTCCTTTGACAAAATACGGGTAATTAAATCCCGCAGCTTTGCAATCTATTCCTGGGATAGGCTGAACTCGCAATGCACCGTGTCTATTGTAATACCTAAATATTCCAACCGATGGCAGGGAAAAACAGTTTTCTCATCCGCCAGTGGAACCCCAAAATGGTGCATAATATCGACGAACCTGGAAAGAAGGTCTTGACAAGAATTTGAAGCAAACTCACCAATGAATAAAAAATCGTCGAGGTAGTGTACGACACCTCCTGATACTGCATCTGATGAAACCACCCATTCCAAAAATGTTGCAAAGCTCTCGAACTAAAAACAAGACAAGGAAAACCCCATGGGTAAGCACATATCAAAATAAAACTGTTGATTAAAATAAAACCCAAGGGAATTAAAACCAGAAGGATGAACTAGGAGCAATCTAAATGCGGATTTCATGTCCGTTTTTGCAAGAAAAGCCCGCGAGCCACACAGGCGGCGCAATTCAATTGTGGAATCAAAAGAACTGTAAGTAACTGAAGCCGCTGAATGATCGATTTCATCATTTAGCGACGAACCCTTCGGAAAAGGGAGATGGTGGATAATGCGAAAGGAGTCAGCCTCCTTCTTTGGTACGACTCCTAAAGGGGATATCCGAAAATGAACAAAAGGTGGGGAAGAAAAAGGGCCGGCAATGCGACCTAGATCCAATTCCTTATGTAAGTGTTGGGATACAACATCAGGGTGAAAAGAAACAGATGCTAAATTACGGATTATTGTGCAACCCGGACCTCCAAACCGAAAACCTTCAATGATTATATTGGACTTCTCCCTGTCTGGATACCTGCTTAGCCAAGGGAGCATGTTTGCCAGATTCACTGGAGTCGTTGTTTTTGTAAACCTGCTCCCGGGAAGGTGCTTGACCAGACAGGGACTGACGTCTAAAACATTTAAACGCAGGGTGCGACCCTCCACAAAAGGAACACTCATGTCGAAATCGACATGAGCCTTGCCACTTACAAGTTGATTCATTGTAAGCGAAACAAACGCCCTTCCGTGAGGCTTGACCCTGTTGTTGCTGTCGGGGCTATGAAGAGCGCTGTGGTAACATTAAATTAAGTCACAAGCCTACGTCCTTTACACCCCACTGAATAGATGGGTGTACAGACATTTTCTGCCTGAAAGCTTCATCATAATGAAGCCAAGCTACCCCCCAAAATCCTTTTAAGCTTCCATTATGATGTCCAAATGCTGGAAGAGACCGCTACAAAGATGCTGTGATCTCTCTCCCAGCACTGCAGCATAGATGGCGAATGCCTGCACCCAACTATGGAAAGTCGGCCTACGGCGCTCCCCATCACCCTCTGACTTCTCATCTCTTTTGTCCTGCTTAGAGACAGAATCCCTAGAAATCGGTAAGAGGGAAAAAATATCAATATATTCTTTCCTCCAAATATGTTCCTTAATAGCAGGAAGCAAATGGACGCCCAGTGGAGAGAGCTCACAAACTAACACTTCCTTAAAAACATTTTCTGACACGGCGAGATCCCACCTATGAGAGAGATCTGAAGAGTCATCTAACCCCCCACGTGACAAGACCTCCTCCACTACTCTGTTAACAATCCCCGTTACTAACCCCTTACATAAGGAGGCACTAGAAGGCGGAACAGAGTAATGTACAGTCTCACCACGCTGAGTAGTAGCAGCTAGATCTCCATCAGAGCGATGACAGGAGGATGCAGGATCTGGCTGGTAGGGTGGATGGTATGAAGTCCCTGCGTCGTCTTCATCCGAAGAGATCCCAGACGACATCCAGGCCTGAAGAGCTGGTTCCGGTCCATGATGGTGAGCAGGCAGTGTAGTAGCTCCTTCAGTGTGCGTGTCCTTAGGAAAAAGGGTAGCAGCAGGAGTGGATCCAGAAGGGCGCTGTGCAGGAGAAAGTACATCAGCTGCTACACATCCAGCAGCTTGCAAGGCTGCAATATGCGCAGCCACAATGTCCGGGGTAAAAGATAAACTTGGGCGCAGGCTGTGTGATCGGATTGAATCCCCATTGCTTTCAAATGTCCCGCCAGCCGCCTGCGGTGTTGTAGCAGGAACCGGATTTACCCTGGCTGGCCGGCAGGATTCCCGCGTTGGCTCCGCCTCTCGCGAGACTTGCTTGCTCTCGTGAGACTTTCTATGGGAGCCGGAAGCAGCCGCCGGAGCCGCGGCAGTATTGCGGCAGGAGAGAGATCTGTAACGGCGGGGAGGTGAAGGTGAATAGAGATCCCTCTTCCCCCTCTTCTTCCTGAGGCTGCGTGTAGGAGCAGCCTCACTGGGGGAGTGGACCGCACAATCCATGGAAAGCGGAGGTGGCTGCGGTAACAGGAATGATGGGGGTACCACAGGCTGTCCACAGAACCGGGATGTGTAGGCACAGGAGAAGAACCCGGTAAGTCCACAACCGGCAAGGGAGAAGCCAAAGAAGCCCTCAGCCAATTCTCACCACCCTCCTGGGAAGCCCACAATAATAGATCAGCCACAAGGTCCTCCATAGTTTGAAGTCCTGTCAGAGTCTGATGACCTGACAGGACAACATCAGTAAAAACACCTTACCCCAACTGGCGCCCAACCTAGGTGACCAATCAGGGAATGTCACCAGGGAACATCTGGCAGTTGCCAAGGGTCACAAAACAGCTGCCAGAGGACATCCACACCTGATAGGCTCAATTGTAAACAATTCCCAATTGGACAAACTCTCAGCTACTGACAGACTCACTAAGGTTTTCTGTCAGGGTTTGTGCATCCATGTTGCTCCCCGCAAAAGCTCAGGGAGCAATCCATTATCATATACCTGAAACAGATAATTTTGGAAAAGTAGTTGCCAAGTGAAAACTACAAACATTGATCCAGTTAAATAAAAGCCAAACCTGATCTTTATGCAATAAAAAGAGCTACAAAAATGCACCAAAACCAAGCCAAAAATGCTACGGTGCAATTTTTTTAGGCTTTATTGCTTCAAATGGTTGAAAAAAAGGCAAAAACGCTGAAATATTGCGGTGCTGCTTCTTTCAAAAACAGCAAAAATTAAGCTGTTTATGTCAAGAACAGAAAAGCAGATGTGTGTGCAAGAGATTTCTGGAATCTCAGGTTTTGCTGGTGCTGTAAAAATGTAGGTTTTTATTAGCATGGATTTGCATACAACCAATGTAAAATGCCCTGAGTGAACTTAATTACAGTACTGAGGTAAAAAAACTAATACAGAACATCTGCACAAGTCCTTACAAATACTGAGGTAAAAGTTCATCAAATAGACAGCATCTGCAAGAGTCCTTACAGATACTGAGGTAAAAAAACACCAATTATTGAACATCTGCACAAGGCCTTACAAATACTGAGGTAAAAGTTCATCAAATAGACAGCATCTGCAAGAGTCCTTACAGATACTGAGGTAAAAAAACACCAACTATTGAACATCTGCACAAGGCCTTACAAATAATGAGGTAAACGTTCATCAAATACACAACATCTGCAAGAGTCCTTACAGATATTGAGTTAAAAAACACCAATTATTGAACATCTGCATGAGACCTTACAAATAATGAGGTAAGAATCACCAATTAGTGAACATCTGCATGAGGCCTTACAAATAATGAGGTAAAAACTCACCAAATACTGAACATCTGCACGAAGCCTTACAGATACTGAGGTAAAAAAACACCAATTATTGAACATCTGCACGAGGCCTTACAAATACCGAGGTAAGGAAAACCAATTATTGAACATCTGCATGAGGTCTTACAGATACTGAGGTAAGAAACACCAATTATTGAACATCTGCACGAGGCCTTAAGGCCACTTCACACACACAGATATCTGAGTCCAATATCTGAACAGATCTCTGGTTGCAGTGAAATCATGGATACATTGCTCCATGTTGTACACAGCCACAAAATGGAGCAATGTATCCATGATTTCACTGCAACCAGAGATCTGTTCAGATATTGGACTCAGATATCTGTGTGTGTGAAGTGGCCTTTACAGATACTGAGGTAAAAAAATACCAATTATTGAACATCTGCACGAGGCCTTACAAATACTGAGGTAAGGAAAACCAATTATTGAACATCTGCACAAGGCCTTACAAATACTGAGGTAAGAAACACCAATTATTGAACATCTGCACGAGGCCTTACAGATACTGAGGTAAAAAACTCACCAAATACACAACATCTGCACAAGGCCTTACAGCTCCTGAGGTAAAAACACCAAATATTGAACATCTGCACAAGGCCTTAAGGCCGCTTTACACGTCGCGATATCGCAACGCAACTACAAAAAAAAAGTCACGTGGTAGGGGCGTTGCAGCTGATATCGTTGATGCGTTGTGTCGTGTAAATGAGCAATGCGACTCAAGAACAATGCAAAAACTATGTCATTTTTGAATTGTGCATGCTGTTCAACCGTGCAATATTGGCTTGACAATCTGGCAGGATCGTGCTGTGTGACAGCGCAACTACGATTTGGAGCGCAACTTCCGCCATTCACTCCAATGTTAATTGGTCGTTCCCTGAGTTGCTCAGACGCAGTGTGCAAGAGGGGCGTACGACGTCATAGTTGCGTTGCCTGCCGATATCTCCCTGTGTAACATCTCCTATGCGATCTTGGACAAATGCCAAAAACGTGCGCGCTCCCGTGAAATTGTATGCAATATCGGAACGATATGGCGACGTGTAAAGCGCCCTTTAGGCCACCTTTACATCACGTTTTTTTCCTGTCCATCTGGATCCTGTTTTTTGCAGGAGCACATGGACACCAAATTCTGAACATCTGCATTAGGCCTTACAGATACTGAGGTAAAAAACAAATACTGACTGTGTGTACGAGGCCCTACAAACACTGAACAAGGAGCATTTAAAAAAGAAAAAAAAAACAAAACACATCAAATCCTCAGCGTGTGCATGTGGCCTTAGACTATATTCACACAGGGCATTTTGTCATTTTTTTCTGCAGCAAAACCTGATCTCTCGGCAGGAAATAAGCGGTGTTTTTGCCAGCAGAAAAGCACCAACACTGAACCAAAAAGCAGCAAAAGACAGAATTTACAATTTTCATGTTGCCTCTTTTAAAAATGCTGCAAAAACTAAGCTGTGTTCCAGTTCAGTAAAAAACAAAAAACAAAAGCAAATGAAAAAATAAAATCATGCCAAAAAATGCTGCACAAACACCCGGTATTAACAAAAATTAAATACTGAGGTAAAAAACTGCCCAAATACTCAGCGTGTGCATATTGCCTAATGGCCACTTTACACGTCCCGATATCGTCGTCCAACTCCGATAAAAAGTCACGTGGTTTGTGCGTTGGCGCCGATATCGTTCGTGCGTTGTATGGTGTAAATGTCCAATTCGATGCACGAACGATGCCAGAACGATATCGGGGGATAAATGAGCAGGCTCTCCAACTGCCCGATATTGGATGGACGATGTGGCCAGATCGTGCTGTGTGAAAGCGAACAACGACTTGGAGTACAACTTCCCCTATTCACTCCCATGTTAAATGGTCGTTCCTGGGTCGCTCGTACAGGGGAGCGTAGACATCGCAGTTGTGTTGCCTGCCGATATCGCGCTGTGTAACATCTCCTATGCGATCTTGGAATTCTGCCCAAAAAATGCGCGCTCCCGCGTCGTTGTATCCAACATCGGACCGATGTTGGGACGTGTAAAGTGGCCATAAGGCTATGTGATCACTCGGCATTTTTTATTCTTTTTTTTTTTTTTTTTTTTTTTAGAAACTGCACCAAAAACACATCAGTCGCTGCGTCTGCAGCAAAGTGAATGGGATTTTCCATTTGCTGTTCAGACGCTGCGATTCTGACTGCTGTGTTAGTGGTACATAAAGCGGATCCAGGAAATAATGCGAGGGATTTATTGCTCTAGTTTTCTGCTGCACTTTCCACACCACAAACACTCCATTACTTACCCTCCCCGGTGATCCCACAGTGAGCTCTGGCAATGTGTTCCATCCAGGCAGCGGCAGGACATGTGGTACTGACAGGACCTACACGTGACTCAGCCTGATACCTGGAACTAAACTTTGCCGGGCACCGCGGAACTTGGGGAAGGTAATAAAGTGTGTCTATCTGTCTGTGTGCCCACCTGCTCGTGCTTACAGAATAGTACTGTGTTATTGCTTTGAAAAAGAAAACACTCAGCATTACAAATACAGAGCAAAAAGCAACACAAACAGATGATGCAATTGTGATGCTTTTTTGCAAAAAAAAAAAAAAAAAAGGATCTGTTTCAGCTACAGAAAGTACACCAAAAACAGATCTTCTAAATAGAGCACAGACACCTTGTGGGCACAGAGACTTATGGCCACTTTACACGTCCCAACATCGGTCCGATATTGGATACAACGGCACGGGAGCACACATTTTTTGGCTGAAATCCAAGATCGCATAGGAGATGTCACGCAGGGCGATATCGGCATGCAACACAACTGCGATGTCTACGCCCCCTTGTACAAGCAACCCAGGAACGACCATTTAACATGGGAGTGAATAGGGGAAGTTGCTCTCCAAGTCAGTGTTGGGCTGTCACACAGCACGATCCTGCCAGATTGTCCATCCAAAATCGGGCAGTTGGAGAGCCTGCTCATTTCTTCCCTGTTATCGTTTTGGCATCGTTCTTTCGTCGCATTGCACATTTCCACCATACAACGCACGAACGATATCGGCACCAACGCACGAACCACATGACTTTTTGTCGAAGTTGGACGACGATATCGGGACGTGTAAAGTGGCCATCACTGGTGTAGATAAAATATGAGCAGTGGACAGAAACTACATAGCCAGCATAAATGCTGCTGCACTCTGTGCCCCACAGGCCCTCCATCTTGGATAGTCACATGTGAAATGGCGCTGCATGTGTCTGGCCCACAAGGTTATGGGGTACTTGGGTCTCGGGCGTACTGGTACGGGGCTTTCACGGGTGGTTGTTACCTGAGTCTATGCCCTTGGGTGGAGAAAATAATAAAGTTGTCGGTTGTGACACCACCTGTAGGTCCTGTGATGGCACTGGCGCTGCTGGGACCTCCGAGGTGATGGGCGGCAGCAAGGTGTTGTGGCTCTCTACAGGTAGAGTGGGGTCCCCAGGGCTGTAAGAAGTATGATGGTGGGTGCGGGACTGGAATGGGGTAGCGCAGTCTTTGCGGTATGATGCAGGTAAATCACAGTTCATCAGTCAGGAACACAAACACGTTGCTCAATCTGCACGGGTACTTTACTCCAGTAATCTGCAGTCTTACAGGGTATGCAGTTGTTTTAGCTGGCTAGTGGACCAGGTGGTCCTGGCAGCGAGTGATGTCCCTCTGAAGCTCCAGTGATGTTCCTTCTCTATACTTGCTCTGTCCTACCTCTGCGCTCTCCTTCTTACTTGCGCTGCCCTGCACGAATCCCGCTTGTTGAACCAGCCTGTCAGGTGAGATGGGGCACCTCTTTCTCTCTAGAGGAACCTAACCCGGTTTGGTGCTTCTGGTGGGGACTGTGCGTAGGTCGGGTTGTTGGATTGTGCTCCTATGAAGATGACGCACCCAGGGCCGGGTACTCAGCTCTCAGGCTCGCAGTCTGGGATGTCACGGGTGGCTGCCCGAGACTGTGGCCCTGGTAGTTAATGGTTAAATAAAAAGAAAATAAAATATATACAAGTTCGTGACGCCACCTGCAGTACCTGGTGATGCTCACCAGTGCCGCTACAGTTCTCCGGTGGTCGATGGTATTGCAGCAATGATAGTGTAGTCCTCTGCAGGCATGACTGGACCGCCGGGGCAGCGATTCTGTGAAAGGAAGCAGTTCATCCAAGAAAGGATGCAGCAGAGTCGATAAATCACTTCACCAGGTACTTTACTGGAAAACCTTTAGTCATCATTACAGTCTTTCAGTGCAGTAGATGTTACAACGACAAATGCTACGAGTGCTGCAAGTGGAATTTCTGTCTGGTAGATGGATCCCTCACTGTGTGCCGTTCCTGTTCCTTTCTTTCCCTTGCCTCCCAGTGGCGGTGAAGTCTGATGTCCTAAAGATTAATCTGACCTCCTGCTGTTCCTTGTTCTCCTCTCCCTTGTACCCGTCGGGTGAACCTTCTCTGGACACTGCAGTGGCCTGCTGTTCCTGATCCCCCTCTTTCTGGGCTCTTTGGGAGTCAGGGTCGTATCTGAAGATAACCCCGGTCATCAGGTTTCTGTGAGCCTTGTAGGTTCTCACAGGTGCGGGCCCCGGTACCCGGTTTCTTTCCTGGGGCAAACTCTCTGGTTACTTCTTGCTCCCCACAATGAGTGACCTCCCTTTTGAGCTTCTTCTTCTTTCCTTCCTTACTGGGATCTCTTCTTGCTGTCCTGGGTTCCTCAGCCGAGGAACACCTCTGGAATTCTGTCTGATAATACTCAGTTTCTTGCTGAAAATGATTGCAATCACAAATTCTTTGGTATTATTATCTTCATTTAATTTGTCTTCAATGAAAAAAACACAAAAAGAATTGTCCTAAAGCCAAATTGGATATAAATACATACCAAACATAAAAAAGGGGGTGGACAAAAGTATTGGGACTGTTAGAAAAATCATGCGATGCCTCTCTAATTTGTGTAATTAACAGCGCCTGTAACTTACCTGTGGCACCTAACAGGTGTTGGCAATAACTAAATCACACTTGCAGCCAGTTGACATGGATTAAAGTTGACTCAACCTCTGTCCTGTGTCCTTGTGTGTACCACATTTAGCATGGAGAAAAGAAAGAAGACCAACGAACTGTCTGAGGACTTGAGAAACCAAATTATGAGGAAGCATGAGCAATCTCAAGGCTACAAGTCCATCTCCAAAGACCTGAATGTTCCTGTGTCTACCGTGCGCAGTGTCATCAAGAAGTTTAAAGCCCATGGCACTGTGGTTAACCTCCCTAGATGTGGACAGAAAAGAAAAATTGACAAGAGATTTCAACGCAAGATAGTGCGGATGGTGGATAAAGAACCTCGACTAACATCCAAACAAGTTCAAGCTGCCCTGCAGTCCGAGGGTACAACAGTGTCAACCCGTACTATCCGTCAGCGTCTGAATGAAAAAGGACTGTATGGTAGGATACCCAGGAAGACCCCACTTCTTACCCCGAGACATAAAAAAGCCAGGCTGGAGTTTGCCAAAACTTACCTGAGAAAGCCTAAAACGTTTTGGAAAAATGTTCTCTGGTTAGATGAGTCAAAAGTAGAGATTTTGAGGCAAAGGCATCAACATATAGTTTACAGGAGAAAAAAGAGGCATTCAAAGAACAGAACATGGTCCCTACAGTCAAACATGGCGGAGGTTCCCTGATGTTTTGGGGTTGCTTTGCTGCCTCTGGCACTGGACTGCTTGACCGTGTGCATGGCATTATGAAGTCTGAAGACTACCAACAAATTTTGCAGCATAATGTAGGGCCCAGTGTGAGAAAGCTGGGTCTCCCTCAGAGGTCATGGGTCTTCCAGCAGGACAATGAACCAAAACACACTTCAAAAAGCACTAGAAAATGGTTTGAGAGAAAGCCCTGGAGACTTCTAAGGTGGCCAGCAATGAGTCCAGACCTGAATCCCATAGAACACCTGTGGAGAGATCTAAAAATGGCAGTTTAGAGAAGGCACCCTGCGGTTGATCGCAGTTATTTTGCCTAAAGGTTGTGCAACCAAGTATTAGGCTGAGGGTGCCAATACTTTTGTCTGGCCCATTTTTGGAGTTTTGTGTGAAATGATCAATGTTTTGCTTTTTGCTTCATTCTCTTTTGTGTTTTTTCATTGAAGACAAATTAAATGAAGATAATAATACCAAAGAATTTGTGATTGCAATCATTTTCAGGAAGAAACTGAGTATTATCTGACAGAATTGCAGGGGTGTCAATATTTTTGGCCACAACTGTATATTCTTGTACATAGGGGCAGTATTATAATAGTTATATTATTGTACATAGGGCAGTATTATAGTAGTTATATTCTTGGTTATAGGAGCAGTATTAGAGTACCGTAGTTATATTCTTGTAGATAGGGGGAGTGTTATAGTAGTTATATTCTTGTATATAGGGGCAGTATTATAGCAGTTATATTCTTGTACATAGAGGCAGTATTATAGTAGTTATATTCTTGTATATAAGGGGCAGTATTATAGAGTTATATTCTTCTATATAGGAGCAGTATTATAGTAGTTATATTCTTGTACATAGGAGCAGTATTATAGTAGTTATATTCTTGTACATAGGGGCAGTATTATCTATTATATAATTGCGAATGGGTTTTTTGCCCCTTCTGAGTCCACTCGCAATGCGAGTCGGCGTGGTCATGTGGATACGCCCGAAGCATTGGCCGCGCAGCGGCCATTGCGAGCAGTTTTAAGGCGACTCGCTATGCCCGCGCAGCGGGCATGGCGATTCGCCTTAGCAGCGCGAAGCATTGGCCGCGAAGCCATTGCGAGTCAGAGACTCGCTCTTCTAGAATCCCGATGCATGTGCATCGGGCACCCAGCTAGTAGAGTTATATTCTTCTATATAGGAGCAGGATTATAGGAGTTATATTCTTGTACATATGGACAGTATTATAGTAGTTATATTCTTGTACATAGGAGCAGTATTATAGTAGTTATATTCTTGTACATATGGACAGTATTATAGTAGTTATATTCTTGTACATAGGAGCAGTATTATAGTAGTTGTATTCTTGTACATAGGAGAAGTATTATAGTAGTTGTATTCTTGTACATAGGAGCAGTATTATAGTAGTTGTATTCTTGTACATAGGGGCAGTATTATAGTAGATATATTCTTGTACACAGGAGCAGTATTATAGTAGTTATATTTTTGTACATATGAGCAGTATTATAGTAGTTATATTCTTGTACATAGGAGCAGTATTATAGTAGTTCTATTCTTGTACATAGGGGCAGTATTATAGTAGTTATATTTTTGTACATATGAGCAGTATTATAGTAGTTTATTCTTGTACATAGGAGCAGTATTATAGTAGTTCTATTCTTGTACATAGGGGCACTATTATAGTAGCTATATTCTTGTACATTGGGGGCAGTATTATAGTAGTTATATTCTTGTACATAGGAGCAGTATTATAGTGCTTATATTTTTGTATATAGAGGCAGTATTATAGTAGTTATATTCTTGTACATAGGGGCAGTATTATAGTAGTTGTATTCTTGTACATAGGAGCAGTATTATAGTAGTTCTATTCTTGTACACAGGGGCATTATTATAGTAGTTCTATTCTTGTACATAGGGGCAGTATTATAGTAGTTATATTCTTGCACATAGGGGCAGTATTATAGTAGTTCTATTCTTGTACATAGGAGCATTATTATAGTAGTTATATTATAATACATAGAGGCAGTATTATATAGCTGTGCTCAAAAGTTTACATACCCCGGCATATTTTTTGATTTCATGGCCTTTTTCACAGAATATGAATGATAATATAAAAACTTTTTTTCCACTACGGGTTAGTGGTTGGGTGAAGCCATTTATTGTCAAACTACTGTGTTTGCTCTTTTTATATCATAACGACAACCAAAAACATCCAAATGACCCTGATCAAAAGTTCATATACCCTGATGATTTATTTTAGCCCAATAACATGCACAGAAGTTGACTCAAATGGGTTTGAATGGCTAATAAAGGTAACATCCTCATCGGTGACCTGTTTGCTTGTAATCAGTGTGCGTGCATAAAAGCTGAGTGAGTTTCTAGGATCCAGACAGACTCTTGCATCTTTCATCCAGCCACTGACATTTCTGAGTTATGGGGAAAGTAAATAGCTCCCCTCATCCTCATATATAACCCCCTCATCACTGGTATATAGCCCCACATCACTGGTATATAGCCCCCCATCACTGGTATATATGCTCATATCACTGGTATATAGTTCCCCCATCACTGCTATATAGTGCCCCCATCACTGGTATATAAGCCCCCATCATAGGTATATAAGTCCCCATCACTGAATGTAGCCCCCATCACAGGTATATCAGCTCCATCACTAGTATATAGTCCCTATGACAGTATATGGCCCCCATGCTGCCGCAAAGAATAAAATAATAAACAATTCAACTCACCCCGCTGCTGCACTGATCATGTGATTAGAAACAAGGAACAAGCAGGAAGACCGGAAGGGAGGATGCCACGGTGCCTGCAGGACAGCGTCAGAGGGTGAGTTCAATCGTTTATGATTTTATTGTATGCCGCAGTGGGAGGGGTCCATATACCAGTGATGGGGGCATGAGTACACTTAATTGTAATTGTCAGTAGCCAGAGATGTTTCCCTGTGCAACAGAGCTTTTACTGTCACGTATTGACTGCCTTATAGTATGGAAGTGCTGGTGCTGTCGGTTTAAATGAAGCCTTTTTTTCCCTGCACAGTGTGAGTAGATGAGGCTAATGAGCAGAGCATGTAGTTGCAGGTGTGTTTGTGTGAATGTTTAAGGTACCGACATTGTCCTGAAACCAGGCGCTGTTGCTGAAGCAACTATTGGGATCGCCGTTGATACTACCCTGTTATACAGGGCAACTCTCCAGCGATGTCGCTTCAAAATGGCAACGCCCCTGAGTTGCCGGTGATATTGCTGGAGATGTTTTGGTACCTTTAGGTGAGCTGAGGGGCATGTCTGGGCTGGTTGCACTCCATCCCTCGTCCTTAAATGGATCAGCTCACATCCAGCTGATTGTTGCTGATTCAGTTCACGGCTATTCTGTGACCCTGGAATGCAGACGTGATCTCAAGCTGCTGCTGTTTTTCCCATAGGAGGTTGCTGGGTTCCGTGGTCTGTGGGTGGAGGTAGGGGCCTTATTCCTAGGGCTTCTTAGGAGTTTTAGGGTCTTAGGCTGGGGGCTCGGACCTCCTCACCTTCAGAGGTACCTCCGAGTACAGGGCGAGTCAGGGCAAGAGCAGGCTCCACTGACTCCCTTCTCCCAGCTCCATCCTACTTCTTGGCACCCCCCTTCCCCCAACGTGACAGTTACCTTTCCCATGTCCCTGAGTATAGCATACCTTGTGCTTTTTGATTCTCCAGTAACGTTACAGCTCTGAAATATGGCAAAACTGGTGGCAAATGGCATCTTTGAAGCTTCACGCTTGATTTTCCTCAATTCATGGGCAGTTATTTTGCGCCTTTTTTGCCCAACACGCTTCTTGCGACCCTGTTGGCTATTTGCCATGAAATGCTTGATTGTTCGGTGATCGCGCTTCAAAAGTGTCACGGGTGAGTTAGGAGGCATGGATGAGACTGTAGAGGTCACTCGCAGAAGGTCCCAGTGTTTGGCCAAACAGTCCACATCCTAAAGAAATTATGTCTCTGTCACTTTAAAAGGCATTTCCCTTTTAAAGTTGAAGGTCACTAGGACCCAGCTGATTCCTTACCTTGGAGCTGCCAATATATTTCCCTTGACACCCAGAATGCACTGCTGGTGATAGCCTTAGCTGCTCCTGATTGATTCTTGGATCAAAGCAGTGTTTCTTGGAACCTGTTGGTTCGCTGCTTGGATCTGCTAAAGCTAAGTGTATCTCTTCCCCACTTTGTATGTTTCCCTTGTGTGGTTCTGTAGTTGCTTGCCGGGTTGACTAGTGTTCATTCGCTCTGAGCCCTTTGTAGTGGTAGTCCAGGGACAGTCAGGGAATAGGTATCCTGGCGGCGACAGTTGTGGAAACTGTATAGGGACGTTAGGGGAGCCAGGTATCAGCGCTAGTTGTTCTAGGGGTCACCATCCCCCATTTTGCCCTTAGCATCAGGGACTCCTTTCCCCTCCTCTATTGTCGTCCAGCGCTGGGTGTCTCCCTACACCCAGTGTGACAAAACGTTTGGCAATTTCAAGACGTCTGCATTACTCTGCAAGGCATCTTAAAATTTTGGACTTTTCAGAGCCCGTCAAATCTCTCTTCTGACCCATTCAGTGGCGGAACTTGAGCCTGGCGGGCCCTGGTGCTGGTGCAGATGCTGGTGAGGAGCGAGGGGGGGTGCCACCAGATGTCGGCAAGGAACGGTTTGGGGGGTGCTGTAGGTGATGCTGCTCCTACCTGTGCCAGGCTGCGCATTGCAGTCCTGGGAGCCAGGGCACCAAAGGAGAGGAGGGGCAGGATCGGCCAAGGGAATCAGGAAGCTTCCCTCAGTTAACCTCCTCTCCTCTGACACAGGGTCACGGGGGTCGGCTGGAGGCCCCCCTGCAGGCTTGAGGGGCCCCACGGTAGATCCACCCCTGGACCCATTTTGCCTAAGGAAAGGCATTTGCCTAATAATTAAGCACATCTTATATAGGGTGTTGAAGTCATTACACCACACCCCTCCTCATCACAGAGATGCACATCACCTGATTTACTTAATTGGTAGATGGCTCTCAAGCCTATACAGCTTGGAGTAGGACAACATGTATAAAAAGTATCATGTGATCAAAATACTCATTTGCCTAATAATTCTGCTCACAGTCTAGTTATTTCCTTGTACATAGGGGCAGTATTATAGTAGTTATGTTCTTGTACATAGGGGCAGTATTATAGTAGTTATATTCTTGTACATAGGAGCAGTATTATAGTAGTTATATTCTTGTATATAGGAGCAGTATTATAGTAGTTATATTCTTGTACATAGGAGCAGTATTATAGTAGTTATATTCTTGTACATAGGAGCAGTATTATAGTAGTTATATTCTTGTACATAGGGGCAGTATTATAGTAGTTATATTCTTGTACATAGGGGCAGTATTATAGCAGTTATATTCTTGTACATAGGAGCAGTATTATAATAGTTATATTCTTGTACATAGGAGCAGTATTGTAGTAGTTATATTCTTGTATATAGGAGCAGTATTATAGTAGTTATATTCTTGTATATAGGAGCAGTATTATAGTAGTTATATTCTTGTACATAGGGGCAGTATTATAGCAGTTATATTCTTGCACATAGGGGACAGTATTATAGTAGTTATATTCTTGTATATAGGAGCAGTATTATAGTAGTTATATTCTTGTACATAGGGGACAGTATTATAGTAGTGATATTCTTGTACATAGGGGACACTATTATAGTAGTTATATTCTTGAATATAGGGGCAGTATTATAGTAGTTATATTCTTGTACATTGGAGCAGTATTATAGTAGTTATATTCTTGTACATAGGGGCAGTATTATAGTAGTTATATTCTTGTACATAGGGGCAGTATTATAGCAGTTATATTCTTGCACATAGGGGACAGTATTATAGTAGTTATATTCTTGTGTATAGGAGCAGTATTATAGTAGTTATATTCTTGTACATAGGGGACAGTATTATAGTAGTGATATTCTTGTACATAGGGGACACTATTATAGTAGTTATATTCTTGTACATAGGGGGCAGTATTATAGTAGTTATATTCTTGAATATAGGGGCAGTATTATAGTAGTTATATTCTTGTACATAGGGGAAATATTATAGTAGTTATATTCTTGTACATAGGGAAGCAGTATTATAGTACCGTATATACTCTTGTATAAGCCGACCCGTGTATGAGCCGACCCCCCTACTTTTGCCCCCAAAACCTGGGAAAACCTATTGACTCGTGAATAATGTGAGGGTGGACCCCAGCACAGGTACACAGCCCCCAGCAGTGTGGTATACAGGCCTCCCCAGTGGTAGTATACAGCAGCCTCCCCAGTGGTAGTATACAGCAGCCCTAAAAGGTATATACAGCAGCCCTAAAAGGTATATACAGAAGCCCTAAAAGGTATATACAGAAGCCCTAAAGGGTATATACAGCAGCCCTAAAGGGTATATACAGCAGCCCTAAAGGTTTATACAGCAGGCCCCAGAGGTATATACAGCAGGCCCCAGAGGTATATACAGCAGGCCCCAGAGGTATACAGCAGGCCCCAGAGGTATACAGCAGGCCCCAGAGGTATACAGCAGGCCCCAGAGGTTATACAGCAGGCCCCAGTGGTATACAGCAGGCCCCAGAGGTATACAGCAGGCCCCAGAGGTATACAGCAGGCCCCAGAGGTATACAGCAGGCCCGAAAGGTATATACAGCAGGCCCCAGAGGTATACAGCAGGCCCCAGAGGTTATACAGCAGGCCCCAGAGATATACAGCAGGCCCCAGTGGCACTAGCCCCCCTATCATGGGAAGAGCCTCCACACTTTGCAGAGCCCCCCACTGCTTTATCTTACCATCCAGGGTCTTCTTCATCGCGGGCCCTCGCGTCCATCCTCGCGCACTGTGTTCCCGGTCTCATGTGACCCGGCGGTCGCAGTGGAATGACGTCATCGCGCCGGGTCACGTGAGACCGGAACACAGCGCGCAGGACCCGCGGCGAAGACCCTGGATGGTAAGATAAAGCAGCGGGGGGCTCTGCAAAGTGTGGGGGGCTCTTCCCATGATAGGGGGGCTAGTGCCACTGGGGGGGCTGACTGTATACATCTGGGGGCTGTATGCACGGCTCCCCCTGCCGCTGTGATGGGCAGGGGCAGCCGTGCATATCTAATGAGCGGCCCCACATGATGGGCTGCTCACTCATCAGCCTCCCCCGCCTCCTCCAGCCTGCCCAGCAAAATAGTTACCGTATTGACCCGTGTATAAGCCAAGGGGGTGACTTTTCAGCCCAATTTTTGGTCTGAAAAACTCGGCTTATACACGAGTATATACGGTAGTTATATTATTGTACATAGGGGATATATTATAGTAGCTATATTCTTGTACATAGGGAAGCAGTATTATAGTAGTTATATTCTTGTACATAGGGGCAGTATTATAGTAGATATATTCTTGTACATAGGAGCAGTATTATAGTAGATATATTCTTCTACATAGGGGGCAGTATTCTAGTAGTTATATTCTTGTATATAGGGGGCAGTATTATAGTAGTTATATTCTTGTACATAGGAGCAGTATTATAGTAGTTATATTCTTGTACATAGGGGCAGTATTATAGTAGTTATATTCTTGTACATAGGAGCAGTATTATAGTAGTTATATTCTTGTACATAGGAGCAGTATTATAGTAGTTATATTCTTGTACATAGGGAAGCAGTATTAGTTATATTTTTCTCCTTGCAGGTAATAATGTCATAGTTTTTCATGCATTCATAGGAGTTAGTATTATAGACTTTCTTGTCTGATGAGGGAGGGGGCAGTAATTATAATTACCGTACTGATACTTGTACAGTAAGGATTAGT
The DNA here is from genome assembly GCA_033576535.1 of Allobates femoralis. Lineage (NCBI taxonomy): Eukaryota > Metazoa > Chordata > Amphibia > Anura > Aromobatidae > Allobates > Allobates femoralis. The sequence goes on along the minus strand of JARQOC010000010.1, from coordinate 125,885,096 downwards.
AAATATTTTATAGTATGTATCAAGTATCAAGCTGTCTGTAATAGCCGGAGGAGCCACTAAGGAAAGGAGAATATGAAACATTTATTAGTATCGTTTATTGTTTCAAAAATTATTTTTGATTCTAGGTGTAAAAGATGAGAGACCTTTAGTAGCCACCAAATATGGAGACCTGCGGGGCGTTACGGTGCCAGTAAAGGAGACATCTAGAGCCATCGATGCTTTCTTTGGAATCCCTTTTGCAAAACCTCCTGTGGGATCACTGAGATTTGCTAAACCAGAACCTCCTGAGCCCTGGACATCTGTAGAGAGACGCCTCCGAGTTTTCCCCCATGTGAGTCTCATGTATTTGTGATGATAGGCCATTGGGAAGTATTGTTTGTCTATATATATATTTAGATATTGCAGGTGAAATAAGTATTTTTTAAGTAAGTATATTTCTAAAGGTGCTATTGACTTGAAATTCTCAAAAGATGCCGGTAACAACCCATCCAATCCACTCAGGTACATTGGTCGCCTGCATTGCTCTGGTGCATTTTGACCCATTCTTTCAAACAAACACTCTTGACATCCTGAAATCCCATGGATCCTTCTATGATCTCTGAGTTTTAGTTCCTTCCAGACATTTTCTATTGGATTCAGCTCCGGTGATCGGCTCGGCCATAAAATGTCCGCCCTCCTTTCATCTTCATAATCGTGGTACATTTTACTCAAAAATGTTTTTGTACATTTCCCCATTCATCCTTCTTTCAGTTACATGAAGTTTGCCAGTGCCATATGCTGAAAACCTTTCCCACACCATGATGTCCCCACCTCCACACTTCACATTATGGTGTTAAAGACCTCAAAATTAAATTATTTTCCCTACACTTCCAGATTATGGCCCCAACAATGTTCACTGGATCCTTCAGTAGTTTAGAAATTGTTCTGTAACCAATTTTCTGTAAACAATGCCATCAGTATGTTTTGCAACAATAAGGTTGCGAAGGTCTTGAGATGGCTCTCTAGTTTTACCCATCATGAGATGTTTCTTATGTTGCACATTGGCAATGACACCTTTTTATCGACCATCAGTTGAATCACCTCATATTGTTTTTGATTAAGTGGCAAAATTTTTTTCTAATTACTGAAAGATTTCAGCTGGAATCAGGACTTTCCATGGCGTTTTGCACCTCTGTTTCTTCATATGTTTAATATCTTTTTCCTTTTTTCCCGTGCCATTTCTCATTATTATGGTACCTTTACACGCCGCCACCGAAAGGTAGAAACCGCCAGGTATCGGACACAATTGTTCCTTTTACCTTCAAAACACCGCGAAGTGGTGGCGTGTAATTAAGGTTGTTCCTTCCTGTGTCTTTGGATACCTGTGTTTCAGCCTTGCTGAAAAACAAGCAGGTATAACCCCTATGGTGGTGGCGTGTAATCGGGGCACAGGTATGGTATTTGAGTTCCCTGGGGCGTGCTACAGCGTCATGTATACCACGCCCCATCAGCTATCATTGGTGGGGACTACTGTGTACCCATTGGCTGTCCCTGCCCAGGGCGGCATATTTAACGAGCTGACCAGTCACAATACACATTTGCTATAGCATCATGTATTAGCCAGCCTCCCTGCGCTGGCTGGTTAATCATGATGTTATTGCATTGTCCAATCACTGTACGAGCGTCGCATAATACACTACTCTGTCACGCCTATGTAGTTACAGCGAACAATATGTAGGCCCATATTCCCTTGTGGTAGCGGGGTGTACATCAGGGAAGGTGCTCCACAGAAGGTAACCTGCGGCACCCGTTGGCACTTCCGGGGAACGAAAATACCTTCTGTGGAGCACCTTGTGGTGGCGTGTGTTTGCGGCATCAGGCACCGTTAGCAACCGTTGAAAACGCGCGCGTGGCGGCGTGTAAAGGTACCATTACACATAACTTAAATTATGGACTTCTATGGTCTGATTTCTTTTCCTGTGTGGATTGGATGGGTTGTTACTGACATCTAGTGAGAAATTCATGTCAATAGCACCTTTAGAAATATATTTATTTAGAAAATTTGTGACGTGTTCAATACTTCTTTCACCCGCAGAATATATGATCATTTCAGTGAAGAAAATAAAAAGAATTCTATTATTGAGTCTGTATATTTCAGGTGTCTACAGGCAGAAGATATTATGAAAGGGATAGCAGCATATTACCAATCCTCTATAAAGCTGCCCCGTTCCTCAGAAGATTGCCTGTACCTGAACGTGTTTACTCCGGCCGACAGAGATAAGAAATCTAATTTACCTGTAAGTATATGCAGTGTTCACTTCTTCTGAAGCCCGGAGCGTCCTCACCTCTGTGGCTGCTCAGTTCGTGTGGGGAGTGTCAGTAGGTTAAATGTTTCTTCTTAAATTTTCTTTTCAAGTCTCTGTTGTGAAATAGTTGTGTTTCATTCTGTTCTGTTTCCATTGTTTATTACTTGTTATATACAGTATCTCTGGCACCTGTAATTAGAGATGAGCGAACCTTCCTCAAACATGTTCACCAATTTGAAATTTGGCTCGAACATGGCCGATCTGACTTGGGGATTGGAGAATCGAACACTTTCCCCAAAATTACTCAAACGAGGCTATTTCGATTTTATATTTTTTTTGGAGAGCAATACTTTATTATTGCAGAGGGTCAGCAGCATGCAAAGCCATCTGTTCTACACTTATGTGGTAGCAATTCATATAAAAATAGCATATCGTCATATGCCTCACATCCATGATCCATGATAGGTCGGATCACACTGATGAAATACCATAGTATGGATATTGTTTCTTGAAAATGTGCAGTCACTGTTTCATGTCATAATAATATTACTACTAATAATATTTTTATTCATTTATATAATGCTTTTAATTCTATAGTGGTTTACATCAATTCGTAACACTGTCCCCATTGGGGCTCACATTTCATGCCATGCAAGTGCACAACTGTGTTATATGTATAATTCATATTACAGTTGTCCTGGCATTCTTGCAGTATCCAGTGCCCACTAGTCTTATTTAGCATTGCAGATGAATTAGTAGAGAATGGTGAACTTATGGTTAGAACTGTCCCCAGCCATTGGGTCTATCAGCTAGTATCAAGCGGTAAAATTTTTTTTATTTTTAAAAGAATTTTTTAAGCTTTCCGGAGCTTGGAGGTGTTTTGTCACCTGCAGAGTGTGAATTTGGAAACAGTGCCAGATGTGGCAGCAGATGGGAAATTGAGGAATATTAGAATGTCTTTAAAAAATCCATTTGAGAGAGCTTAATATTTTGTAGGGATTTTTTACTATGATGTATTTTTTATTTTATCTTATTGTTTTATTACTATTTTTTATTTCTATTTTTTTGGGAGAGAGAAAAATGTATTATTGCAGAGGGACACCAGCATGTGAGGACATCTGTTCTACACTTATGTAATAGCAATTCCTTTAAAACTAGCATATAGCCATTATATGCTTCACTTTCATGATCTTATACGTCTGTTGACACTGTTGAAACTCCATAGTATGGCTATTGCTATTGTATTTTTTATTTTATCTTATTGTTTTATTACTATTTTTTATTTCTATTTTTTTGGGAGAGAGAAAAATGTATTATTGCAGAGGGACACCAGCATGTGAGGACATCTGTTCTACACTTATGTAATAGCAATTCCTTTAAAACTAGCATATAGCCATTATATGCTTCACTTTCATGATCTTATACGTCTGTTGACACTGTTGAAACTCCATAGTATGGCTATTGCTTCTTGAAAATGTGCAATCACCATTTCATGTCATAATAATACTACTAATAATATTTATTCATTTGCATAGCACTATTAAAGGGAACCTGTCAGCTACTTTATGCCCCCAAACCTATCACTACCTGTCCCTGCAGCTTCCTAGTACATCCCTAAGCATCCCTGTCTGACTTAATTGTGTAGTATAATGATTGAAAACATGTTTTTTATAACTTACATTTTCAGTTATGAGGCATCGTCTAGACATGTGGGTGTTTTCTCCGGGTTCATTCTTCCTCCTTGTTTAATGATTATCACGCCCCGGTGGGTGTGATAACCTAATTTCTATCTGCAGTCCCGCATTTGAAAGTGTTGGGCCTCCTATCTGGTATTAAGCAGCAGGTGGGCGTCATTTCCAGTTGTGTGCAGTGTGGTGGGAGTATTGGGTGTACTGGCCAGCCTCAGAGCATGCGCAGTGCGCATTCTGAACCTGGCGAGTACACCCAATACACCCACACAGTTGTCCTCCTGGCATTCCTGCAGTGCTCAGTGCCCACTAGCTTTGTTCAACATTCTAACTGAATTGGTGGTGAATAGTGACCTTACGGTAAAGAGTGTCCCCAGGCATCGGGTCTACTAGATTGCATCTAGCTGTATCATTTTTTGGAGCTTAAATATTTTTTTAAGCTTCCTGCAGTTTGCAGGTGTTTATACACCTGCAGGGTGTGCAATTTGGAAACAGTGCCAGATGTGGCAGCAGCTGGGAAATCCAGGAAGCTTACAATGAGGCAATTAATAGTCTATCATATGACGATGCCGGGTACTACGACTGGCTGGAAGGTCACCCCCCAACAGGAGCTGGTTAATAATAATAATGATAATTTTATTTATATAGCGCCAACATATCCCGCAGCATTTCTCAATTCAGAGAGGACATATACAGACAAAATGAGACAATACAGAGTAACAAAAATTCAAAAACCATGAGGAGTGAGGTCCCTGCTTGCAAGCTTACAATCTAGAGGAAATAGGGGAGGCACAAAAGGTAAATGGTAAAAAGTGACATCTTATATGGTCCAGCCATTAATATATCAAATAGGGGATTCACGTAACGCTACATGAACCAGTCACGGGTTGGAATCTGTACAAGTTCAGATAAAGTGCTATCTATATTATGCATTGAGGACATACAGACAGACAGACAGTCTGCAGGTGCAGACAGATGACACGAGAGGTCAGATTTGGAAAAGGGAAGATAGTTAGACAAGTTAGGTGAGGTGATAGGCCAGTCTAAAGAGGTGTTTCAACAGAAAAAGAGCCTTTTTCTATAGGATGATTAAAATTAGTCTCCAAATGTAATTTCAAATCTTTATTAATCCTTTTTACAAAAAATTAATTAAAATATTACATCAGAGCATTCCCTCATAAGGGATCCATATATTTCAGCAAATACAGTCAATATTACATAGTACATGTACATTACACTTGACAATTCATCATATAGCCACAGTATAACTTATCTTTCTACACTGCTGGCAGGATTCACTGGCTATATATGTAGATAATAAGGACGGAGCAATCATCAACCACTGATATATATAGTATGTTATTTTGGCCACTATCCTCACTCTCACTGAGGCTAAAGGCACTTCCTCCAGGTCTCACTATTTAGTTACAGTATGAGCACCCTTGGTGCCACCGCCTTATTTCTCAATCCGTATTGTATAACACCGAACCCTTTATAAATGGTCAAGACATGTACCTGATTACCGCAGTGCTGTTAATATAGTCCCTGGGAGAAGGGTTGGAGAACACAGAACCACGGACTACCGTTTCGTACCGTTCAGGTACTTCTACAGGTCCTACCTCTTTAGGTAAGTGCCGTTTCTTCTTGTGAATGAAGCAATTAATAGTAGATGATGTATCCGGGCGCATAAGATTCCAAAGGACAAGGATTCTTAAGGCAAAGGTCCTGGTTTAATCACGTGTTTCGGCGGTAAAGTCCGCCTTCACCCGGTGATACAGACTGTTACAAGTAGGGGTATCTTATAGGAGAGTTAGAGCTGTTTAACAAGATTAACCCCTTAGTGTATTTCTAGTATATGACTGCTAACAGTGAGTAATAGCCTATGCTTAATGCATTGGACTCAAATGAAACAAATATAATTCAGGAATATAAGAAGGAATATAAAAAGAGAGAATTTCTCATTTAAGAATCTACTATTAATTGCCTCATTGTCTGTCCCTCTCTGAGGGAGAATGTGTACGGAGCTGCAGTGGAGAAAATCACCAAGGTTGTAAACTCCAGGACCTGTACCTGAAAGACCTGCAGCGACGTTACTGTCACCCGACTCGCCGCTGAACCCGGAAGCGCTTGGCCCATTTGGTGCATGTTAGACACTGCAGGCTGTCAGTCCCTAGTTTTACAGGCGGTATAAATAGGCCGGGATAGTGGACACTCTCCCAACCCCCACATACCACTGGGTATTACCTTAAGAGTGACCCTCCTGTTTTTCTATTTTTTTGCAGAAAACTAATAATGTCCTTAAAACATCCGTTTAAGAGAGCTTAATATTTTTTATGGAGTTTTCTTGAATATTTATTTATTTATTTATTTTTTTGGGGGGGGAGCAAATCTTTATTACTGCAGAGGGTCAGCAGCGTGCACGGCCATCTTTTCTACATTTATGTGATAGCAATTCATAAAAAAATAGCATATGGTCATTTTATGCTTCACATACATGGTCTTATAGGTCTGTTTATGTACTATGGATATTGCTTCTTAGAAAGGTGCAATCACTATTTCATGTCATTCTATACATACATATACAGATTTTTGTCAAGTATGCAACTGTGTTATTATATTATTATTATTTATTTATTTATATAGCGCCATTGGTTCCATGGCGCTGTACATGTGTAAGGGCAGATCAAGGACGAGAATATAAATAACGACGAATAAATCATACAGGTACATTAGGGCAGAGATCCTGTCCACAAGGGCTCACAGTCTATAGGTGATGAGTGGTAGACAGTAGGAGGGGGAGAGGTGAGCTGGTGCAGCGGATTAGGTCTCAGTGTGGGTTATTGGCTTGAAGGAAGAGGTGGGTCTTCAGGCTTTTCTTGAAGTTTCCCAGAGTAGGTAAGTGTCTGATGTGGTGTGGAAGAGAGTTCCAGAGTATGGCGGATGCACGAGAGAAGTCTTGTATGCGGTTGTGGGAGGTGGAGATTCAGGGAGAGAAGAGACGGAGTTCTTGAGAGGAGCGCAGACTGCGTGAGGGGTGGTATCGGGAGACCAAGTCGGAGATGTATGGAGGGGACAGGTTGTGGATGGCCTTGTATGTCAGGGTTAGGGTTTTGAACTTAGATCTCTGGGAAGTAGGGAGCCAGTGGAGGGCTTGGTAGAGGGGGGAGATGTGGGAGTAATGGGGAGACAGGTGGATGAGTCAGGCAGCGTAATTGTGGATGGTTCGGAGGGGTGCAAGGGATGAAATGGGGAGGACGGTGAACAGGAGGTTGCAGTAGTCAAGGCGGGAGATAATGAGGGCGTGGACAAGCATTTTGGCAGTGTCATGGTCAAGGAAGGAGCGGATCCGTGAGATGTTTTTAAGCTGGAGGTGGAAGGAGGTGGCGAGGGCCTGGATGTGTGGCTTGAAGGAGAGGGCAGAGTCGAGGATTACACCGAGGCACTTGGTGTGGGGGACAGGTGAGAGTGTGCAGTTGTTGACCGTGATAGTTAGGTTGGGTAGGGGGGGAAGACCAACTTGGGGGGAAGATGGTGAACTCAGTTTTATCCATGTTGAGTTTGAGGAAACAAGCAGAGAAGAAGGATGAGATAGCGGGCAGGCAGTGTGGGATTTTGGATAGCAGGGAGGTGATGTCAGGGCCGGGGAGGTAGAGCTTGGTGTCGTCGGCGTAGAGGTGGTATTGGAGGCCGTGGGACTCGATGAGTTGGCCTAGGCTGAGGGTGTAGATGGAGAAGAGTAAGGGTCCCAGGACTGAGCCTTGGGGAACTCCAACAGATAGGGTGTGGGGCGAGGAGGATGTGTGGGAGTGGGTGACGCTGAAGGTCCGGTCTGTTAGGTACGAGGAGATCCAGAAGAGGGCCAGGTCAGTGATGCCAAGGGATTCTAGAATTTGATATATGCATAATTTATGTTGAACTTTTTCTTGCATTGCTACAGTGCATTGCCCACTAGATTTATTCATCAGCATTCCAGATTAATTGGTGAATGTGACCTGAAGGGTTAGAGGGCAGCTAGGCAACAAGGTTGTGCAAACATTAATATTTTGGAGTGATTAACTGTGTCTGAGTCCTGGCAGTGGAAGAGAAGGGTCCCTAAGAAAACCATACAGGTGTCACTCACATGTACTTCAGCATCTGAGCGCCTTATTCCAACTGAGAAAATTAGATATTCTCTGCTACCCCGCAGTACACCTGCTACAGTGTGCCGGACTTACAGAATTTTGCAATGGATCCTTCACAAGAGATGCCTGATGTGGAGGAAGAGGTCATCTTCATCACCAACCCAGGGGCAGAGTGTGCATCAGAAGAACCAGCTGGAATACCTTAACGGACCCTGTCTTTCATGAACTCTCTACCGCTTTAACAGTCTGTGTGCCGCTCATCCCTGTGGGAATTTCATTATATTTATATACTATATATTGCTATATTTATGTTTGAGTGTTATAGTAAAGTTTTTTGAGTTCACTCCTTGTTTCTGCAAACAGGTGCTTTAATATTGCCCTACAGACACTGGTGAACAAGCTACAGGCCACTGGCCTGAAGGTCTGAGGTATGGAAATGCAAGATACCACACACTCTTCAGTTGAACAGGGCTGGCCAAGTGCAGTTCTCAAGGGGCGTAAGCAATGCATGTTTTAAGGATTGCCTTAGCATTGCACAAGGTGCTGGAATCATCACCTCTAAAGGTGATAACATGCTAAGGTAATGCTGAAAATTTGCACTGTTTTCAGACCTTGAGAACTATAGTTGGCCACCCTGACTTAGAAGTTTCTGTGTAAGTAGCCAAGGGGCAAGAGGAATCCACGAGCGCTTTCAGCACACCAGTCCACTTGGGGAAAATAGAACCGGATGGATAGAAGCCGCACTGACGACAATAAGAGTAACAGAGTAACACACACACTCTGTTTATTCTGTCTACGCGTTTCGTGGCAAACAGGCCACTTCATCAGGACATCAAGATTCAACAGCACATGCAGTCATATATACACACAGGAACAATCAAAAAAAATCAGTGTAGTTAAGATTCCTAGCTCTGGATGTACAAAAGTAGGTAATGAACAAACTGGCCGTAGGGGTTCGTACCGATGCAATAGACGTGGGTGTAAATGTTGTAGGTCTATTAGTAATGACGTGGACAGTTTCATGTCATTTACGAATGAAGGCAAGGTTTTTAGTATTAACTTCAGAATGACATGCCAGACGGACCATGTGATCTATTTGATCCAGTGCAACTGTGGTAAACAGTATGTGGGAAGAACTTCTCAACCTCTTCATAAACGTGAAACGTGTAAATTCCCATAGGTTTAACATTCTCAGAGGTTTTTTAAAACATGGATTATCGCGACATTGCACCGTAGTTCACCATGGTGATGTTAAATTATCTGTTACCCCTATTGATTATGTGCCTGAAAATACTCCTAGGAGATTGGATGTCTTGGGTAAAAGAGAAACATATTGTATTTTTAAGCTGGGCACTTTAAGCCCTGGTGGGCTTAATGAGGTAAGTGACCTTTTTTAAGAACCCATGAGTTGTTAATGTCTTCTTGATTCCATCGAAGACTTTTATTATACTGATAGTTATCTGTGATGGTTTCTCTCTTACCATCTTGCCAGATGGAGTTCTTCTATGTGACAATGTGGCGAGATATTATGACCGTAGTGGTCTCTATTACCCATAAGCTCAGATAGCTTACCGGTCTGAGGTGTTGCTTAATCACTTTGCGGTTACCCCTAGACATAATGGGTTCATATTCTGGATGAACCCTCTATTTTTATGTAATTGTGATTCGAGTACATTGTAATTCTTTTTTTTCGGTTTCTCTGTTCATCCTTTACCTCATATAAATCCTGTCTGCATTTCCTCTTTATATTGAGAGGTTTTTAATTGTGAGTTTGTATATATGGGTGACTTGTAATTTACATAGATCAACAAACCAAGGAATATAAATTATTCAGTGAGCATATTATAGACACAAAATGTAGTGGTCATTTACCTTGAAAGATCCCTATAGACAAGAAGTTTAAATTTTTACTAGCTGTGAGCCCGATGCAAATGCATCGGGATTCTAGAACGTGCATTAATTTGATTATAGTAGTTAGAGCTGTTAGCCAGATGCAAATGCATCAGGTATGTAAAATATGTTTATTGTTTTTTTTAAAGATTTTTAAATAATAATCGCCTCATCAAAAGCAATAATATAAGGAATAGCATTATTAATAGCATTATTAGCAGTATTATGAGCATTAATAGCATAAATAATAGCATTATTAGCATTAATAATAGCATTAATAACATTATTAATTGCATTAATAGCAATATTATTAGCATTAATAGCATTAATAATAGCATTATTAGCATTAGTAATAGCATTAATAACATTATTAATAGCATTAATAGCATTAATAGCATTATTAATAGCATTAATAGCATTATTATTAGCATTATTATTAGCATTAATAGCATTAATAATAGCATTAATAATAGCATTAATAGCTGTATTAATAGCATTAATATCATTATTATTAGCATTTTTATTTTATATTAATATATTATTAATTATATTTTTTTGTATATTAATTTTTTATTTTATTATATTTTCATTAGTTAATGTAATTAATATCTTTATTTAATATATATATATATTTTTTTTTATTATTATTTTTTATTTTATTTTATTTATTTTTTTTTTTTTACAATTTTTATTATTATTAAATTTATTTATTATTTGTTATTTTAAGTGAATTTATTTGTATTAAGATTATTTTATTTTATTTATTTATTTTATTTATTTTATTATTTTATTAAAAAACCGCATCTGCGGCGCGGTTGCGGTAATCCCCATACAAAGTATAGGGGGACTTGCGGCAGGTGCGGCAAAACCGCACTTGCCGCACCTGCCGCAAGTCCCCCTATACTTTGTATTGGATTACCGCAACCGCGCCGCAACTTGCACTTGCGGCGCGGTTGCGGTAATCCTTATGGGGATTACCGCAACCGCGCCGCAAGTGCTCGCACTCAGCCAGCGACTCGCAATGCGGCGCGGTTGCGGTAATCCTTATGGGGACCGCATAAGAAACACTGTGTTGTGAGGAGGCTGTTATGCAATGTCTCCCCGCCTCCTCCCGTCCTCCCGTGCAGCCTGGCCAGCTCCCCTCACTCAGGAAGCAGCTGAGCACGGTGTGTGTGCCCGGGGTGTCAGCACGGTGTGAGTGCCCGGGGTGTGAGTACAGTGCACAGAGGCACACGGGCACAGGGGCACAGGCTCCGGAGCACTGTGTCAGCATGTGCTGACAGCAGCTGCTCCGCAGCGGGCACAGAGGCACAGGAGCACAGGCTCCGGAGCACTGTGTCAGCATGTGCTGACAGCAGCTGCTCCGGAGCGGGCACAGGCTCCGGAGCACTGTGTCAGCATGTGCTGACAGCAGCTGCTCCGGAGCGGGCACAGGGGCACAGGAGCACAGGCTCCGGAGCACTGTGTCAGCATGTGCTGACAGCAGCTGCTCCGGAGCGGGCACAGGGGCACAGGCTCCGGAGCACTGTGTCAGCATGTGCTGACAGCAGCTGCTCCGGAGCGGGCACAGGGGCACAGGCTCCGGAGCACTGTCAGCATGTGCTGACAGCAGCTGCTCCGGAGCGGGATGACAGCGGCGAGGGGTCGCAATGCCCGCTACGCGGGCAATGCCTCGCACGTGGTGACGTCACATAGTGACAAAGCCACGGAGTGCCGGGGTCCGACACAAACGCGACTCGCAATGGCCTCGCGGCCATTGCTCGCGCTACCTCAGCGGTGCGGCAGGTGCGGTGGCTGAGGTAGCGACTTGCAATGGCCTCGCGGCCATTGCTCGCGCTACCTCAGCGGTGCGGCAGGAGCGGTGGCTGAGGTAGCGACTCGCAATGGCCTCGCTGCCATTGCTCGCGCTACCTCAGCGGTACATTGCTAATTTTGTGGCCGAGAGCCTCTGGTTCTATTTTCGGCCAGCGACTCGCAATGGCCGCTTCGCGGCCATTGCTCGCGCGTGGTGACGTCACAGTGTGACATAGCCACGGCGTTTTCGGGGGCCGACACAAATGCCTACGGCAATTATAGAGTAGCTAATTATTTGTTTACTTTTTATATAAAAAAAGAAGGTTTTGTGTACTAAGTAAATGAGGATATTTAATTGTTTGGATGGGTTGAGTTGGTAGATCCTGGCTAAACAGTTGCTCTTACCTAAGACGACGGATGGTTAAGTGGTATAAGAGGGAGGTTTATTCTCCGGAGGAGAGTTTTATGCTCCTGCCAGGGTTAGTTCTAATCCTGGTTTATCTTTTTACCAAAAATGTTTTAATTATTTATTGAAGAACATATGTGATTTTAAATACTGATTATTGTGTTTTAATGTATTTTTAATGTATTATAATCAATGTAATGGGCATTTTTATATGTTTGACTTATAGTGGGCGTTTTCACCGGAAGTGACGTCAGAGGGGGTGGAGCTTCATTTTTTGTGATTTTTTTTTTTTTTTTTTTTGATTGTTCCTGTGTGTATATATAACTGCATGTGCTGTTGAATCTTGATGTCCTGATGAAGTGGCCTGTTTGCCACGAAACGCGTAGACAGAATAAACAGAGTGTGTGTGTTACTCTTTTACTCTTATTGTGGTCAGCGTGGCTTCTATCCATCCGGTTCTATTTTCTCCAAGTGGATCCTTACTTTTTGCCGGGAGCCTGCTGCGACCATACGTGCTTGTCCAAGGGAGTTGTGACCATTCACAACCAGACCAGGTGAGTCTGTATTGTGGGAGTCCGTGTGACCATCAAACCCGAAGGTATTACTCTATGTGCGCTTCTTTTCCTTCTTATTTGTTCAGCACACCAGTGGCTCTCCTGGACCCTCTTAGGCCCTGTTCACACAGTGCATTTTTTGATGCTTTTCTTTATGCATATTTTGAGAATCGGCATCAAAATCTGAATTTCTATCCTGAGGGCGGCAAAGTCTATGACCGGTGCTATGCTCGTGTTGCTTTTTTTTCCTTGCACATGTGGTTCAGATTTCTTTTTTTTTTACCCCCAAATCTGCACTAAATCTGCAAGGAAAAAAACACATTGATACAACACTTCTGAACTCTCAGACTTTGCTGTCTTCAGAATAGACATGCAGATTTTTTATGTACATTCTCAAGATCTGCTTCAAAGGAAGCATCAAACATACCGTGGGCACGAGGCCTTGCAACATTATGGTGGGGTCATGTTCACAGAAAGCATCTCCCATTTGCTTTGAGAGCAGCCACGCATTAGAGTGTGACAAGTAGTGCCATCACAAACATTATGGCACTTCAAACTCAAGGGGTCATACGGTGGCAAACCCAAAAGTTTGAACTGCACTCCCTGATGTCACCGCTCCTCACACGTATGTCTCATGATACCTGCGAGATGTATCCATTACATCTCATGTGATGATATGGCTCTCATGAGACAGCTAGTGTTACAAGCGCTGATGCCACTGAGGTTATCTCAGGTCACAGCAGGATTCCCTGCTGCGTGATACCCGCTGTGTAACCTGAGACAACCTCAGGGAAGTGATGAGGATTTCTGAGGTTCGTGATCAGGCCCGGAAGTATGGTGAGCATGACACCAGCGCTGAAGCTTGCTAAGTAATAATGTAGGAAGATAATGTCTGTACCAAAACAGCAGGACTCCATTTTAAAATGGTTTGAGCTTTGTTTGACAGCTTTTGGGTCCCTTTTAAGGTGTTTTCTAGGCCCTTGATTTTGCCTACCATTGCTGTCAATGATTTGGATATTCAGCGAACTGTTTGTTGAACTTGTTCTGCGAACATGGCTGGTTCGGCAAACCAAACTGAATTTGAACTTTCAAGGTTTCGCTCATCTCTACCTGTAATATTAAATGTATGAGTGATATCTATTGCACCACATAATACTATCTGCAGTTTTATGAGAAGCGCTCACTAGTGGTGGCCCCTGAAGAATAATGACATTTCTCATCAATGTTACTCTGTTCCTTTTCCCCTTTAGGTCATGGTCTTTATACACGGTGGGGGGCTGCTGTTGGGTTCCGCTGGTATGTTTGATGGTTCTGCACTTAGCGCCTATGAGGACCTAGTGGTTGTGAGCATACAGTACAGGCTGGGGATCCCGGGATTCTTCAGGTAAAGATAATCCCAGTCCTGCACAATTTATATCCTCTTATATTCATGATTTACTATTTTCTTAATAGGAACAATTTACAAAACACTCACATTAGTTTGAAAATTTCCACCAGCAGAATAGTGAGTGCTGCTCTAGAGTATAATACAGGAGGTAAATCAAGATAAGTAATGTAATGTATGTACACAGTGACTGCACCAGCAGAATAGTGAGTGCAGCTCTGGAGTGTAATACAGGAGGTAACTCAGCATCAGCAATGTAATGTATGTACACAGTGACTGCACCAGCAGAATAGTGAGTGCAACTCTGGAGTATAATACAGGAGGTAAATCAAGATAAGTAATGTAATGTATGTACACAGTGACTGCACCAGCAGAATAGTGAGTGCAGCTCTGGAGTGTAATACAGGAGGTAACTCAGCATCAGCAATGTAATGTATGTACACAGTGACTGCACCAGCAGAATAGTGAGTGCAGCTCTGGCAGGGGTGTAACTAGGTTTGCCGGCACCCGGGGCAGAAATCTGATTTGGCGCCCCCCCCCTCAAAGTAGGTGAGGAGCGGGGGGGGTTGGGGGGTGCTGTCAGATTTCAGCCGCGCCGCTCATATTGCAGCCGCGGGGGGGTGGGTGCCGCCGGCGTGTGTGCAGCAGTCAGTGTGCAGCAGTCAGTGTGTGCAGCAGTCAGTGTGTGCAGCAGTCAGTGTGTGCAGCACACAGTGTGGGCGGCAGGCAGTGTGTGCAGCAGACAGTGTGGGGGGGCAGGCAGTGTGTGCGGCAGGCAGTGTGTGCAGCAGACAGTGCGGCAGGCAGTGTGTGCGGACAGTGTGTGCAGCACGCAGTGTGTGCAGGCAGTGTGTGCAGCACGCAGTGTGTGCAGGCAGTGTGCGGCAGGCAGTGTGTGCAAGAGACAGTGTGTGCAGCAGGCAGTGTGTGCAGGCAGTGTGCGGCAGGCAGTGTGTGCGGACAGTGTGTGCAGCACGCAGTGTGTGCGGCAGGCAGTGTGTGCGGCAGGCAGTGTGTGCAAGAGACAGTGTGTGCAGCAGACAGTGTGTGCAGCGCTGGCTCTAGAGGGAGCACAAGGACTATAGGTGGCAGCATGCTGCTGACTTATGTTAGTTATAAGGAAGGGTGTGAGGACCCAGACATGAATGTGGACATGATAGAGGGCAGATGTGACACCCACCTGTCTCCAGGGCAGCAGCCTCTTGGTGTTGGGGGTCAGTGCACTCAGCTCCGGGGATCTCTCCTCCATGTCAGGAGCAGAGTGAGCAGGACAAGTGCAGTGCGCCCGGCCGCCACCAGATGGCGAGGAGGAGGCGCTTTACAGGAGTCACACTTGTCCGACAGACATGCGAGTCTGTCGGAGGAGACTCGCAAGGAGCAGCAGCTGTGACCCGGAACGGCCTCTTTCTGTCAGGACGGGGAGTGTAGAGCTGCACAAACACACAATCAGCTGACAGCCCCGTCCTGACAGAAAGAGGCCGTTCCGGGTCACAGCTCCTGCTCCTTGCGAGTCTCCTCCGACAGACTCGCATGTCTGTCGGACAAGTGTGTCCCCGTTACACTGAGCACTGTCGGATTCCAGCCTCGCCCGCGCCCCTCATATTGCAGCCGCGGGGGGTTGAGGGAGGGGGTGCCGCCGGCGCCCTCCACTGACTTGCGCCCGGAGCAAAAGGTCCGGCTGCACCCCCCTAGATACGCCCCTGAGCTCTGGGGTATAATACAGGAGGTAACTCAGGATCAGTAATCTTTATGTAGATATATTTGCTTTTGTAAGGACAAATATTAGTCTGAGCCCCTATTTCTCTGTCTAATTTATATTAGTTTTATTTTTTAGCACTGGAGACAATCGGTTACCTGGCAATTATGGGTTTTTCGACCAAGTTGCCGCCCTCCAATGGATACAGGAAAACATTGCAGATTTTGGGGGTGATCCCTCATCTGTCACTATATTCGGTGAATCTGCTGGAGGCATCAGTGTTTCCGCTCTTGTAAGTTTAATATAGTGTGAATTTATCAAAAATGTCTATTTTTGCTCAGGTCTGGGGGACTAGCTATTCTGCTTATGGAGAGGAATCTGCCTGCTGACATAAGGAGACTTACAGCTGCAATGCTTTTCTGGGAAATATGCAACTTGTCACTTCAGTGAGGAAGTGAAAAACTCTAATGCCACCTGATAAGGGTAGCAATGCTTAAAGGGAACCAACCACCTCAGATGACGACTATAAGCAGTTAATACATGTCCCTGCACCCTACCTACACCATTCCAGCTATGTTTTTGCTAAGAATATTGATAAATGCAAACCGAAATATACACTTTGTAAACTTACATTCCTGCGTACTTGAGGGCGTCTCCCTGTGTGTGCTGGGACTTGTTGGCTGTGCTCATCATGTCTGCTCTCCCCCTCCCTTATGCACGCCCCCTCTCAGCCTGCTATAGTGGTGTGAGGCTGATTGCGTCATAAAGGGGCGGGGCTACCGGGATGCCGCGATTTAGCCCCGCCCCTTTATGACGCAATCAGGCTAAGACAAGGTCTGGGAGACTAGTTATTCTCTTTATGGAGAGTCAATTATTACTTTAAGGATTGCTACCCTTATTTGATGGCATTAGAGATTTTTACTTCCTCACTGAAGTGACAATTTGCATATTTCCCAGAGGAGAATTGCGGCTATAAGTCTCCTTATTAGTTCTCCGTATGCTGGCAGGCAGATTCGAGGAGAATACCTATTCCGCCAGCCAGACAAACAGCCAAATCAGAATTCCCACACACTGCACTGATGAAGGACAGTCACCCCGAAACACAGCATCTGCAGTTTGGGGTACTGATCTGGCACAAGTCCTAAATCATATTAAAAGGCTTGATAAAGAGCCTTATTGGGTGGCTTAAAGGTACCTACACATGTGGCAATATTGCTAGGCAATTTCTCTGGCAATTTTCTGGTTGCAGTGAAATCATGGACACATTGTTCTATTTTGTTGCCATGTACAAATGTAACAATGTGTCTATGATTTCACTGCAACCAGCAAATTGCCAGAGAAATTGCCTAGCAATATTGCCGCGTGTGACGGTACTTTTAGAGTTTCTCTCTTCCTCACTGAAGTGACAACTTGCAGATTTTTGTTCATTGACTTTGTAATGTGATCTTTTTTATTCTTACAAATGCATGAGACAATACTTATAAAGCGTAATTGATAAATTATAGGTCAATGTTCAAAAACTGGAATAAAAAAAAATAACAATAAATGTGTCTAATCCATGGGATAAATGTCACAATAACTGGATTGTCTCCTCTTCAAGGTGTTGTCTCCTTTAGCGAAAGGTCTGTTCCACCGCGCTATCGCAGAGAGCGGGACTGTGGCTATGGAAAGCTTGGTGGTCAGCTCGTCTGAAGATCTCATCTACTTCCAAAATGTAACTATAACCTCCCACCCAGATAGAAGTCACACCAGTATCTGATCGGTTTTATGTTAATAGAGGTGAGGGAGGGATGTGCGACTGAATACACTTTGCAACCTTTGTAATCTTGGCCTCTGACCCTCATTTTGTTGCTGTTTCAGCCACACCGAGAAACAGGAAAACAAGATAAAATTAATGGGGTGCTCCAGGGAGAAATTCCTCTACTGTCCCTGCACTCAAACTATAAAGATGAGATGCACAATTCTGTTCCATATCATCACACGATGTAACAATTATGTAGATACTTAGGAATCTAATAGCGTGAGATATGATGAGACTGAGACCAGGATGTTGGGTAAATAATTTATATTGCAAATAATAATGAAGCAGCTTAAGAAACAGAAACAAAGTCAAATCCAAAAGGCAAATTCTAAAATTAAATGCAAGTGCGACCAATACATGTTCAGAAATAATAAGCAAGAGTGATACCGGCACTATTTTGTGAATGTCCTGAAATAATATGCAGTGAGCTGTGCAGCAAAAAGATGATTATCAGTGTACTTCTTAGAGCTGAAAAAGTCCCGCTCAGATCTAGCACATAGTCTGCACTGATTTAGTCCCGGACTAAGTACACTGATAATTGAACACGGAATGAAAGGAAGCCCAGAAGTAATAGAGCTCTTCTCCTAGAGGTTTTGAAGGAAGGAAACCAACAGCCAGGATCAGGGTAATACACTGCAGACTGCAGGCAGCTGAGAGATAACGAGGTAGAACACAGATCTAACAAGTGGCGGCAAGAAGTCCAGATGCAAGTCAGGAGACTCAGAGAGCAGCTAGCACAAAATACTCAGGAAAGGAATAAAGCTAGGAACTGGACTTATAAGCAGGACTGACAGGATGTTCAAGTGCAAGGTGAGGCACAAACTCTATTTTGGACGAGGGCAAGAAGATGCAGCAATTTCATGGAAACCTTACACACTGAATTACAGGTAGTGTGAGGATAGTGGAACATCATTCTGCATCTCATCTTTACAGCTTATGAGGGCAGGGACTGTAGAAGAGATTTTTTATTTCTCTGGAGTACCCCTTTAAAAGGGATAAGAAGCAAACAAGAAAAAAACTAGTCCTGAATTGACTGTATGTGACATGAATATAAATCCATTTTTTCTGTGCAGAGAATATCAGAGTTATCGGGCTGTGATCTGGCCTCTATAGACATGTGTCTGATGAAGAAATCGGAGGAAGAAATCTACACTATTACCAAAAAAATGGTAGGTGTCGTGTCACATTACAAAAGTACCGCCGTCTGGGGGACTATGAGGACATTAATAATATCCAAATTACATGAATTGCTCTATTTGTTGGAGTCGCTTCTTTTTTTAATCTCGTAGTTCGTTTTCTGCCATGATCAATATAGGTGTAAACTTAGCTATGTAGAATTGTTGGTGGATGAAATGTTGAGTTGTTGATGGATAAAAGGTTGAGTTGTTGATTGATGAAATGTTAAATTGTATACGAGTAATCCGCTGCCCAGTACACATTATGAGGTATAAGTATACCTTGATACCTTGTATACTTATACCTTACAATGTGTAGTGTGCAGCGGATTATTTGTATACAATGTTTTTTTCTTGCTAGCACTTACATTTGTGCTCGCCATCTTCTTAATATTGAAATATTAAATTGTTGAGGGATGAAATGTTGAGTTGTTGAGGGATGAAATGTTGAGTCGTTGATATTCTGAAGACCCGTTACCACCATCTTGATGATTTTGTGAATCTCCACAAGCCGAGCTTTATAGAAGACCAACATTTTTAATGTACCATATTTTTCGCTTTATAAAACGCACTGGATTATAAGACCCACCCCAAATTTGGTGAAAAGAGAGAATTTTTCTTAATGTTAAACGGGGTTTGTCATATAATGCCAGTGTCCGTCTTAAGGTACCGTCAGACAGCACGATTGTTGCTTGCAACATCGCTGAACTTTTGCTGAGTCAGTGAAGTTGCATCAACATTGCTGGTGTATCGTGCTGTGTACAGTCACGAGAATGACACCAAAATGATATTTTCCCATGATCTGCTGCCCTCTGGTTTTTATTTATGTTTGTCTGATGTTTATATCACATACAGAAATATAATTGCAATCATATTATGATACCAAAAGGTTATATTGACAGTTAGAATGAGTTAATGCAGCAAGTGAATATTTGCAGTGTTGCCCCTTCTTCTTCAGGACCTCTGCAATTCTCCCTGGCTGCTCTCAATCAACTTCTGGAGCAAATCCTGACTGATAGCCGTCCATTCTTCCATTCTTGCATAATCAATGCTTGCATCTTGCCAGAATTTGTTGGTTTTTGTTTGTCCACCCGTCTCCTGATGATTGACCACAAGTTCTCAATGGGATTAATATCTGGGGAGTTTCCAGGCCATGGACCCAAAATCTCTATGTTTTGTTCCCTGAGCCATTTAGTTATCACCTTTGCTTTATGGCAAGGTGCTCTATCATGCTGGAAAAGGCATTGTTGGGAGCCAAACTGCTCTTGGACGGTTGGGAGAAGTTGCTCTTGGAGGACATTCTGGTACCATTCTTTATTCATGGCTGTTTTTAGGCAAGACTGTGAGTGAGCCGATTCCCTTGGCTTAGAAGCAACCCCACACATGAATGGTTTCAGGATGCTTTACAGTTGGCATGAGACAAGACTGGTGGTAGCGCTCACCTCTTCTTCTCCGAATAAGCTGTTTTCCAGATGTCCCAAACAATCGAAAAGGGGATTCATCAGAGAAAATGACTTTCCCCCAGTCCTCAGCAGTCCACTCCCTGTACCTTTCCCCCAGTCCTCCGCAGTCCACTCCCTGTACCTTTCCCCCAGTCCTCAGCAGTCCACTCCCTGTAACTTTCCCCCAGTCCTCCGCAGTCCACTCCCTGTACCTTTCCCCCAGTCCTCAGCAGTCCACTCCCTGTACCTTTTATTTACAGAAAAATGACCGAAATGGTACATAATATATAAGAAAGGAAAAAAAAGGCCACTTACAAATACCTTTGCATTTTGCAGGACGCCATTAGCTACCTCGGAGGCAACCCATACCTCTCAATACCGGTGCACCATCTCCTACAACCCTGGCAATGGGGGCGATTGTAGCATCTGCGACCACCGTGCCACAAGGAAGAGACAGGTGGCATCGCTGGACATGAGGTCACCACAGGGCGGCAGCCACTCCAATAGTGAAGCATAGTGTCAGAAAGCAGCCTATTAATGACGCCCAGCTGTTAGATAGGGCGGGCCGCTCTGCAACAAAAAATGCAACACAAGTAACTGTCGCCCCCTAGAGGACACTGATGTAAACTGCAGATAAAAAATGCAAATTGCAGATAAAAAAATGCAATATATCACTATAGATGACAGTGAGGGTTTAGTTTGATATTTTGGACCAAAATAGCGTAAGCTCGTAGCCCCCGTCACGGGACCTCACACCTACGAGTACCTAGCCACATGTTTAACACATGTATAATTTTATTTACAGAAAAATCACCGAAATGGTACATAATATATAAGAAAGGAAAGAAAAGGCCACTTACAAATACCTTTGCATTTTGCAGGACGCCATTAGCTACCTCAGAGGCAACCCATACCTCTCAATACCGGTGCACCATCTCCTACAACCCTGGCAATGGGGGCGATTGTAGCATCTGCGACCACCGTGCCACAAGGAAGAGACAGGTGGCATCGCTGGACATGAGGTCACCACAGGGCGGCAGCCACTCCAATAGTGAAGCATAGTGTCAGAAAGCAGCCTATTAATGACGCCCAGCTGTTAGATAGGGCGGGCCGCTCTGCAACAAGAAATGCAACACAAGTGACTGTCGCCCCCTAGAGGACACTGATGTAAACTGCAGATAAAAAATGCAAATTGCAGATAAAAAAATGCAATATATCACTATAGATGACAGTGAGGGTTTAGTTTGATATTTTGGACCAAAATAGCGTAAGCTCGTAGCCCCCGTCACGGGACCTCACACCTACGAGTACCTAGCCACATGTTTAACACATGTATAATTTTATTTACAGAAAAATCACCGAAATGGTACATAATATATAAGAAAGGAAAAAAAAGGCCACTTACAAATACCTTTGCATTTTGCAGGACGCCATTAGCTACTTCAGAGGCAACCCATACCTCTCAATACCGGTGCACCATCTCCTACAACCCTGGCAATGGGGGCGATTGTAGCATCTGCGACCACCGTGCCACAAGGAAGAGACAGGTGGCATCGCTGGACATGAGGTCACCACAGGGCGGCAGCCACTCCAATAGTGAAGCATAGTGTCAGAAAGCAGCCTATTAATGACGCCCAGCTGTTAGATAGGGCGGGCCGCTCTGCAACAAAAAATGCAACACAAGTGACTGTCGCCCCCTAGAGGACACTGATGTAAACTGCAGATAAAAAATGCAAATTGCAGATAAATATATTATGTACCATTTCGGTGATTTTTCTGTAAATAAAATTATACATGTGTTAAACATGTGGCTAGGTACTCGTAGGTGTGAGGTCCCGTGACGGGGGCTACGAGCTTACGCTATTTTGGTCCAAAATATCAAACTAAACCCTCACTGTCATCTATAGTGATATATTGCATTTTTTTTATCTGCAATTTGCATTTTTTATCTGCAGTTTACATCAGTGTCCTCTAGGGGGCGACAGTCACTTGTGTTGCATTTTTTGTTGCAGAGCGGCCCGCCCTATCTAACAGCTTGGTGTCATTAATAGGCTGCTTTCTGACACTATGCTTCACTATTGGAGTGGCTGCCGCCCTGTGGTGACCTCATGTCCAGCAATGCCACCTGTCTCTTCCTTGTGGCACGGTGGTCGCAGATGCTACAATCGCCCCCATTGCCAGGGTTGTAGGAGATGGTGCACCGGTATTGAGAGGTATGGGTTGCCTCTGAGGTAGCTAATGGCGTCCTGCAAAATGCAAAGGTATTTGTAAGTGGCCTTTTTTTTCCTTTCCCTGTACCTTTTGCAGAATATCAGTCGGTCTCTGATGTTTTTTCTGGAGAGAAGTGGCTTCTTTGCTGCCCTCCTTGAAACCAGGCCTTGCTCAGGAGTCTCCGCAGTCTCACAGTGCGTGCAGAAGCACTCACACCAGCCTGCTGCCATTCCTGAGCAAGCTCGGCACTGCTGGTAGTCCCATCCCGCAGCTGAAACAGTTTTAAGATAGGGTCCTGGCGCTTGCTTGTCTTTCTTGGGCGCCCTGGAGCCTTTTTGACAACAATGGAAGCTCTCTCCTTGAAGTTCTTGATGATGCGATAGATTGTTGACTGAGGTGCAATCTTTCTAGCTGCGATACTCTTCCCTGTTAGGCCATTTTTGTGCAGTGCAATGATGGCTGCACGTGTTTCTTTAGAGATAACCATGGTTAACTGAAGAGAAACAATGTTACCAAGCACCAGCCTCCTTTTAAAGTGTCCAGTGGTGTCATTTTTACTTAATCATGACTAATTGTTCGCCAGCCCTGTCCTCATCAACACCCACACCTGTGTTAATGGAACAATCACTAAAACGATGTTAGCTGCTCCTTTTAAGGCAGGACTGCAATGATGTTGAAATGTGTTTTGGGGGTTAAAGTTCATTTTCTAGGCAAATATTGACTTAGCAAGTAATTGCTGTTAAGCTGATCACTCTTTATGACATTCTGGAGTATATGCAAATTGCCATTAGAAAAACTGAAGCAGTAGACTTTGTTCAAATTAATTAATATTTGTATCTTTCTCAAAACGTTTGGCCATGACTGTATATGTACCATTGCATGGGCCGACATCGTTCTCAATATCATTCAAAAGTGACATTTTGAATTATGTTGAAACAACATCGTTATTGAGTCGTTGCGTGTAAACGAATGATTCAACAATGATAAGTTGAAGTTGACAGATTTATGAATATGTTCATAAACCTGTCAACTTCAACTCAACCAACCTGCTGCATCGTTCAGTGTGACACAGCCTATGCCGGGAGATGGTAACCATGGTACACATCGGACTAGGGTTACTAAGGGCTGCGCAGCGCTTAGTAACGCGATGTGTACCTTGGATACCAGCGTTCTCACTGGTCCGGATTGCTGGTGAGTCTGCCTGTGTGACAGCTCACCAGTGATCTGAACGATGTTGTTAGCGATCACGCATGCATGTGATTGCTAACAACATCGTTCTGAAAATTGATGCGTGTGACGGTACCTTAACAGCGCGATACATTGCTGGTTGCAAGGTTGCCAGGTTTTCCAACATGTTGGAAAACCTGGCGATGCTGCACCAGTGATTTGGCAACAGCGATGTTACCAGCGATTCTGCCTTTTAGCTGAATTGCAGCGTATCACTTCGCTGGGTTGTTCCCAGCCCAGCGAGCGATCGCTGCGGCAACATCGCTGCCGTGTTCCAGGCAGCATCTGCCTGTGTGATAGCAAGGCAGCGATGTTGGAAGCGAGCGCACACCCGCGGCATCACTTCCGACATCGCAGCGATGTTGTACCGTATAACGGTACCTTAAAGGTACCGTTACACGAGGCGATGTTACCTGCAACATAGCTGAAAAGTCCCAGCTTCTGCGATGTTGCAGTGACATTGCAGGTGCATCGTGCTGTGTGACAGCACGATGCAACTGCGATAAATCGCTGGATTGCAGTTGACAGGATTACCAACATGTTGGTAAACCTGGCAATGTTGATCCAGCGATCTTGCAACATCGTTCCGTGTGACACGGCGATAGCGATGTTGCTGGCGATGCCGCCTATTTGCAACATTGATGGCTATCGCTCGCCAGGTTGTGCACAACCCAGCAAGCGATAGCTGCTGCAACATCGCAGCGGCGTCGCAGGCAGCATCTCCCAGTGTTACACCTAGGCAGCGATGTTGGAAGCGAGCGCGCACCCACGCAATTGCTGCCGACATCGCTGCAATGTCATACCGTGTAACGGTACCTTTACAATCAGTATATATGTCCACCATCCTGGTATATAAATCCCATATCCTTGTATATATATCCCCCCATCCTGGTATATATGTCCCTCATCTTGGTATATATGGGGAACAATTCATTAAGAAAAAGACAAACCATTGTGATTTGATCGTAAAATAAAAAAAAGTTATGGTTCTTGGAAAAAGAGTAAAAGTGCAAAAATTAAAATTGGCCAAGGGGAGAAATGGGGTTATTCTTAAATTCTTATTGACAGGTAATGTAGGAGGGCATTAGTGCTATAGTATAATGTACTCTGATCTGCTTTCATATCACCAATTTGTCATCTTTCGCTTATCTAGGTGCACATACCCACTGATCCATTATAATATTCTGTCTCTACAGGGCATACTGTTTCTTCCTGCTTGTGTAGATGGTGTTTTTCTACCAAAACCAGCGATGAAGATGTTGGCTGACAAGGAAAGTAACAAGGTTCCCTTCCTCATGGGAATAAACAATCAGGAGTTTGGCTGGCAATCTCTAGGGGTAAGTGATAGGTCATTAATAACAGCGCCCCCTACAAGGGCATTTCCAGATGTTATCATGAACACATGGAGACTTATGCTATGTGAACACCTTGAGCATTTGGAAAAGAAATATCAGCACCAAATCTGCATCTCCTGGCAGAAAAATGCACCAAAAACGAGATGCATTTTTGACCCATTTTTGGTGCATTTTTGACATACGTTTTCCATGCTTTTGTGGTGAAAATACGGACCAACAATTGACATGCTGCAGATTTATTGCTGCTCCAAATCTGCAAGGAAAAATAAGCAACATGTGCATAAAACTTCAGAATTCTCATTGACTTTGCTGACATGAGGATAGGCATGCAGATTTGTAACCAATCTGCACCCAGCAATGTATTGAAAAACGCATTTGCTTATAGCCTAAGGAAATGAGTCACAAACACATAGGGGAAAACGGAAACCATTGCAGCACTGACTTCCTGCTGGAGGTGGTCATGGTTGATTGTGGTCTTGATGCAGAGGGTCCTACAAGTGCCACAAGGCATTTACAAGTGAGAGTATACCTGCCAACTTTGGAAACTGCCTGTCCGGTCCCTGTGATTGTGCCTCATGGAGCATGTTGCAAAAAAGGTCATTTTCAGGATATGCTCTTTATGCTCCTTCTCTCTGCACCTTGAGTGCTTGTTTGGGTGCCATCATTCTACACTGGAGCTTTTCAGCACAGAAACTGTCACACAACTATGCGGATACCTTCAGGAATCTGATAGCTTAGGGCAAGACAAGACTGAGACAAGGTATTATGATTCATGTGTGTATTTACATAAGTGCAAAGAACAAGTTCAGGTGTCAGTGCAGCAAACATGGAACAAGGCAAATTATGAGCAGGGCAAAGTTCATAAAGTCTTTCTATAAACAATTCACAAAGCAAGAAGCTTGTAACGGAACTAGTCCAAAGGTAACAGTTCATACCCAGGAAGGCCTGGTAGCAGAAAAGTTTCTGAGTAATGCAGTCAAGAACTAAATGCAGTGCAGAGGAACTAAATACCAAGTCCTGAGAGTCCAGAGTACTGCAACTGCAAATAATAATACACAAATAAACCAAATTGCTGCATCGGAGCTTTCGAGCAGCAGAGGTTACGTGTAACAGAGCTGGTTGGCAGAAACCACACCAGAAACGGAGCACAGCATGATGCTGGGAGTTAAATGAGTTCAGCTGAGCAGAAGCCTTCAGAGTAGGTTGGAAAAGCCGATCCAGAATAGCTGGAGATGGAGCACAAGTCAGAAGATGCATTGAGGAGCTAGAGTTTGAAGAAAATACTCAAGAAAGGCCTGGATGTCAGACTGGAGCTTAAATAAGCAGAAAAGCAGGAACACATGGACAGAACAAGGGAGCAGACATCATCTTGGATAAGGGCGAGGAGACACAAAAGGTAACCTGGAAAAGATGGAATCCTGACAAAAACCTTCAAGATTCGTTGTCTTTCTGTAGGTTTTTGCAGTTCTCCGGAGATTTTTCAGCTCTTCCATTACTTATGGGAGAGTTGTAAAGTACAGGTCAGAATCTGTGTATGTATGGTGGTTCCCTGGTGGATGACAGCTTTCCATGCCCATCATTTCGGGTGACTATGGTAGCAGCTTTCCACCTTTAGTAATAATAGAAGTAAAAGCTCTGGAGCACAAACGTCTGCTCCAATTAATGCAATACTATGCAGAGTAAAAAAAAAAGAACAAAAAAGAACATTAACAAAAATGTATCATTTTGGTGGAGCGGTAATTGGAAAGCTATTCCTATGTTCAGATTCATGATATATCTTTGTATTTAGCTTTTAAACATGAGTAACGTAAGAGCCGGAATGACGCGGGAGTTTGCAGTGATGAATCTTCAAAAGTTTTCTTTACTGGTGAGATAAGATGAACACGGCACATTTATGTTTGTATTGTCCAATTTGTTTTTTATGAAAAATTATTTATTTTCTTTTCTATTTACTATCAACTTTTTAGAGACTGAGCCCAGAAGCCATTCCTCACATTATTGATGAGTATCTTGGTGACATTAATGATCCAGTGGAAATTCGCAACCGATTCCAGGATCTGTGTGGCGATAAAATGTTCGTTATGCCGGTTCTAAAAAATGCGAAATACCATCGAGGTACAAGCTGGTCACATTGTAGCCTATTTGTTGCCAGGGCATGCTGGGAAATGTAGGATTTTACCTGCCAGACTATTTTTATGGACTTGTAGCTCTCCAAGACAAGCACTGCAATAATTTAGCATGGTCAATCCATTCTTCTACCACTGACAAATCAGGTTTTGAATTGATATGCAAATGAAATGAATAATTATGGGAAATCTGACAACTCTGTCACTCCAGCTCTATTAGCCTCCTTCTGTTTGACTGACATTCAATATGCTGTGTCACTTCAGGCAAAGAGGACATCAGTCAAGCAGCAGGAGGAGACGGCACTGGGTGGAGAATAGAGCTGGAGTGACAAAGGCTTCAGATCTATAAATAGCTCTTCAGCCTCATTTATATATCAATTTAGATGTCAATTTCCCAGAAATGGAGGAACAGTCAAGGTCATGTATTGCTGGACACAATTTAGAGAGTTACATGGGTTTAGAGTCTGGGTGGTGAAATTCTGTTGACAAATTCCATCATCAGTTAACAGAAGTGGTCTCCAGGAGCTGTGGCCCTAGCTGGATATGTTAAAGGGGGATATATTTACAAGGGGAGATACAGGGGTGCCACACATTCCTGTCCATCACTGGCAGAGGGAGCAGAGCATATGACAGGACCATAACGAGTGAACCCACTGATCAGCGGCTGCAGCCTGTGACAATAGTCAGTGATTTCCATGCATCCGTCATTGCGTAGAAAGCACTGACCATCACAGCGATGGAGATTTATACTCACCTCTCTCATTCGCTCCCTGCAGTCTGCGCCATCCCCGCTGTCTATACCGTGCCGGAATCTGGTCATGTGAGTGGCACAGCTCAGTAATGCCATCACTGTGCGTTTCTCACATGACCGGGACCAGCAAACAGACCGATGGAGCTGGCTGCAGGGAGCGATGGAGAGAGGTGAGTATGATTATTAATTATTTTTTAAGTGTGCAGCATCATGGGGTCCATATGCTGCATGGGGGAGTGTGTACAGTATGGGGGTTGTATACAACATGGGGGGCTATATCCTGTATGGGGTGTGTGTACCAGCATGGTGAGCTGTGTACAGCATGGGGAGCTGTGTACCAGGATGTGGAGTTGTGTACAGTACGGGGGCTCTGTACCAGCATGGGGGGCTGTGTACAGTATGGGGAGCTCTGTACCAGGATTTGGGGTTGTGTACAGTATGGGGGCTCTGTTGCAGGATGGGGGGCTGTGTACAGCATGGGGGGACTCTGTACCAGGACGGGGGCTGTGTACCAGGATGGGGGAGCTGTGTATCAGCTTGGCGGGGGGAAGGTACCTAATACACAGATTGTAAGACAGACAAGGTTATTATCAGACAGACCCCATTTAACATTAAAAAAAATTCTCTTTTCCTTCACCAAATTTGGGTTTGTCTTAGAATCCAGTGCGTCTTATAAAACGAAAAATATGGCACATAATGATACATTTTATTTTCTCTGCCCTTACATTTATTCCCATTAAAGTTCAATTGCCATTTCTCTGCCCAAACCTCCAGCTTCTATAAATCCTCCTGTAATATAAAATTGTCCTCCTCTGTATTGATTACCCTGCAGAGTTTAGTGTCATCTGCAAATATTGAGATTCTACTCTGTATGCCCCCTACAATGTCGTTAATGAATATGTTAGAAAGAAGAGAGCCCTATACTGCCCACTTTGGTATCCCACTGTTAACTGTGACCAGGTCCAAGTGTGATCCATTAATAACCACCCTTTCTTTCCTATCACTGAGGCAGTTCTTAACCCAGTTACATATATTTTCTCCTATCCCCATTATTCTTTTTTTATGTATCAACCTTTTGTGTGGCACCGTATCAAAAGCTTTTGAAAAGTCCATATACACCACATCCACTGCATTCCCTTGGTCCAGTCCAGAAATTATGTCTTCATAGAAGCTGATCAGATTAGTTTGCCAGGACCTATCCTTCATAAGCCCATGCTGATGCTGTGTCATGAGGTTATTCTTCATGAGACACTCCAGTATAACATCTCTTAAGAATCCCTTAAAGATTTTACTCGCTGTACAGGTTAAATTTACTGGCCTATAATTTCTATCATCTGTTTTTGACCCCTTTTTTGAATATTGGCACCACATTTGCTATACGCCAGTACGCCAGTCTTGTGGTACAGATCCTGTTATTATGGAATCTTTGAAGATTAAAAACAATGGTCTGTCTATGACAGTACTTAATTGCTGTGTATACTATCCGAGCCCAGGGATTTGTCAATTTTAGAGATTTTTAGACAGTGCCGTACTTCCTGTTGGGTTAAGCAGGTGACATTTAATGGAGAATTTTTGTTATCACTGATCATGTTGTCTGTCATGGGATTTTCTTGTATAAATACTGTTGCAAAAAACAAGGCATTTAGCATATTGGCTTTTTCCTCATCCTCATTTACCATTTCACCCAGACTATTTTTAAGGGGGCCAACACGATAGTGTGTTTGAGTTTCTTACTATTCATGTAGTTAAAGTATATTTTGGGATTATTTTTACTTTCTTTGGCAAAGAATCTCTCTGTCTCAATCTTTGATACCTTGATTTGCTTTTTACAGAATTTATTTGTCTATAATTATTTAATGCCCCATCACTACCTACGGTACTTGCTTTAATTCTCTAAATTCTTTATTTTTGTCTTTTTGTCACTTATTACGCCCTTACAGGTCTATTTAGCCATAGTTTGTTTTCTCCTATTTCTAGCTTGTTTATTCCTATAAGGTATATATTGTGCACATCCCCCATTTGCTTTGTGTACTTTTATGTTTCAGGACATCATCCCAGTTTATTGCACTAAGATCATCTCTCAACTGTTGGAAATTTGTCTGTCTAAAGTTTAGTGTCCTTGTAGCCCCTCTACTTTACATCTTATTAAAAGATGCATGAACATTTATTATTTTGAGATCACATTTACCCAAGTGACCCCCAACCTATATATAATATGCCGTCCGTGGGTAATATTAGGTCTAGGAGTGACCTCCTTCTTGATGGTCCAGTTGTAAAAAGGTACTGTAATTTTCTCTCAAAGGTGTCAAAAACCTATTTTCTTTGCTGGAACTGCAGGATTCTGTTTCCCAATGTATTTTAGGAGAGTTTAAGTCCCCCATAATAATGACTTCTCCGCAGTCTTGTAACTTTAAGCTCATGGGCCCTAATTCAAAAGTATATTATCACGCAAGATGGGTTTTAAGGTTGATTTTATATATAAACGCACACTTATTTGTATGCTCATTTCTGAACAGACTATAGCCCTGCAAATTAACAGCCCAGTCATAGCTCTCATCCAGCCATGTGTCATGGGGGATGGTACAGCTGAAAGGGAATTGTAGCGCCCCTGCAGTCTGGTCACCACAGAAGTACTGCACCTAAGCCATAGGTGTGGTATCCCACTCCCAGGTAAGGAGGAGAAACAAACCTGGGACACACACACACCTGCAACCAACACCCATTCTAACTCCAGGTCAGGAGATCTTGGGCGGACCCTATTCTGGGAGGGCCCCATCTTCTGGCTGAAGGAGGGAATAGGTAAAGGAGGTGGGGACAGACAGAGGAGACACAAAGCAGTCATCACATGACACCATGTCTCTGATATCCCCACCATATCATAATTTTTTTCCAACAATATTAATTCTATTTCTTCCATCTTGTTGGTGAAGCGTCTGGCTTTAGCATACATGCACATTTTGTATTTCACTATGCCTCTATTCCTTCTTAGTGTATTGACTGTTCTAACTCCTCCCCCATGCCACCCCCAATTTAATTATTTGTGCCCAGGTCACTATTTACACTATCTTCCTCTCCTATACAGGGAATACTTCCCCCAAATCCTAGTTTAAACACTCCTCCAACCTTCTAGACATTTTGACGGGGGAGAGCTTGGTTGTTCTGAGCCGCTCTCAGAATGAACTCTCTGATAGAGATGAGCAAACCCAAACGATAGAATTTGGGGTTTATACTCAACAACTGGTTTCCGACTTTAAAAAAAGTCCATGTCTGAGTTTGGAGTTCGGATGCTAATAAAGTTTGTTGAAAGGATTCATCACAGCCAATCACCAATCTTCAGCATACAGAAGATGTCTGTTCGCTACTGTGAACAAAGAATAATTTTAAAAAAATGATGTTGGGTTCCCCACATTTTTGATAACCAGGGCAACTAAAGCAGCCATCTGCAGGCTGCAACCTTCAGCTGTCTGCTTTACTTTGGCTGGTTATCAAAAACAGGTGTCACCCAACATCATTTTTTTTCCCTATCCACATTTGTTTGCCGGGCAATTACTTAATTTTGCTTTCCGTTGCTCCGTTGCAGCCCTTAGCCCTTGCTATTTTACAGCACCAACTTTTAGGTTCCCATTGACTGACATGGAGTCGGTGGTCAAGTTTGGCTATGAAACTGTGTTCTTAACTAAAGTTCAGCTGAACCCAGTGAACCTGAATATCCACAGGTCCTCTCATCCCTACTCACTGATGAATGCTCAGTAAACTAACTTTACAGCCATGAGATACATGCACTTAAAGGGATCCTGTCACCTCCAAAACGCCTCCTAAGCTAGTAAAAACATGTCCCTGCACCATCCCATCACTAATCTCACACTTCTTTTGTCTCCTAAAAGCATCCTGTGAAAGTGCATAAAAATGGTTTTAATACTCACTCATTAGTGATTACAATTAGCAGTGACTTTATTCATAGTCACCAAGGCGGGCTGTTTTGCAGCTCCAGGATCCACCCTGTCTCTGTGTGTTTGCTGTGATGTGCAGGCATTGCCCTCCCCTCTCTCTATCACTCACAGAATGCAAATCATTGGTCCTGCCTTCAGTTTCAGTTTCACAGCAGCACAGACAGAGAGAGGGCTGGATCCTGGAGCTGCTTAACAACACCCCCTGGTGACTAAAGAATATAGTCACTGCTAATTATAATCACTAATAAGTGAGTATTAAAACGTTTTTCTCCACTTTCACAGGATGCTTTTAGGAGACAAAAGGAGTGTGAGATTAGAGATAGGATGGTGCAGGGACATGTTTTGATAGCTTAGGAGGCGTTTTGGAGGTGACAGAATCCCTTTAAGTAAAAAAATATATTAACCCTATATGTGTCCATATAATTTAATAGAAGGTAGGGGTGTATTAAAATAGCAATACCAGTGGTCCTGAATGCTGAGAACTCTCACAGACACCTCTTGTTTTGCTCACTGGCCCTAATCCTCCAAGATGCCTGTGAGATGACCACCCCAATCTCTCTCGTAGGACCACCAGCAGCTCTTGGCTGACCATTTTCAGTATATCACAGATTGTACAATGCTATGATGCAGACACATGACTCTTGGTCTTATTTCTCATTAGATATGGGGCTCCCTGTGTATTTATACGAGTACCAGCACCCGCCAAGCTTACTAGGTAATGTGAGACCAGGCTATGTGAAGGCCGATCATGGTGATGAGCTCATCCTTGTGTCTGGAGGACCCTTCCTGAGGGATGGCGTGTTATACGCTGGTGAGTCAATAAAAATAAAATCTCACTTACATAAGACTAAGAACGGAGAGCACTTCCTTCAAAATGAAGTCTATTATGGTGAACTTTTTTTTTCAACATGGCCCTATAGTGGACATATGCCACAGACTTCACCAAATTGGTGCCACTATCACACGTATCCATGCTGGATACACTATCATCTTTTCAAGGCCAGCATGAGGATATATCCTTTATCCCCTCATAGACCGAGCCTCCATCACTGATGCTTTTTTCGTTTTCAGGACCTGCGACCCAAGATGAGAAAGTCCTGGCCAGAACCATAATGAAATACTGGGCAAACTTTGCTCGTACCGGGTAAGATCACACTAAACCAGAATGACCGCACATTCCCTTCGTTGGCGTCCCATTATTTTCCACCCAATAATAATAATGTCATGTTGTTTACTGCAGGAACCCGAATAGTCCCGGTCTGACTACTTGGCCAGAGTACTGTAAAGAAGAGCGCTACCTAGAGATCAACTTGAAACAGAAATCATCTTCACAACTGAAGGAGGAAAAGTTCATATTCTGGACCCAGATCCTTCCAAAGAAAATCCGCTCCAAGACCATGGATGACGGAGATCACAGCGAGCTGTAGAGTCTAACAAAGAAGTTACTACACATGAGAGAAGAAAACATACAATGTGAGGAGGTCGAGGCACGGTATACCCGGAAATCAGAATGGCAGTTATTTTTTTAATCTTTTTAATAAATTTTACTGTTATCAAACTGTAAACCTTTTTTTGTGTACATTGATACTCTGTCCTCTATAATATAATTGTGTGAGTTGACAGATCACTGACCCCCAGCAGTTATCACCTAAAATACTGGTGGCCTCCAACAATATCAGCAAACCCTTCTGGTAAAATACTCTGTGGATCATCCCTCACATATATATTACTGTATGGGCGTACACCTCTTATTGTGGGTGCAAGCTTCAAAAATTACATATAAACACTCACCAATAGATCCGCTGCACACCACGCTATATCTTTAAGGGAATATATATAGTTATTTATCTTTGGAGCAGCACCCCGCCCAGTGACTAATGTGAGAACATTCACACAGGTGTTACACACTCCCTTTAAAGGCAGGGTTTTACATATAGTCTTGAGACATTCCCTTTAAGACCATGATTTTAACTGCACAGGGCATTTTCCCATTCACACTTCCAGGTTGCAGACATGAGGGTGAGAATAGGACCCAGTATAGTGAAAGAACTCTGTAAACAGTTACTGGGCTTATGATTTCATGGCTATGACATCAACTAATGCTTTCACATTTATTCTTTAGATCAGGGCCAGCTTGAAATAAGCTTTCTAATTATTTCCTTGATTCCTATTATATAATGCAATAAATTCACACAGCCATTCTGGCATTTCCCTTAAAGATATAGCGTGGTGTGCAGAGGATCTATTGGTGAGTGTTCATCCCTCACATATGTCAGCTGATCTGTGGCTAAGAGCACTGATCACATTAGCCATTCGATCGCCACTGTTAACCCTTTGGATTGTGCTGTCCAACTGACATCAGCATCCAAAACACCACGATGGGGATTGTGTTGTTTCCTGCCGGCATCAGCCACCTTATGATGTGATCATGGAGCCTTGATGCACTGCCATGACAGTGTGGGGTCAGCAGATGTCCCTAGATGTTGTGATGACTCACTTCCTGCCAGCAGTGCCCAGTGACGACGCCGGCAGAAAGTGATCATTTGTGCTGTATGGGGGATGGTGAAGCATCTCTCTGCATAACACAATCGATCGTGTTGAGCACTAAGGTGTAGCTGCAAATCAAGAGCACATGTAGAACCATTAACACAGGTCAACCTTCTAGTCTTAAAGTTTCTAGTCTCTGTATGGGTCCTGTGTACTCCTCTAAGTTAGTGGATACCTTCCAGGCAGGCAGGTGACGTGGACTCTGTAAGCAACTGCTGCTCCTCAGCCCTCTGTTCCACTTTGCCATTGTGCCCAGGACAGGCCCACAAGTGCGACTACTGGATGTAAAGTCCATCAACCTCCAGGTTCTGTGGACAGATCATGGAAACCTGACCACTTAGGGCCTGGTACCCCTCCTGTGGCTAATCCCTCTGCCTGACTCCAAAGGCCTGCAGCAGATGCATCCTGTCAGCCACTCAGCCCAACACTGACTCTAGATGAGTGGTTCTTAACCTTGCTTGAGGTACCCAACCCACCAGTTGCATATGAACATTCACCGAACCCTTCTTTAGTGATAAATCTACATCAGGAGTGTGTTGACCTCCGTGGCGGAGGCTTCGCCGAAACCCTGAGACCGACACGCCATAACCCTGGGGTTCGATCGAACCCCGGTTAAGAACCACTGCTCTAGACTCTCCTATTGCCTACCTCTCCCTTCCTATCCTATTTCCTCCCTCCAACCAGAAATAGGGATCCACCCGGTGTGGGACTCTGCCACCCTCAACCCTCTGTTGTAAACAATGCAGGACAATACTTCTGTGGCAGCCAAACTACAGGGGCGCTACAATCGAACTGTGCAGTGCTGAGGCATCTTAAAGAGAATCTGTCACCAGGGTTTTGCCATCCCATCTGAAAGCAGCATAATGTAGAGATGGAGACCTTGATTCCAGCGATGTGTCACTTACTGTGCTGCTCGCTGTCATTTTGATAAAATTACTGTTTTCTCTGCTGCAAATTTAGCAGCTCATGAATGTGCTGGATTACTTGAGTAGTCCTCTAATGATAATCTCCAGCTGATTAAACAGTGATTTTATCAAAACTACACTGAGCAGCTTAGTAAGTGACACATCACTGGAATCAGGATCTCTATCTCTAATTGATGCTGCCCTCAGATGGGATGTGGTGGCGGAAAATGGTGCCAAAAGTGCAATTCTTTTTCTTTAAAAAACAGAATTTTTTTCACCACTTACCCAATATGTATACTTTTACTTTTGTCTATCTACGAACTGGTACCGACCCAAGGCATCATATCGACATGTCAATAAAAAAAACAATCATTTAATTGCACTTTTTTGCAATTTCACCACACTTGGATTTTTTTTCCATTTTCGAGTACACTATATGGTAAAATAAATGATTTCATTCAAAAGTTCAACTCGTCCCGCCAAAAAACAAGCCTCATATGTCTATATTGATTGAAAAATATAAAAGGTATGGCTCTTAGAGGAAGGTGAGGGAAAATCGAAAACCAGAAAACAGAAATTAGCCCAGCGTGAAAGAGCACATATTGGCTTATATTTCATAGTAATCTTTTCGTTTGTCTGTGATTCTACTAAGAGTCTAGAAGTCATGATCACACCATACAAAACTGTGCTGTATTTATTTCCCAAGCAATCGTAAAACAATAGTTATTAATTTTGGGTTCAAAAGGCAAAGAGAAGAGTGGATTTTGCTCACAGAAATGGCGCCCAAACAGGCAAAAGACACACATTATACCATCCAGATCTTGAGCGAGAATGGACTCTCCAGAAAATGTAAATCTAAAAAGTTGCAGCATGAGTTAAGAAACTTACCTGTAATCTTACAAGGGGCACGGAAAGTATTCAGACCCCTTAAAATTTTTCACTCTTTGGGTCATCAAAGCCATTTGATAAATTCCAAAAAGGTCAATTTTCTCTCATTAATGTCACTTCCATCCCATCTTCACTGAAAAAAACAGAAATGTAGATATTTGTGGAAATGTATTATTAAAGAAAAACTGAAATATCAAATGGTCATAAGTATTCAGACCCTTTGCCTCAGTATATTGATGATAAGTATTCAGCCCCTTTGCTCAGTATTGATAAGTACTCAGCCCCTTTGCTCAGTATTGATAAGTACTCAGCCCCTTTGCTCAGTGTTGATGATAAGTATCAGCCCCTTTGCTCAGTATTGATAAGTATTCAGCCCCTTTGATCAGTATTGATGATAAGTATTCAGCCCCTTTGCTCAATATTGATAAGTATTCAGCCCCTTTGCTCAGTGTTGATAAGTATTCAGCCCCTTTGCTCAGTATTGATAAGTATTCAGCCCTTTGCTCAATATTGATAAGTATTCAGCCCCTTTGCTCAATATTGATAAGTATTCAGCCCCTTTGCTCAGTGTTGATGATAAGTATTCAGCCCCTTTGCTCAGTGTTGATGATAAGTATTCAGCCCCTTTGCTCAGTGTTGATGATAAGTATTCAGCCCCTTTGCTCAGTTTGATGATAAGTATTCGGCCCCTTTGCTCAGTATTGATGAAGTATTCAGCCCCTTTGCTCAGTATTGATGATAAGTATTCAGTCCCTTTGCTCAGTATTGATGATAAGTATTCAGCCCCTTTGCTCAGTGTTGATAAGTATTCAGCCCCTTTGCTCAGTGTTGATGATAAGTATTCAGCCCCTTTGCTCAGTGTTGATGATAAGTATTCAGCCCCTTTGCTCAGTGTTGATAAGTATTCAGCCCCTTTGCTCAGTGTTGATGATAAGTATTCAGCCCCTTTGCTCAGTATTGATGATAAGTATTCAGCCCCTTTGCTCAGTGTTGATGATAAGTATTCAGCCCTTTGCTCAGTGTTGATGATAAGTATTCAGCCCCTTTGCTCAGTTTTGATGATAAGTATTCAGCCCCTTTGCTCAGTGTTGATGATAAGTATTCAGCCCCTTTGCTCAGTATTGATGATAAGTATTCAGCCCCTTTGCTCAGTATTGATGATAAGTATTCAGCCTCTTTGCTCAGTGTTGATGATAAGTATTCAGCCCCTTTGCTCAGTTTTGATGATACGTATTCAGCCCCTTTGCTCAGTATTGATGATAAGTATTCAGCCTCTTTGCTCAGTGTTGA
Organism: Allobates femoralis; assembly: GCA_033576535.1. Classification (NCBI taxonomy): domain Eukaryota; kingdom Metazoa; phylum Chordata; class Amphibia; order Anura; family Aromobatidae; genus Allobates; species Allobates femoralis. The sequence continues at coordinate 125,847,610 of JARQOC010000010.1, read as the reverse complement.
TGATAAGTATTCAGCCCCTTTGCTCAGTATTGAGTATTTGCACCTTTGGAGCTCGTACAGCCATGAGTCTTCTTGGGAATGATGCAGTTTTTCCCCCTGGATTTGGGGATCCTCGGTCATTCCTCCTTGCAGATTCTCTCCAGATCTGTCAGGTTGGATGGTGAACGTTGGTGGAGCCATTTTCAGGTCTCTCCAGAGATGTTCTATTAGGTTTAGGTCCGGGCTCTGGCTGGGCCAGTCAGGAATGATCACAGATTTCTTGTGAAGCCGCTGCTTTGCTATTCTAGCTGTGTCCTTAGGGTCATTGTCGTGTTGGAAGGTGAACCTTTGGCCAAGTCTCTCTGGAAGAGGTTTTCATCCAGGATATCTATGTAGCCCCAGTCCACAGACACACTATACCAGCAGGTTTTAATTGCAACTCACAGACATAAAAATCCCAGACTAGCAATTGCATACCGCATGAAGCAACAGTGCGTTAGGACCCGGTAGGTAGAGAGCACTTTGTCGCAGTTACCGGGCTCTTCCCCAATGGCCATTGTTGAAGCTAAGACTCTCTTTTTTTTCCTTATATTCTATAGCAGCATTTACTGTGTTTCATTGTCATATATACCACCTTAGCTGTACATAGCCTTGAACATAGCCATATGCTTGTTCATTCACACCATGATCAGTGTCGCGGCAATTAATCCCTTTATTCATGTATATTTTTTTGCCAGCACCTTTTCATGTCCAGGTGATGCCGTCATTTATTGATATATTTACTGCTGGGCTGACTGGACCTGTGCAGTCTTGGACTCCGGTATCCAGGTTGTCGATGTAGCTATTCTGGGGTAAACCGGTATGGCTCCGCTCCCCCTGGCTAACTCACCTTGTCTCCGACCCTCACCCTAGGGTCCCTCACACTGGTCAGGCTCACTCAATGGCATGGGAATACGCGGTACCATTCACCAGGACGTCTTCTTCAGTACTGCACCATACTGAACTGGCTAACTCTGCCCTCAGGCCTGAATTTATAGGGGACCTTGCCTGAAGTCAGCAAGTAGACCTCCCCCTTCTGGTCTGGGGTGGAAGATGTTGTGCGTATGCTTACCTGATGTGGAAATCCTTCCCTGCTCCAGGTGTTTCTGTGGCCACCGAACCGTGGGGTGCCACATTCCTACTTAAAATCAGTACTCCTGGACTGAGAAACACAATTTTCAAACATTATTAACATTAAAATTGTACAGTCTCAAAAGTAAAAAATTACAAATACCAATTAAACTGAAAAAAATTGGGAAAATGCAGTCCATATGGCGCTAGTCAATCCGCTGCAGGCTGATAAGAAGTAGAGATGAGCCACCACCCTAATGTTCGAATTTGAGATTTGTTCGTCGAATGTTCGTCAAATGTTCGACGAACAAAGCGAACCCCATTGAAATCAATGGGAAGCTACTGAAAACACATAGAAAACACCTTCAAAGGGTTCCAAAAGCTGCCAAACTACTCAGAATAGACAACAAACACCAGGAAAAGTGACAACAATCCAACCACAGTACAAATAGTCAGGGGAAAAGTGGGATTAGTTTTCTACATTACGTAAAAAGAGGAGACTGAGACAGAGGTATGGACATGTCACATCCTTCTTAAATCAAGTAAAACATAGCAAGGGGACTCCAACAAGAATCCTTACTCCTTTCAAAGGGTCACACGTACAGCAAAATGGCATTAATTCTCCCAGACCCAAAGTTGCTTAATGGCCCAGCTTGCATGCATGGCACAGGGTCTGGAACAGGACCTGGCCTAGTATTTCATGGTTAAATCTTGCTCAGCAACAAAACATTTTGTGTAGTATTACTGTAAAAACTAAGAGGTAGGTCAGTGACCGGAATAGGCCTAGCGGGACGGATCCCCTCGAAGATCATGCAAGCGCTCCCGTCAATGTTATGCCCCGCCACACACAGGTGGGACCACCATTACTTTTGTGGAGTACTATATAAAAAACAGAGAGGTAGGTCAAAGAACTGTTTAGGCCTAGAAGGCCACATGAAGTCAAAGCTTGTGCTGTGCAAGCGTTCCCATAAAAGTCATGCCCCGCCACACACAGGTGGGACCACCATTACTTTTGTGGAGTACTATAGAAAAAACAGAGATGTAGGTCAGAGACGTTTAGACTTAGAAGGCCACATGAAGTCAAAGCTTGTGCAAGCGTTCCCATAAAAGTCATACCCCGCCACACACAGGTGGGACCACCATTAGTTTTGTGGAGTACTACATGAATTCACAGAGAGGTAGGTCAGAGACCTGTTTAGGCCTAGAAGGCCACATGAAGTCAAAGCTTGTGCAACGTTCCCATAAAAGCCATACCCCACCACACACAGGTGGGACCACCATTACTTTGTGGAGTACTATAGAAAAAAACAGAGAGGTAGGTCAGAGGACCTGAATAGCTAAAAGGCCACATGAAGTCAAAGCTTGTGCAAGCGTTCCATAAAAGTCTACAGACCACACACAGGTGGGACCACCATTATTATGTGGAGTACTATAGAATAAACAGAGAGTAGGTCAAGACTGTTAGCTAGAAGGCCACATGAGTCAAAGCTTGTAGCGTTCCATAAAAGTCTACCCACACAGGTGGACCACCCTTACTTTGGAGTATAAGAAAAACAAGAGTAGTAGAGATTGTTTAGCCTAAGGCATGACCAAGCTGTCAGTTGCCATAAAAGTCTTGCCCCGCCACACACAGGTGGGACCACCATTAGTTTTGTGGAGTTACTACATGAATTCACAGAGAGGTAGGTCAGAGACCTGTTTAGGCCTAGAAGGCCACATGAAGTCAAAATTGTGCAAGCGTTCCCATAAAAGTCATACCCGCCACACACAGGTGGGACCACCATTAGTTTTGTGGCGTTCTATAGAAAAAACAGAGAGGTAGGTCAGAGACCTGTATAGGCCTAGAAGGCCACATGAAGCCAAAGCTTGTGCAAGCGTTCCCATAAAAGTCATACCCACCACACACAGGTGGGACCACCATTAGTTTTGTGGCGTTCTATAGAAAAAACAGAGAGGTAGGTCAGAGACCTGTATAGGCCTAGAAGGCCACATGAAGCCAAAGCTTGTGCAAGCGTTCCCATAAAAGTCATACCCCACCACACACAGGTGGGACCACCATTAGTTTTGTGGAGTTCAGAGTTCACACACACACCACAAAGAGACACACACAACACAGATACACACACCACACAGACCACCCCCCACAGGAACACACACACATACACACCCTATAGGGACACATGCACTCACCCCACAGGGACACACACACACACCACAAAGAGACACACACAACAGAGACACATACCACACAGACCCCCCCCCAGGGACACACACACATACACACCCTATAGGGACACATGCACTCACCCCACAGGGACACACACATACACACACACACCCCAGGGACACACACACCACACAGACAGACACAGATGTGCACAAATTACCTCACACAACTCGCCTCATACATGTGCTATCTTTAATTTCCAAACATAAACATCTGATTACAAACAGCCAATGTGCAACACATGTGCCATATAGGGAATTAAGGCAGATGTCAGTCACATGAGCTGTCTATTATGTGCATCTGTGAGGTAACATATACTGCCCGGCTAGGGGGAGGGTTTACTGTTGGCTGGAGATTTATTAGGCTGCCTGTAGCAACCAATCACAGCTCAGCTTCTATTTTCCTTCAGTTCATTAATATGACATATTCAAATTCTATTTTGTTATAGCTAACAGCAGTTATTTATTAACCCGTGCGTAGCCGGGTACTACAGCTAGTATATATATCTAATATATATATAAAGCTGAATGTGTGTGTGTATGTATGTATGTATGTGTGTATGTATGTATGTATGTATGTTCGGGATTGGCATTTACACCGTCGCAACTACAGCCACAAAAGTTTGCACAGTCACATGTCTGGACCCCGAGAGCGTCATAGGCTATGTTATGAGGCGAAATTTTAACCCCGCACGTTCCAGTTCACCAAACAATTTTGCCCCTATCTACATAATGGGGAAAAAGTGAATGGAAAAGTGTTGGAGGAAAATCGACAGCTGTCAGCTATAGCCACAAAAATTTGCACAGTCACACGTCTGGACCCCAAGAGCGTCATAGGCTATGTTGTGAGGCGAAATTTTAACCCTGAGTGTTCCAGTTCACGAAACAATTTTGGCCCTATCTACATAATGGGGAAAAAGTGAAAGGAAATACGTTGGAGGAAAATTGACAGCTACCAGATGAGAACAAGGGGGACTTAAAGAATGAGAGCGATGCCGCCAAACAGTATATACCATACAGTTGCTAAGGTGGGGCCCCGACATAGGATACTCACCACAAACGGGGATATGAACACACACACAAAATGCGCCTCACACTACCACGTGCTTGAACACATATACCACCCTCAGCACACATTTCACCACACATACACCAACCTCGCCACATAATCGCCCTAAAACACACACAAGTCTGGTATTATCCTTCAACAATAAAAATCTGATTAATAAGCAGCAAAACTACAAAAGAAACAAATGTACCATATAGGAAATACAGCAGCTGTCAGTCACATGAGCTGTCTATTATGTGTATGTGTGAGCTAATATATACTGTCAGGGGGGAGGGTTTCCTGTTGCCTAGGGATTTATCAGGCTGCCAATAGCAACCAATCACAGCTCAGCTTCTATTTTGCTACTGTTAATCTGAGCTCTGATTGGTTAATATAGACAAGAAAGGACATTCTCAGTAAAGCTTCTGTGAGGTAATAGGATGTCTGTGAGGTAATAGGATGTCAGTTAGGGTGTGTTGGTGGAAAGGCTGAGGTCAGTCACATTACCTCTATGTGAGAGGATATAGAAACTGCCAGTTATAGACTATTTTTACCACAATAATGCCTCATAAGAAAAGGATGTCGAGCCCACTGGGACGAGGGTACTCGGTACCGGACTGGGTCTTTACTGGGGAAGTCACGGGTGGTCCTGGTCCGGACCGTGTCCCAGGCCCTGGCAATAAAAGGGGGATTATTTACAGGGGAAATGTCACTCGTGACGCCACCCACTTGATGCGGCCAGTGATGAGGGCCGCCGCTGCTGCAGAACCTCCGGGGGTGGTGGAGTGGCAGCGAAGATGTTATAGTTCCAGTGGGAAGAACTGTATCCCCCGGGGCAGTAAGGGTTAAGTCTATGGTGAGGTTGTAGCACACTTACTTGCAGACGCTGCAGGGATCTCTCCTCCTGGCTGGTGCTGACAGGCTGGATCCTGTATGGAGAGAATAGCTTGCACACAGAGACTCCAGGGAAGCAGTTCCAGGGTTTTCCAAAGCTTTACTCCAAGTTCTTTCAGTCATTTTACAAGTCATTTGCAGTTCTTACAAGTTACAGTACACGGGCACATTCTCCCTCTCCGGGTTCCCTTTGCTCTGCAGCCAGGCCTCTCTCTCTGTGACCCCTCACACAGTCTTTAGTGTCCTTTCCGGGCTGTCTACGGTCTCCGTCTGTACGGGTGGTGTGTGGTGCGTTGGACAGTATGGCGGTGACTCGGAATTCTGTGAGTCCTAGTGCGTCACTTAGCTGCCTGTCCTTTAGGGTAGGGATCTCAATCTGAAACTCAGACCCCTCGTCGTGTTGTCTGGGGATTCCGGGTAAACTGCGGTCCCCTCTAGAGCCGACACTCTACTCAGCCCAGCCTCCAGCAGTCATCAGGTGTGAGGTTCTACCAGGCTCTCTCCTTTCTGTTCCTTTCAGTATTCTAGGAGGGCTACTCCGCCTGCAGTTAGTGGCTTTAGCTGCTGTCTAGGGCACGGGTTCCACCGTCCCTCTCTGTCCTGTCACACTCCTGGTGGCATCAGTGTCAGATGGGCTTTCTCTCCCCTCTGGCTCACACTGGCCCAGTACGGATTCTGCGCTCCTTGGCCTTGCACTCACAGAACGTGTGATTGTCTCTCTGGTCTTTGCAGCTCAGCTCACATCGGCCTACTAACTTCCTTCACTCCTCCCCCTCACTATATACTCTCAAGTCACCTGACTTCTAGTGTGCCCAACCCACTCCTCTGATCCACCACCCCTCAATCTCATAGAGTTCTAATCTCAGGGCTGGATGTAAACCTCTTCTACACGGGGGTTGTGTGGGCTGTGAGGGTGTTGTTGTGCAACAATGTCCTACCCCCTTGGCTGCAGTTCCCTTTGTGGCCTCCTGGACGCAGGGGCGCCACATTCTCCCGGAGTTAAACCAGCGCGTCCTCGCGCTGCCCGTCATGGATCCCCCTGAAAACATTTTTATTTTAAACAACAATAACATTAAGGATTCTTGGTTTCTTCCCGTCCGGGAGGCACGATTCTTATAACGTTACTTTAACTATAAACAGTTACATGGGTATCTACGTCATTACCCCTTCTGGACCTTTACGTGGTCTAATGCTATAACGCATTCACTTTTCTTTAAAACACACATTATAAAACATTACTTTCTTTCAAAAAGTATAAAAACATTCTTCTCTTCTGAAAAAGTGCAAAAAGTTTCAAAAAGTTTCAAAGTTCACAGTTCACGATTCAAAGCATTCAAAGTCTCATGCACTAACTCGCACGTGCAGCTGGTCTTAAAACCAAAGGGGAGCACACTAAGGTGCTCAACTATGTACAGAAAAAGTTTTTAGCATATCATCGTCTATGATAGCAATGTTCAGTTCAACATATATGAGACAAACAGGGGAATGCTAGCATTCGTTCAGGTAAGGGATGGGAGCAATAAGGAAAAATGCACATTCACACTTACAAATCTTCATCTTCTTGTTGCAGGACACGGGTCTTCACTCCTTCTTTTCTTCTGGATGCAGAACCCGCGTTTCCATTCTTTCTTCTGCTTCCACGGTAACACTTGCGATGTCTTCCATCTGGGATATACCTCCAGGTCTTGCAGTGCAGCGTTCAGCAAATAGCTCTCTGGGGTCTGCGTTATAACATCCTTCATAGACTTGGATGTAACAGTTTCTAGGCTGATCAATGTTGATCTGAATCCGGGTCCGATGTTCCTCCTGGGCCCGTGTCATCCGCTGGGGTAGCAGCCGCAGCACACCCCCCGGGTGTCTTGGACGTGGGGACGCTCTCCTCCTTCTGCCATCTCGTCTAGGTCACACGGGGTCTCTCCTCGGCCGGGTTCCTCCACCGGGTCACTCCGTGGGCCCTCCGGGATCACTCTTGGTCTTCCTTCGGCAGCGTTCTCCTGGGCATCCTCCGCTTCCGTCCGCATGTACTCGAATGGCGACTGCTTCTCTTCCGGTTCTTCGATCCGCCCCTCCTGATGACGATTTCCTTCTTCATGCCCGCCAGCTTCTTGGTAGGAGGGTTAGGGGCGGTGGCTCTTCCTTGAGAGTGACGGCTGGCTCTCCCGGAGTTAAGGGGAGCCAGGGCGGGACCTTCTTTTCGCGCCTTGGACCGGGCCGGCCCACGATGGGAGTCTTGGCAACGCCTCCCCTGCACATGGCGCTAGTCCCCTATGGCCGCCATTAAGGTCAGGATTTGGCGGGAAAGTTCTAAACACGTTGTCTAGGCGCACGAGGTCCAATTCTTTTGGACCGGGTAGATCCTGTTCGTGACGCCAGGTTGTCGAGCCCACTGGGACGAGGGTACTTGGTACCGGACCGGGTCTTTACTGGGGAAGTCACGGGTGGTCCTGGTCCGGACCGTGTCCCGGGCCCTGGCAATAAAAGGGGGATTATTTACAGGGGAAATGTCACTCGTGACGCCACCCACTTGATGCGGCCAGTGATGAGGGCCGCCGCTGCTGCAGAACCTCCGGGGGTGATGGAGTGGCAGCGAAGATGTTATAGTTCCAGTGGGAAGAACTGTATCCCCCGGAGCAGTAAGGGTTAAGTCTATGGTGAGGTTGTAGCACACTTACTTGCAGACGCTGCAGGGATCTCTCCTCCTGGCTGGTGCTGACAGGCTGGATCCTGTATGGAGAGAATAGCTTGCACACAGAGACTCCAGGGAAGCAGTTCCAGGGTTTTCCAAAGCTTTACTCCAAGTTCTTTCAGTCACTTTACAAGTCATTTGCAGTTCTTACAAGTTACAGTACACGGGCACATTCTCCCTTTCCGGGTTCCCTTTGCTCTGCAGCTAGGCCTCTCTCTCTGTGACCCCACACACAGTCTTTAGTGTCCTTTTCCGGGCAGTCTACGGTCTCCGTCTGTACGGGTGGTGTGTGGTGCGCTGGACAGTATGGCGGTGATTCTGCGCTCCTAGGCCTTGCACTCACAGAACGTGTGATTGTCTCTCTGGTCTTTGCAGCTCAGCTCACATCGGCCTACTAACTTCCTTCACTCCTCCCTCTCACTATATACTCTCAAGTCACCTGACTTCTAGTGTGCCCAACCCATTCCTCTGATCCACCACCCCTCAATCTCATAGAGTTCTAATCTCAGGGCTGGATGTAAACCTCTTCTACACGTGGGTTGTGTGGGCTGTGAGGGTGTTGTTGTGCAACAATGTCCTACCTGCCTGGCTGCAGTTCCCTTTGTGGCCTCCTGGACGCAGGGGCGCCACAAGGAGTTCCTTGGCACGAATGTCAGCTGATGCAAAAAGAAAAGCTGCATTACGGGTGAGTGAAAAATGTGAAGACTGAGAAACAAGGCTGACACACATGAGAACAACAGCTGCTTCCTCAAGGGCCAATGAGTTTAAGAGTTTAAGATTTGAGCAGCAGGGCAATGGCATTGGGGTGAATAGCAAAACAGAGACTGACTAGCAAGATAGACAATCGAAGTAGACAAGTAGATCGATATTAGAGGGGATATTGCATGGTGAAGAAAGCGTTACAGTGGAATAATGTAATATAAAAGGAATCAAGTACTCCGTATTCAAAACTATGTCCATAACGAAAATAAGACAGTAAGAGGAAGAAAGAAGGTGGAAAAAGGAGAGTATGTTATGGCAGACATAATAGAAGATAACACCCATCAAAGAAATGGGGGATGGGTGTTTGTATTAGTATTGTACTGATATTTGCACACAACTTGCTGAGAAACTTCAGTTGTTATTAAGGTATAGATGGGTAACAATTATAGTACATAGATCCATACGTTTTTGAGTATTCACTGTCATATTGCTATCTATCAAAAAAGATTACATTTGCCAGTTTAGGGCAAAGCTCAGAGAGGGAGAAGAAGCGGTGGTTTCAGACTCAGGCAGGACTTACTCCACACCCCAGAGCACAGACACAGAGAAGGCCTCATAACTTTCTAAGGTGGAAGTCCCAAGTTGCATCGGGGACCTGGTTATTTCTCTGGACTGTACCTGTTACCCTGTCACCAGTAAAAGGTACCGAAACAACAATCCCTGTGTGTCTGTGTGCCTGTCTAACGGCCGCAATCCACCACTGTGTCAGCAAAGACTTAACTACTACTCCCCTCATCCATCCCCGCTGCCCTGAGGTAAAGCTCCATCTGTGGGGAGCTGTGCCACACTCTGCTGCACCCACCATCACCTAAGCGGCCAGCTGCAGCGCTGGTATACCCGTTACCAGGTACCATAGGTGGCGTCACGTTAATAATCCCCTTATTCCCCCACCGTTCCCCGCCATTGAGGGTCCAGGGCACAGGACCGGGGATCGACTAGCCATGATTCCCCATCCAAGCCGCCATCACCCCCGATACCCGAGTTTCCCATACCTTGTCGACCACCTCAAATCCTGGCGTCATGAACAGGATCCCGTGCCCTGTAAAATCGGGAACTGTGTGCCAAGAACTGAACTTTATTAACTGTTTCTGAACTGTACAATCGGTCCACCATTACTGAAATTGAGCTGCGCCATAGCGCGGGTAGAACAGAGCGGGAAGATAAGCCCCGCCCCCTTCACTCTGCCGGAGATTCGCAAAGCCCAGCTCCCTGCTCCGGAAATATCCGAGGTGCTCCGTTCCCTCTGCAGAGCCGCCGCCGACCGGAAACTTTTGTTTCTTCTCACCGGTTGGCAGCAATTAACAATTAGCAATTAGGGGGGCCCCATCATGAGTGACTCGGATGATGCACAGGTCCCTCACGGGGGAGATGCCTGAAATGCAGCACCTGGAGCAGCGGCCCAAATAATGCCGATCGCCTTGCCGTATATACTGGGTGTCAAATGGTTACCAACATATGAAGGCAAACCCGATACGTTAGCAGTAGTGATGGGCGAATCCTAAATTACTCGGAATCGCTTGACTCTAGCGAGTCCGAGCACAGGACTCGCTACTCGTTGCGAGTCTAGCGAGTCCAATGTTAATGAATGGGGAAGTGAGTAATAGCGAGTAGTGTGAGATTTACAAATCGCAGATGTGTCTCGGAAGCTTCAGCCTGAAGCAATCCTGGTTTTGTCATTTATTTGCATTGCTCGTTTACTTTGTAAGTAATCGCTGACTCGCACAGATAAGATCCTGTCTCCTCTGTACAGGCTGCCAGCTCCAGGGTCCTAGAGCCCGCCTGCTGCCTGATGTAGCAGTGCTGAGATTGTTCTCAGTCTGCTCATTCCCTGTGTACAGACATGAATGTCTGTGCACAGAGATGATGTAGCAGAGCTGAGATTGTTCTCAGTCTGCTCATTCCCTGTATACAGACATGAATGTCTGTGCACAGAGATGATGTAGCAGAGCTGAGATTGTTCTCAGTCTGCTTATTCCCTGTGCATAGACATCTATATTTATGCACAGGGGATGTAGCAGAGAGGACATCGCGTTTTGGACTGCGTCGGACGGAAGAGGATTTTTTTAATTAAAGATGGAGTCCCTAATGGCTTTTTTTTTTATTTCTAATAAAAAATTTTCCTTGTGTTGTGTTTTTTTTAAAACAATTTAATAGAAATTCATGGCGGTCATGTCTAATATTGGCGTGACCGCCATAAATTTCGGGCTTAGGGCCAGCTGATAATACAAAGCTGGCCCTAACCTCTATTACCCAGCGTGCCACCGCTACCAGGGCCGCTGGAAGAGCGGGGTTCGGCGCCAGAGGATGGCGCTTCAATGAACGCGCCATCTTCTGGGGCGGCTGCGGGCTGCAATTTGCAGCGGGGGGTGCCCAGAAAGCTTGGGCATCCCTGCGCTGCGGATTCCAGCCCCCAGCTGCTTAGCTGTACCTGGCTAGACATAGAAATTGCGCGGAGCCCCACGCATTTTTTTTTTATTATTTCATGAATTTCAGAGTCAGAGTCTCAGAGTCTCAGAGTCAGAATCTCAGAATTTCATGAAATAATTAAAAAAAAATGCGTGGGGCTCCGCGCAATTTCTATGTCTAGCCAGGTACAGCTAAGCAGCTGGGGGCTGGAATCCGCAGCGCAGGGATGCCCAAGCTTTCTGGGCACCCCCCGCTGCAAATTGCAGCCCGCAGCCGCCCCAGAAGATGGCGCGTTCATTGAAGCGCCATCCTCTGGCGCTGAACCCCGCTCTTCCAGCGGCCCTGGTAGCGGTGGCACGCTGGGTAATAGAGGTTAGGGCCAGCTTTGTATTATCAGCTGGCCCTAAGCCCGAAATTTATGGCGGTCACGCCAATATTAGACATGACCGCCATGAATTTCTATTAAATTGTTTTAAAAAAAACACAACACAAGGAAAATTTTTTATTAGAAATAAAAAAAAAAGCCATTAGGGACTCCATCTTTAATTAAAAAAATCCTCTTCCGTCCGACGCAGTCCAAAACGCGATGTCCTCTCTGCTACATCCCCTGTGCATAAATATAGATGTCTATGCACAGGGAATAAGCAGACTGAGAACAATCTCAGCTCTGCTACATCATCTCTGTGCACAGACATTCATGTCTGTATACAGGGAATGAGCAGACTGAGAACAATCTCAGCTCTGCTACATCATCTCTGTGCACAGACATTCATGTCTGTACACAGGGAATGAGCAGACTGAGAACAATCTCAGCACTGCTACATCAGGCAGCAGGCGGGCTCTAGGACCCTGGAGCTGGCAGCCTGTACAGAGGAGACAGGATCTTATCTGTGCGAGTCAGCGATTACTTACAAAGTAAACGAGCAATGCAAATAAATGACAAAACTAGGATTGCTTCAGGCTGAAGCTTCCGAGACACATCTGCGATTTGTAAATCTCACACTACTCGCTATTACTCACTTCCCCATTCATTAACATTGGACTCGCTAGACTCGCAACGAGTAGCGAGTCCTGTGCTCGGACTCGCTAGAGTCAAGCGATTCCGAGTAATTTAGGATTCGCCCATCACTAGACAGGATCTTATCTGTGCAAGTCAGCAATTACTTACAAAGTAAACGAGCAATGCAAATAAATGACAAAACTAGGATTGCTTCAGGCTGAAGCTTCCGAGACACATCTGCGATTTGTAAATCTCACACTACTCACTATTACTCGCTTCCCCATTCATTAACATTGGACTCGCTAGACTCGCAACGAGTAGCGAGTCCTGGGCTCGGACTCGCTAGAGTCAAGCGATTCCGAGTAATTTAGGATTCGCCCATCACTAGTGTAGGCTTCTTATGATATCACAGTAGATATGTGTAGTTTAGGTTGTTAATGACGTCACAGTAGACATGTCTAGTCTAGGCTGCTGAAGATATCACCGTAGACATATCCAGTGTAGTCTGCAGGTAAAATCGCAGTAGGCTTATCTAGTTGAGACTGTTGATGACAACACAGTAGATAGGTCTAGTGTAGGCTTCTTATTATATAACAGTAGATATGTGTAGTTTAGGCTGGGGTCACACATAGAAATCCGTTTTTGGAAGTGATTTCCATGACCAATCCCTTTTTTTTTGGGTGCTTTTTGAGCCTCCTGCACCTCTGAACGTTTTTGGACTTAGTCATTTTTTGACCAAAATTCCAGAAAAAACTGATCCGTTTTTTCCATAGGGCCCATGTTAAAAAATTTTTTTTTTTAAAAACGGACCCCAAAAACGTTGCTAGCAAGGTTTTTGGCTCAAAAACGGACATAGCAATGTTTTTAGGTGCAGAAAAAAACGGACAGGGTGTTTATTACATCCAATCCGTTTTTCTATCAGTTTTTGCACTTAGAAAAAAAAAATGACAAAAATGAAGCCAAAAACGGACCAAGGGCTTATGTGTGACCCTAGCCTTAGGCTGCTAATGACATCACAGTAGATATACCTAGTGTAGGCTGCTGAAGCTATCACAGAAGCTATGTCAAGTGTAGGCTGAAGATCACATCACAGTAGATAGATCTAGTTTAGGTTTCTGATGATGTCACAGTATACATGTCTAGTGTAGTCTGCTGATGACAGCACAGTAGACATAGGCTAGGGTCACACATAAGCCCTTGGTCCGTTTTTGGCTTAATTTTTGTCATTTTTTTTTTCTAAGTCCAAAAACTGACAGAAAACGGATTAGATGTAATAAACACCCTGTCCGTTTTTTTCTGGACCTCAAAACATTGCTCTGTCCGTTTTTGAGCCAAAAACGTTGCTAGCAACGTTTTTGGCATCAGTTAAAAAACGCATGCGTTTTTTTAACATGGGCCCCTATGGGAAACGCATGCGTTAACGCATGGCACATATAGGCACTTGCGTTAACGCATGCATTAACGCATATGCGTTTTTAATGAAAAAAAATGACTAAGTCCAAAAACGTTCAGAGGTGCAGGAGGCTCAAAAAGCACCCTATAAAAAACGGATTGGTCATGGAAATCACTTCCAAAAACGGACTTCTATGTGTGACCCCAGCCATATCCAGTATAGTCTGCAGGTAAAATCGCAGTACGTTTGTCAAGTGTTGAGGCTGTGGATGACCACTCAGTAGACATGTCTGGTGTAGGCTTCTTATGATATCACAGTAGATATGTGTAGTTTAGGCTGATGGTGTCATCACAGTAGACATGTCTAGTGTAGGCTGTTGATGACATCACAGTTGACATATCCAGTGTAGTCTGCAGGTAAAATCGCAGTAGGCTTGTCTAGTTGAGACTGCTGATGACAACACAGTAGACATGTCTAGTGTAGGCTTCTTATGATATGACAGTAAATATGTGTAGTTTAGGTTGCTAATGATGTCACAGTAGACATATCTAGTGTAGGCTGCTGAAGATATCACAATAGCCATACCCAGTGTAGTCTTCAGGTAAAATCGCAGTAGGCTTGTCTAGTGTTGAGACTGCGGATGACCACACAGTAGACATGTCTAGTTTAGGCGTCTTATGATCTCACATTAGATATGTGTAATTTAGGCTGCTGATCATATCACAGTAGATATGCCTAGTGTAGGCTGCTGGTGTCATCACAGTGGACATGTATAGTGCAGGCTGCTGATGACATCACAGTAGACATATCCAGTGTATTTTGCAGTTAAAATAGCAATAGGCTTGTCTAGTTGAGACTGCTGATGACATCACACTAGACATGTCTAGTGTAGGCGTCTTATGATATCACAGTAGATATGTGTAGTTTAGGCTGCTAATGATGTCACAGTAGACATATCTAGTGTAGGCTGCTGAAGATATCACAATAGCCATACCCAGTGTAGTCTGCAGGTAACATTGCAGTAGGCTTGTCTAGTGTTGAGACTGCGGATGACCACACAGTAGGCATGTCCAGTGTATGCTTCTTATGATATCACAGTATATATATGTGTAGTTTATGCTGCTAATGATGTCACAGTAGACATGTCTAGTGTAGGCTGCTGAAAATATCACAGAATCTATGTCAAGTGTAGGCTGATGATCATATCACAGTAGATATGCCTAGTGTAGGCTGATGGTGTCATCACAGTGGACATGTATAGTGTAGGCTGTTGATGACATCACAGTAGACATATGCAGTGTAGTCTGCAGGTAAAATCGCAGTAGGCTTGTCTAGTTGAGACTGCTGATGACTACACAGTAGACATGTCTAGTGTATGCTTCTTATGATATCACAGTAGATATGTGTAGTTTAGGCTGCTGATGACATCACAGTAGACAAGTCTAGTGCAGGCTTCTTATGATATCATAGTAGGTATGTCAAGTGTAGGCTGATGATCATATCACAGTAGATAGGACTAGTTTAGGCTGCTGATGTCACAGTAGACATGTCTAGTGTAGTCTGCTGATGACATCAAAGTAGACATATGCAGTGTAGTCTGCAGGTAAAATCGCAGTAGGCTTGTCTAGTTGAGACTGATGATGACAACACAATAGATAAGTCTAGTGTAGGCGTCTTATGATATCACAGTAGATATGTGTAGTTTAGGCTGCTAATGACGTCACAGTAGACATGTCTAGTGTAGGCTGCTGATGACATCACAGTAGACATGTCTAGTTTTGGCTGCTGATCATATCACAGTAGATATACCTAGTGTAGGCTGATGGTGTCATCACAGTGGATATGTATAGTGCAGTCTGTTAATGACATCACAGTAGGGCCATTCCATTTCAAGTGAACCAATGATTATTACCTCTATATTTTTAATTCTTTTGAGATTTTGTTATTTGATAATAGCATGTCAGACAATGCAAAATGTGAAGAGAAAATTAAAAAAATTTTTTTTTTTGTAAATGATTTTCAAAGTTCGAAAAAAGTGTGAATTTCACTGTTGCCTGCCTTTACGTTTCTCCTTATAAATCAGGCTAGAAATAAGATAGAGAGACAAAATAAACACCGTTCTGCTCAGAATTGTACAAGAGGATCTTTGTTAATATTTTACCCTTGCGAAAGCAAACGCTAAATTTTAAAACGCATTTCCGAAAAATCGGCATAATTTAAATATTTCAAAAACTGCACAGGTGTCTGCTGTGCTCTTAGCCACATCTGTACCAAACTTCAAGTTGGGATCGCGATGGGATCATATTTTAAAATATTTTATTATTAATAGTGTCAATTGGTCATTCCCCATATCAAGTGACCTAAATATGAATATTTTTTTTCCCTGATGTCTTTAGATTTTTTTTTTTTTCTCTTTGAAGTACTACTTTAGTTAATTACAAATTAGTGATATATACAGCAGCCCCAGTGGTATACAGCAGCCTCCCCAGTGGTATATACAGGCCCCAGCAGTATATACAGCACCTCCAGTGGTATATAGCAGCCCCAGTGGTATATACAGGCCCCAGCAGTATATACAGCAGCCTCCCCAGTGGTATACAGCAGCTTCCCCACTGGTATATATAGCAGCCCCAGTGGTATACAGCAGCCTCCCTAGTGGTATATACAGGCCCCAGCAGTATATACAGCAGCCCCAGTGGTATACAGCAGCCTCCCCAGTGGTATATACAGGACCCAGCAGTATATACAGCAGCATCCCCAGTGGTATACAGCAGCCTCCCCAGTGGTATATACAGCAGCTCCAGTGGTATACAGCAGCCTCCCCAGTGGTATATACAGGCCCCAGCAGTATATACAGCAGCCCCAGTAGTATACAGCAGCCTCCCCAGTGGTATATACAGGCCCCAGCAGTATATACAGCAGCATCCCCAGTGGTATACAGCAGCCTCCCCAGTGGTATATACAGCAGCCCCAGTGGTATACAGCACCCTCCCTAGTAGTATATACAGGCCCCAGCAGTATATACAGCAGCCCCAGTGGTATACAGCAGCCTTCCCAGTGGTATATATAGGCCCCAGCAGTATTACAGCAGCCTCCCCAGTGGTATATAACAGGCCCCAGCAGTATATACAGCAGCCCCAGTGGTATACAGCAGCCTCCCCAGTGGTATATACAGGCCCCAGCAGTATATACAGCAGCCCCAGTGGTATACAGCAGCCTTCCCAGTGGTATATATAGGCCCCAGCAGTATTACAGCAGCCTCGCCAGTGGTATATACAGGCCCCAGCAGTATATACAGCAGCCCCAGTGGTATACAGCAGCCTCCCCAGTGGTATATACAGGCCCCAGCAGTATATACAGCAGCCCCAGTGGTATACAGGCCCCAGTGCTGTATACAGGCCCCAGTGGTATATACAGGCCCCAGTGGTATATACAGGCCTCAGTGGTATATACAGGCCCCAGTGGTGTATACAGGCCCCAGTGGTGTATACAGGCCCCAGTGGTGGTATACAGGCCCCAGTGGTGGTATACAGGCCCCAGTGGTATATACAGGCCCCAGTGGTATATACAGGCCCCAGTGGTATACAGGCGGTCCCCCCCCCATCAGTGGTATACAGGGCCCCCCCTTGCTGGCTGCTGCACACCTGTAAAATAATACATCATTATACTTATCCCTGTCGCTGTCGCTGCTCTGCCACCGCGCTCCTCTGGGTCTTCATGCTCCTTCATGCTTCCTCCTCCGGCGGGCGCAGGCAATGACGAGAAGCATGAAGACCCGGAGGAGCGCGGTGGCAGAGCGGCGACAGGGATAAGTATAATGATCTATTACTTTACAGGTGTGCGGCAGCAAGGGGGCCCTGTATACCACTGATGGGGGGTGGGGGTCCCCCCTGTATACCGGGGGGGTGGGCCCCTGTATATGACTCGTGTATAAGCCGAGGGGGGGACTTTTCAGCACATTTTTTGTGCTGAAAAATTCGGCTTATACACGAGTATATACGGTATCTGTAAAAAATTAACTGATTAAGAAAAAAATTCAAAACTTTTAACTTGTAATTAACTAAAGTTGTACTTCAAATAGAAAAAAAATCAAAAAAAATCTAAAGATGTCAGGTAAAAAAAAAAATCATATTTAGATCACTTGATATGGAATGACCCATTGACGCTATTAATAGTAAAACATTTTAAAATATGATCCCATCGTGATCCCAACTTGAAATTTGGTACAGATGTGGCTAAGAGCACAGCAGACACATGGGCAGTTTTTGAAATATTTAAATTATGCCGATTTTTAAAATTTTGCGTTTGCGTTCACATGGGTAAAATATTAACAAAGATACTCTTGTGACATATCTGGTGAAAGCCTGGACAGTTCTGAGTAGAACGATGTTTATTTTGTTTCTCTATCTTCTTTCTAGCCCGAGATATGATAGAAAATGTAAAGCCATACCAGGCCAAAATTCACACTTTTTTTAAAATTTTAAAAATCTGTAAAAAATTAACTGATAAAGAAAAAAATTCAAAACTTTTTTTTTTGTAATTAACTAAAGTTGTACTTCATATAGAAAAAAAATAAAAAAAATCTGAAGACGTCAGGAAAACAAAATATTCATTTTTGGATCACTTGACATGGAATGACTCAGTAGACATATGCAGTATAGTTTTCAGTTAAAATAGCAATAGGCTTGACTAGTTGAGACTGCTGATGACATCACAGTAGACAAGTCTCGTGTAGGCTTCTTATGATATCACAGTAGATATTTGGAGTTTAGGCAGTTAATGACGTCACAGTAGACATGTGTAGTGTAGGCTGCTGAAGACATCACAATAGACATATCCAGTGTAGTCTGCAGGTAAAATCGCAGTAGGCTTGTCTAGTGTTGGGATTGCGGGTGACCACACAGTAGACATGTCTAGTGTAGGCGTCTTATGATCTCACAGTAGATATGTGTAGTTTAGGCTGCTAATGATGTCACAGTAGACATGTCTAGTGTAGGCTGCTAAAGATATCACAGAAGCTATGTCAAGTGTATGCTGCTGGTCATATCACAGTAGATAGGTCTAGTGTAGGCTGATGGTGTCATCACAGTGGACATATATAGTGCAGTCTGTTGATGACATCACAGTAGACATATCCACTGTAGTTTGCAGTTAAAATAGCAATAGGCTTGTCTAGTTGAGACTGCTGATGACATCACAGTAGACAACTCTAGTGTAGGCTTCTTATGATATCACAGTTGATATGTGTAGTTTAGGCTGCTAATGATGTCACAGTAGACATGTCTAGTGTAGGCTGCTAAAGATATCACAGAAGCTATGTCAAGTGTATGCTGCTGGTCATATCACAGTAGATATGCCTAGTGTAGGCTGATGGTGTCATCACAGTGGATATGTATAGTGCAGTCTGTTGATGACATCACAGTAGACATATCCATTGTAGATTGCAGTTAAAATAGCAATGAGCTTGTCTAGTTGAGACTGCTGATGACATCACAGTAGACAAGTCTAGAGTAGGCTTCTTATGATATCACAGTTGATATGTGTAGTTTAGGCTGCTAATGATGTCACAGTAGGCATGTCTAGTGTAGGCTACTGAAGATATCACAGTAGGCATATCCAGTGTAGGCTGATGATGATGTCACAGTAGACATGTCTAGTGTAGTCTGCTGATGACATCACAGTAGGCATATCCAGTGTAGTCTGCAGGTATAATCGCAATAGGCTTGTCTAGTTGAGACTGCTGATGACAACACAATAGATAGGTCTAGTCTAGGCTTCTTATGATATCACAGTACATATGTGTAGTTTAGGTTGTTAATGATGTCACAGTAGACATAACTAGTGTAGGCTGCTGAAGATATCACAGAAGCTATGTCAAGAGTTGGCTGCTGATCATATCACATTAGATATGCCTAGTGTAGGCTGATGGTGTCAACACAGTGGACATGTATAGTGTAGGCTATTGATGACATCACAGTAGACATATGCAGTGTACAGTCATGGCTAAATGTTTTGAGAATGATACAAATATTAATTTTAACAAAGTCTATTGCTTCAGTTTTTCTGATGGCAATTTGCATATACTCCAGAATGTCATAAAGAGTGATCAGCTTAACAGCAATTATTTGCAAAGTCAATATTTGCCTAGAAAATGAACTTTAACCCCCAAAACACATTTCAACATCATTGCAGTCCTGCCTTAAAAGGAGCAGCTAACATCGTTTTAGTGATTGTTCCATTAACACAGGTGTGGGTGTTGATGAGGACAGGGCTGGCGATCAATCAGTCATGATTAAGTAAGAATGACACCACTGGACACTTTAAAAGGAGGCTGGTGCTTGGTATCATTGTTTCTCTTCAGTTATCCATGGTTATCTCTAAAGAAATACGTGCAGTCATCATTGCACTGCACAAAAATGGCCTAACAGGGAAGAGTATCGCAGCTAGAAAGATTGCACCTCAGTCAACAATCTATCGCATCATCAAGAACTTCAAGGAGAGAGCTTCCATTGTTGTCAAAAAGGTTCCAGGGCGCCCAAGAAAGACCAGCAAGCGCCAGGACTGTATCTTAAAACTGTTTCAGCTGCAGGATCGACTACCAGCAGTGCCGAGCTTGCTCAGGAATGGCAGCAGGCTGGTGTGAGTGCTTCTGCACGCACTGTGAGGCGGAGACTCTTTGAGCAAGGCCTGGTTTCAAGGAGGGCAGCAAAGAAGCCACTTCTCTCCAGAAAAAACATCAGGGACTGACTGATATTCTGCAAAAGGTACAGGGAGTGGACTGCTGAGGACTGGGGTAAAGTCATTTTCTCTGCTTTATTCCCTTTTCGATTGTTTGGGACATCTGGAAAACAGCTTATTTGGAGAAGAAGAGGTGAGCGCTACCACCAGTCTTGTCTCATGCCAACTGTTAAGCATCCTGAAACCATTCATGTGTGGGGTTGCTTCTCAGCCAAGGGAATTGGCTCACTCATAGTAAAAATCAATGAAAAAAATATTTTTCTTCCACAAAAATCTTATTTTTTTATTTTTACGGATCAAATTGTGAAGCACCTATGGCACATCCACGCACCCACACATCCACGCACCCACGCATCCACACACCCACGCATCCACGCACCCACACATCCATGCACCCACGCATCCACACATCCACGCACCCATGTACCCACACATCCATGCATCTACGCACCCACGCATCCATGCACCCACACATCCACGCACCCACACATCCATGTACCCACACATCCACGCATCTACGCACCCACGCGCCCACGTATCCATGCACTCACACATCCATGCACCCACACATCCACACACCCACGCATCCACACATCCACGTACCCACACATCCACGCATCTACGCACCCACGCATCGACACATCCATGCATCCACGCACCCACACATCCACGCACCCACACGTCCACGCATCCACGCACCCACACATCCATGCACCCACACATCAATGCACCCACACATCCACACACCCACGTACCCACACATCCACGCATCTATGCACCCACGCATCCACACATCCATGCACCCACACATCCACGCACCCACACATTCACGCATCTACGCACCCACACATCCATGCACCCACACAACCACGCGTGCACACATACATACATCCATTCACACTCATCCATCCATGAGCCCATCCATCCATCCATGAACCCATCCATCCATCCATGAACCCATCCATCCATGAACCCACTCACATTCATTCATTCCATTCATTCATTCATTAATTCATATGGTACTTACCTCTGGGCGGAGATGCACTGGAGGAGGGGCGTTCCAGCGAGGAGAGGAGGCAGAGCGGCGGCTACACCGGCGGGATCGAGGAGCGGTGAGATCGGACACGGGGATCGGGGTGGAGGGCAGTGACAAGTGGGGGCCATCCAGAGGAGGGGGAGGGCATCCGCCCCGCCGCCAGCAGCGGGTAACCGCAAACAGGTCCCGGCGTCGGGGGTGAGGGGCAGTGACAGATGGGGGCCATCTGGAGAAGGGGGAGACCTGAGGAGGGGGAGGGCATCCGCCCCCGCTGCCAGCAGCGCGGCGGGTGAAGCTGCACACGGTCCCGGCTGTCACAGAGATCACAGCCGGGATCACAGAGACTCGCACTATGTGATTGCACGGTGCGTTTTTTTAATGCCGCGACTGAAACTCGCTTTGCGAGTTCAGGGCTTCAAATGCGCACCAGTGTGCCCGACATTATAGAAAAACACTTGTCCTAGTGCAATGCGAGTTTATCTCGCATTGCACTCGTGCGAGGCACTGGGATCATGTCGGATGATGTGCCTTCAGCCGAAGGGTGGAGGCACACTGTCATGCATCAAAAACGGAGCGTTTTTGATGCATGACAGTGATGCGAGTGCTGTGCAAGTGTGTTGCAAGTGTGGTCCGAGTGTGGTGCGAGTATGGTGCCAGAGTGATGAATGTGGTGTGACTGTGGTGCGAGTGTGGTCAGTGTGCAATGAGTTTTTAACATGGTCTTTCTCAAGCTGTATCTGCTACAATAGCTAAATCATGTTTAATAGGCTCCCGCTGTTACTTCCGGGGCCGCCTATTAAGCTCATTACATATTCACTGCACTGTCAAATTAACAGCCAATCACAGGAGCTCACACTCTGTGGGAGCCTCTGTGATTGGATGTTGTAATCAGACTGGATTTTCTCAATCTGGACAGTGATTCTGCTTGGTTGCCATACACATTAGTGTATGGCAACCAACCTGGCGTTGTAGGGTGTAAAATAAATAATTAAAAAAAAAAAATGCGTGGGTCTTCGCAGCATTTTTAAGTCTAGCCCGATGAAAGCAGGCAAACTGCGAGCTGCCACCCTCAGCTGCTTAATTTCCCCTTGGCTGGCAAAAAAAAATGCGTGGGCTCCACCCTATTTTCCATGCCAGCCAAGGTAAAACTAAGCAGCTGAGGGCTGGTATTCTCAGCGGGTGAGGGCCCATTGTTATAGGGCCCCCCCACGCTAAAGAATAGCAGTCCGCAGCTGCCCCTGAAAATGGCGCATTAATAATAAGCGCCATTTCCAGGCGCCTTACCGGGCTCTTCCAGCGGCCCTGGTGGCGGTGGCACGCTGGGTAATAAAGGGGTTAATACCAGCTTTGTTATACAAGCTGGTATTAAGCCCGAGATTCTTAATGTCAGGCCAAGTTTGACCCAGCCATTAAGAATCTCCAATAAAGGGTTAAAAAAAACACCACACAGAGAAAATCTTTTTATTAAAAATAAAGACACAGACAGCATTAGGGACTCCATCTTTATTACCACCACATATCCCTCCAAAGATCCAGGTCTTCTCTCTTCTTTCTTCTGTCTTCCTTCTTCTTCTTTTCAACTCATTCAGCTCTGCTACGTCACACCACAGGGGACGGAAATGCGCTCCCCTGCTGTGTAATGAGTCAGTGAGGCTGTGAACATTAAGCGGTGATGTCACCGCCAGCCCCGTTGCTATAGTAACCAAACTATCGGTTACTATAGCAACGCTTAAGCAGTGCCGACAGCACAGTACTTTGACTCATTCATAAACTGCTGGATTTAACTCCCTGCTTACCGATCACTGCAGCGCCGGTAAGCAGAGAGTTAACTGTGCTGTGACAGCGGCTGGTATATGCGACGCTCATACTTCAGCCGCTTCTTATGATATCACAGTAGATATGTGTAGTTTAGGTTGTTAATGAGGTCACAGTATGCTTGCCTACTGTTGAGACTGCGGATGACCACACAGTAGACATGTCTAGTGTAGGCGTCTTATGATATCACAGTAAATATGTGTAGTTTAGGCGGCTAATGACGTCACAGTAGACATGTCTAGTGTAGGCTACTGAAGATATCACAGTAGGTATGTCAAGTGTAGGCTGCTGATAATATCAGAGTAGATATTCCTAGTGTACATTGATGGTGTCATCACAGTGGACATGTATAGTGTGGGCTGTTGATGACATCACAATACACATAGGCAATGTAGTTTGCAGTTAAAATAGCAATAGGCTTGTCTAGTTGAAACTGCTGATGACATCACAGTAGACATGTCTAGTGTTGGCTTCCTATGATATCACAGTAGATATGTGTAGTTTAGGTTGTTAATGACGTCACAGTAGACATGTGTAGTGTAGGCTGCTGAAGATATCAGAGTAGGAATGTCAAGTGTAGGCTGATGATCACTTCACAGTGGACATGTATAGTGTAGGCTGCCGATGACATCACAGTAGACATATCCAGTGTAGTCTGCAGGTAAAATCGCAGTAGGCTTATCTAGTTGAGACTGCTGATGATAACGCAGCAGACATGTCTAGTGTAGGCTTCTTATGATATCACAGTAGATATGTGTAGTTTAGGCTTCTTATGATGTCACAGTAGACATGTATAGTATAGGCTACTGAAGATATTACAGTAGGTATTTTAAGTGTAGGCTGATGATCATATCACAGTAGGTAGGTCTAGTTTAGGCTGCTGATGATGTCACAGTATACGTCTAGTGTAGTCTGCTGATGACATCAGAGTAGACATATCCAGTGTAGTCTGCAGGTAAAATCGCAGTAGGCTTGTCTAGTTGAGACTGCTGATGACAACACAGTAGATAAGTCTAGTGACTCGCCCAGGGCAGGGTACTCAGGGATCGGGCTCGTTTGCGGTCTCGGGGATGTCACGGGTGGCTGCCCGAGGCTGGGCCCTGGGGGTCAGTGAAAAAGGGGTTATATTTACTGGGGAATATTTACAAGTTGTTGTCTTCGTGACGCCACCTGCTGGTTCTGGTGATGTTCACCAGCACCGCCACAGTCCTCCGGTGGTCGGTGGTATTGCGGCTTGGATGGAATAGTCCCATCAGGTGGGACTGGACCACCAGGGCAGCGATTCTGGAATAAAAAAGTTTATATTGAAAGGATGCAGCATAGTCGGAACTTCACTTCACCGGCTAGCTTTTACTTGAACACTTTCATTCAGCTTCACAGTTCATTAGATGGTATTCTGGCGAATGCTTTAAGGCTGCAATTGGGATTTCTGGCTGAAGATGGAACCCTCCTTTATGCTCCTTTCTTTTCCTTTCTGTCCTTTTGCCTCCCAGTGGCAATGAAGTCTAATCTTAAAGATGATCTGAGCCTTGTTGGATCTCACAGTTACGGGTTCCGGTACACGTGTTCCTTCCTGAACTAGCTCTTCTCCTGAGCTAGTGTTCCTTCCCTCTGGTTCTGGGATCTTTTCCTTGCTCAGGGCCCCTCAGCCGAGGAGACCCTTCTTGCTTCCTCTGAGGCTGGCTGCCTGCTTGTCTCGTCTCCACTCTCTACACTAACTGGCTTAACTAGTTCTGCCTAGAGGTCACTATATATCCTACCAGGGTTCCCTCCCACCTACTGTCCTAGTGTGTGAGTGTCAGCTCTAGGGCTCCATCTTGTGACCATAGTCCCAATTGCAGTGGAGTACTACACCGCTTTTCTGGGTGCAGTACCCCTTTTGTGGCACCTACGTAGTGGGCACACACTAGTGTAGGCTTCTTATGATATCACAGTAGATATGTGTAGTTTAGGTTGTTAATGACGTCACAGTAGACATGTCTAGTGTAGGCTGCTGATGACATCACAGTAGACCTATCCAGTGTAGTCTGCAGGTAAAATCGCAGTAAGCTTGTCTAGTTGAGACTGCTGATGACTACACAGTAGATAAATCTAGTGTAGGCTTCTTATGATATCACAGTAGATATGTGTAGTTTAGGTTGTTAATGACGTCACAGTAGACATGTTTAGTGTAGGCTGCTGAAGATATCACAGTAGATATGTGTAGTTTAGGTTGTTAATGACGTCACAGTAGACATGTTTAGTGTAGGCTGCTGATGACATCACAGTAGACCTATCCAGTGTAGTCTGCAGGTAAAATCGCAGTAGGCTTGTCTAGTGTTTTTTTTTTTTTTAACAATAAATGTTTATTGAACAGAGTTTTCATACTAATCAAACAAGTAAAATATCATAATAGCTCCATGTAAAGAAAACAAAAACGAGGGTAAGGAAAAAAGGAGGGGAGATGGGGTAAATGGGGAATGGGGAATTCCCCTAAGGGGAGCCGCGTAGTCACATTTGACACTTTCTTAGAAAGGCTCTGAACAAATAAGCCAATAAAACAGTCAGGCAGCTTCTGGACTCTGGATCTGTTCCAGGCTTATACCTAGGTCCAAACTCACCCCTGGACTAAGTTCAAGCCCAGACTTAAGGGTGCTGAGTCAACACCATGACTATTACATGTTCCATATTACTCTTTGCATTTGGTATTAAAAGGGAATCGGGGTAGCAAGAGGGTGGGAAGCCCATATTTGCCATGCACCTAGAGTCTGTTTTCTAATTGGTAGGTTTTGCGCCAGGTAATATTCGTGAGCAAAAATAGAGTTCACCTTGTTCACCACCTCCAATAGCTTAGGTGAGGTCTGCGCCTTCCAGTCGGACGCCAAGGCCAGCCTGGCCGCAACTAGGATATAAGTTAGGGTCTTCCACATACTGGGGGGATATGATTCCAGGCCAATATGTAGGAGTGCCAACTGTGGCGAGAGAGAGGTCATAAAACCCGTGACCGACTGGATCAGGCGCTCGACTAGAAGCCAGAAGGGGGTGACTTTCGGGCAACGCCACCACATGTGAGCAAGATTTCCTTTCTGTCCACATAATCTCCAACACAAAGGGGAGGTGAGTCTCCCAAACCTGGCCAGGCGAGATGGCGGAAGATACCAGCCTAAGTGTAGTTTCTTTAAGTTCTCTAGATGGTTGATACACCTGGTGAGTTTAGCCATGCGCTGAGACGCTTTCTCCCAACTCTTTCTTTCCGCAGTAAATTGGAGGTCCTCCTCCCATTTCTGCATATAGGCTCATTTCTCCGGGTCTGCCCTAGTCAGGAGAGCTTTATAGATCCGGGACAAACCCTTCAGATCAGATGGGGTGGTCAGGAGATAGCTCAGGAAGGCAGAAGGGGAGTATCTCCCCTTCAACCAGTCCCCAGCCTCAGTAGTCAGAAAATGTCTCAGTTGGAGGTATTGTAAGTACAAAGCTCGAAAGTGTGGGTCAAAATCTGTCAATGTATCAAATGACACCAAATCCCTTACCGTCATTAGGTCTGCTAGTGTATGAATTCCCGCATCTTTCCATCTGGGGATCTCCAAAAGGGGAATATGTAAGCGAAGTGCATTTAAAGAAGTGTCAGATGCTGGTAATCTGGTCCAGGATTTTGGTAGGCCTCTCCAGTGGAGAAGCAGGGTATGCCTTGTGTCTAGTTTAAAGTTTCTTTTTAATTTGATTAAGGAGTCTGCCTCTAGGATAGTCCGAAATCCTCGGTGTCTGGCCCTGTCAACATGACTCTCAATCTACATCCAACCCAGGTCTTCAACAGATGTCCAGAACTTTTTTGCCTCCTCCAATATGACTGCCCCATGATAAGACTTTAAGTCTGGGACCCCCATCCCACCTTTATTCATGTCGAGTGACATTACTTTTTTGGAGACTCTCGGTTTTTTATCAGCCCATATGTATCTATTAGTCTGGGACTGCAATTTGTACATTAACCTGCCGGGGACGGCGACAGGCTTACAACGGAAACAGTAAAGAATTTTAGGTAAAAGCATCATCTTAAACGCCTGCGCTCTCGCCATCCATGTCAAGGCATGTAGGGGGTGCTTACTCATGGCGTCTTTCACAAGGACCTCAACATTATCCTGTACTATCTGCAGGGTGGGGCTTCGTTTGATACCTAAATATGTTCTGCCGTCCGGGCACCATTGAAAGGGTAACCTCTCTGATAAGCTAGAAGTCAGAGTCAACGGGACACATATTGGTAGTGCCATAGATTTTGAGGCATTTAGTTTGTATAGGGACACTCGTGCAAATTTTTCGAGGGAAGTCATAGTCGCAGGGAGGTTTTTGCAGGCAATTATGATATCGTCCGCATACAGGCCTATTTTATGATCCAGTCCTCTGACCGCGATACCCGATATCAGCGGGTCCGCCCGGATCAGGGCTGCAAGTGGTTCCACAACCAAGGCAAAGATCACTGGCGAAAGGGGGCAAACCTGCCTCGTGCCATTAGTAATGTGGAAGCTCCTGGACAGGAACCCGGAGGTGAGGAATCTGGCATTCGGGCGGGAGTACAGGCCAAGGATTGCCGAAACAATCGGCCCCTCAAAGCCAAACTTCCCTAAGACAGCCTGAAGGTATCCCCAGTGCACCCTATCAAAGGCTTTCTCGGCATCAAGTGACAGGAATGCACTGGGGACTCCCCTAAGCTCTGCCATTTTTACCAGATCCACCATCCTCCTGGTGCCGTCCTTCGCCTGCCTCCCGGACATGAAGCCCACCTGATCCGGGTGAATTAAGGAGGGAACAACTCAAGCAAGTCTGGACGCCAGTAATTTTGAAAATATCTTCAGGTCACAATTTAGCAGGGAAATAGGCCTGTAACTAGCTGGAGAATCATGCGGTTTGCCTGGTTTCGGTATGGTGGTGATGGTCGCCTCCAAGGCAGCGGGTGAGATGGCTCCCTTTGCCTGCCATGAGTTGAATACTTGTAAAAGATACGGAGTCAGTTCAGCTACAAAGGTCCTATAATATGCATTGGAAAAACCATCTGGGCCCAGGGCTGAGGAGGGTTTAGTGGAGGAAATAATTGTGGCAATTTCTTTTGTCGTCATGGGCCTATTTAGTTCTGACAATTGGTCCTCAGTTAGTGACGGGAGCATTAGGGACTCAAGGAAGGCATTAACCTCGTCCGTGTCAGGCTGGGGCATCTCTCTACAGTCTCTCAAGTTGTAAAGGGATTCATAAAACACTGCGAATGTCTCCGCTATCTCTTCTGGATTTCTAACCACCCTGCCATCTACAGTATTCATAGAGTCTATCATTGTCATGGCTAATCTCTTTTTAAGTCTCCTGGCCAGGAGCGACCCAGCTCTGTCTCCAGCTGCATAATGGGACATCTTAACATGGAGCATCAGGCCTCTCAGCTGATTTCTGAGTGAAAAGATCTGAGCAGAATTATTTATCCTCGGGTTTGATTTAATCAGGTCTTCAAGGATTGGTAATTGAGACAGCAAGTCCTCCCGTGCTTTTTCACGGGATCTTTTCAACTGAGAGGCTTTCTGTATCAATGTGCCCCTTATGACGGCCTTGTGAGATTCCCATAGTATCTCATCTGTCACATATCCCGTGTCATTGAGGACAAAAAAGTCTGACAGTCCCTTGCCGATCGCCCCAACCACAGCCTGGTCAACAAATTAGCATTAAGTTGCCAAGTACGCGGAGGGGAACCTCCCCCCGTCAGGGCCACCTCCAACGACACCGGCGCATGGTCCGACCAAGTGATCAGACCCATTTCCGCACAGACACAGGACCCAAGAGTGTTATCTACCAAAAAAATATCAATTCTCGAGTAGGACCTGTGTCTGTGGGAGTATAATGAGAAGTCTTTTTCTGATGCATGGAGGTAGCGCCAGATGTCGTGGAGGCGAAATTCCCTAACCAGGGGGCCCAGCTCCTTGCCCATTCCTATGGACGGGGCATTACTGTCCATAAGTCTGCTAGGGACCAGGTTGAAATTTCCACAGACAATCACCTTGCCAACTGCCACCTGTTTGAAACGTTCAAACCAAGACCTAAGAAACTTAATTTGCCCAATATTTGGTGTGTAGACATTTAACAGAGTGTAAACAGTCCCTGCAATCTTACCCATAGGGTCAGGGATAACTTGAACCATTTGGAATTGAACAGAGTTTCTAATGAGGATTCCCACCCCTGCTTGCTTTATGTCAGGGTAGTTGGCAAAAAACAAATGGAGGGAAAGTCGGTGACTCAGTCTGACATTATCTACTTCTAGGAGGTGGGATTCCTGGACACACAGAATATCCGCTTTAGAGCGAAGGGCCTCTTTCCAGAGGTAGGAGCGTATGATAGGGGAATTCAATCCCTTTACATTAAGTGACACCAGTCTCATATTCATAGCTGCTGTTTTTACACTTCACAGTGCCAATATGATTCGTAATAATATGGGGGAGAACCCCTAGGGGACGGGGGGGGGGGTCAAGAAGGGAAGGAAGATAGTCAAAGAAAAAGACAAGGGGAAGAAACAAAAATTATGGGAACAAAAAGGTAAACAAGAACACAAAACACCAATGTAAACTCCATTCAAAGCAAATTGCCAAGATGCTGGGGAGAAAGGGGGGATTATACCGCCCCACCTGAACAGGTGCAAGGTACAACGGCCCCCCTGCAGGAGATTAGGTCTAATACGACCTCCAAAGAAGGTCTCAGAGCCTCCTGCTATTCGAGAGATCAGTCACATCCGCCCTGTATAGTCAAACAAATTCACAGCCCTTCAGACCTCTCCGTCTATTATCTCCGGGCCTCGCATCTCCAACAGGGCCCTTTTTTTTGGGGTCACTGATGCAGTCTTGGGGTAGTTCCAGTCTTGGAAGGCTTTCCTCATTTTGTAAGGAGAATTAAAGAGTTGCCTCGATCCTCTGTAGCGAAATATCACACAGGGGAACCCCAAATGTATGAGATCCCCTTGTCTCTTAGAATGGCACAGTAGGGGGCAAAGTTTCGTCCTCTGGCTAGGGTTCCGGGGGACAAATCTGGGAACACAGACACTTCCCTGAAGGGGGTAGGGAGCTCCGGATGATTTCTCATTGCAGCCAGTAGCTTTTCCCGCGGTTTTGGGGAGGAGAAAAAGACTAAAATGTCTCTTGGAACATCTCTGTTCAGTCTTGCAGGTTTAGGTAGTCGAAAAAGATTATCAATTTTCCTTTCTGTGGCAGGCATATCAGGGAGAGCTATCTCCAGGAAGTTTGTTACCGTGGCCATGAGGTCTTCCTCCACTCCCCCTTCCGCAACTCCTCTCAATTTCACATTCTTAATACGATGTTTGTCCTCTAAATCACAGACAGCCGCCTGTAACTGCCTGACCTCTGAGTTCACCTCTGCAAAGTCATCTGCAAGGTTGTTATGGGCCGCAGCAAAGTCCGCCATTTTATGTTCTATGTGCCCTGTTCTTTCACCTATGGCCGTTAGGTCTGCCCTTAGATCAGCGATCATGCCCCTCATATCGTCCTGCATGGACCTGCGGAGGGACTCCAGGAAGCTTCTCAAGCAGCCCCTTGTCACTGGAGTCTCATCATCCTCTCTGGCTCCTGGGCCTTCTCCTCCATGCTGAGAAAGAGGAGAGTTGTGAGGTGTTGCTGTTCCCGCCCACTGCACCATGTTGGAAGCAGATCTTAGTGTTCTGTCTTCCCCAAAGAAATCTCTCACCGAGTGCTCGGTATCTCTGCGTCTGGAGCTGCCTTTGGACATCCTGGTCTGTTCCTGAGGTAATCCGATCTCACCCCAGCAGGTTTTGGAGGTCTTAGTGGCTGTTAGGTGCCTATAACAGGGCTCAGTGTGCAGAGCTCCTCACTAAGTGTCCTGTTCCATCAGATTCCCTCTGGCTTGTCTAGTGTTGAGACTGCAGATGACCACACAGTAGACATGTCTAGTGTAGGCGTCTTATGATCTCACAGTAGATATGTGTAGTTTAGGCTGCTAATGATGTCACAGTAGACATGTCTAGTGTAGGCTGATGAAGATATCACAGTAGACATATCCAGTGTGGTTTGCAGGTAAAATCGCAGTAGGCTTGTCTAGTGTTGAGATTGCGGAAGACCACACAGTAGACATGTCTAGTGTAGGCTTCTTATGATATCACAGTAGATATGTGTAGTTTAGGCTGATGGAGTCATCACAGTAGACATATCCAGTGAAGTCTGCAGGTAAAATCGCAGTAGGCTTATCTAGTTGAGACTGCTGATGACCACACAGTAGACATGTCTAGTGTAGGCTTCTTATGATATCAAAGTAGATATGTGTAGCTTAGGCTGCTAATGATGTCACAGTAGACATGTCTAGTGTAGGCTACTGAACATATCACAGTAGATAGGTCTAGTTTAGGCTGCTGCTGATGTCACAGTAGACCTGTCTAGTGTAGTCTGCTGATGACATCACAGTAGACATATCCAGTGTAGTCTGCAGGTAAAATCGCAGTAGGCTTGTCTAGTTGAGACTGCTGATGACAACACAGTAGATAAGTCTAGTGACTCGCCGAGGGCAGGGTACTCAGGGTTCGGGCTCGGTTGTGGTCTCGGGGATGTCACGGGTGGCTGCCCGAGGCTGGGCCCTGGGGTCAGTGAAAAAGGGGTTATATTTACAGGGGAATATTTACAAGTTGTTGTCTTCGTGACACCACCTGCTGGTTTTGGTGATGTTCACCAGCGCCGCCACAGTCCTCTGGTGGTCGGTGGTATTGCGGCTTGAATGGAATAGTCCCCGCAGGCGGGACTGGACGACCGGGGCAGCGATTCTGGAATAAAACAGTTTATATTGAAAGGATGCAGCATAGTTGGAACTTCACTTCACCGGCTAGCTTTTACTTGAACACTTTCATTCAGCTTCACAGTTCAACAGTTCATTAGATGGTATTCTGGCGAATGCTTGAAGGCTGCAATTGGGATTTCTGGCTGAAGATGAAACCCTCCTTTATTTTCCTTTATTTTCCTTTCTGTCCTTTTGCCTTCTCCTAAGCTAGTGTTCCTTCCCTCTGGTTCTGGGATCTTTTCCTTGCTCAGGGCCCCTCAGCCAAGGAGACCCTTCTTGCTTCCTCTCAGGCTGGCTGCTTGCTTGTCTCGTCTCCACTCTCTACACTAACTGGCTTAACTAGTTCTCCCTAGAGGTCGCTATATATCCTTCCAGGGTTCCCACCCACCTACTGTCCTAGTGTGTGAGTGTCAGCTCTAGGGCTCCATCTTGTGACCATAGACCCAATTGCAATGGAATACTACACCGCTTTTCTGGGTGCAGTACCCCTTTTCTGGCACCTACGTAGTGGGGCGCCACAGTAGTGTAGGTTTCTTATGATATCACAGTAGATATGTGTAGTTTAGGTTGTTAATGACATTACAGTAGACCTATACAGTGTAGTCTGCAGGTAAAATCGCAGTAGGCTTGTCTAGTGTTGAGACTGCGGATGACCACACAGTAGACATGTCTAGTGCAGGCTTCTTATGATGTCACAGTAGATATGTGTAGTTTAGGCTGCTAATGATGTCACAGTAGACATGTCTAGTGTAGACTACTGAAGATATCACAGAAGCTATGTCAAGTGTAGGCTGCTGGTGTCATCACAGTAGACATGTCTAGTGCAGGCTTCTTATGATGTCACAGTAGATATGTGTAGTTTAGGCTGCTAATGATGTCACAGTAGACATGTCTAGTGTAGGCTACTAAAGATATCACAGAAGCTATGTCAAGTGTAGGCTGCTGGTGTCATCACAGTGGACATGTATAGTGTAGGCTGTTGATGACATCTCAGTAGACATATGCAGTGTAGTTTGCAGTTAAAATAGCAATAGGCTTGTCTAGTTGATACTGCTGATAACACAGATATGTCTAGTTTAGGCTTCTTATGATATCACAGTACATATGTGTAGTTTAGGTTGTTAATGACATCACAGTAGACATGTCTAGTGTACGCTGCTGAAGAAATCACAGTAGATATATCCAGTGTGGTTTGCAGGTAAAATCGCAGAAGGCTTGTCTAGTGTTGAGACTGCGGAAGACCACACTGTAGACATGTCTGGTGTAGGCTTCTTATGATATCACAGTAGATATGTGTAGTGTAGGCTGATGGTGTCATCACAGTAGACATATCCAGTGTAGTCTCCAGGTAAAATCGCAGTAGGCTTTTCTAGTTGAGACTGCTGATGACATCACAGTAGACATGTCTAGTGTAGGCGTCTTATGCTATCACAGTAGATATGTGTAGTTTAGGCTGCTAATGATGTCACAGTAGACATGTCTAGTGTAGGCTACTGAACATATCACAGTAGGTATGACAAGTGTAGGCTGATGATCATATCACAGTAGATAGGTCTAGTTTAGACTGCTGATGATGTCACAGTATACATGTCTAGTGTAGTCTGCTGATGACATCAAAGTAGACATATGCAGTGTAGTCTGCAGGTAAAATCGTAGTAGGCTTGTATAGTTGAGACTGCTGATGACAACACAATAGATAAGTCTAGTGTAAGCTTCTTATGATATCACAGTAGATATGTGTAGTTTAGGCTGCTGAAGATATCACAGTAGACATATCCAGTGTAGTCTGCAGGTAAAATCACAGTAGGCTTATCTAGTTGAGACTACTGATAACACAGAAAAGTCTAGTGTAGGCTTCTTATGATATCACAGTAGATATGTATAGTTTAGGCTGCTAATGATGTCACAGTAGACATGTCTAGTGTAGGCTGCTGAAGATATCACAGTAGGTATGTCAAGTGTAGGCTGATGATTATATCACAGTAGATAGGTCTAGTTTAGGCTGCTGAAGATGTCACAGTAGATATATCCAGTCTAGTCTGCAGATAAAATCGCAGTAGGCTTGTCTAGTGTTGAGATTGCGGGTGACCACACAGTAGACATGTCTAGTGTAGGCTTCTTATGATATCACAGTAGATATGTGTAGTTTAGGCTGCTAATGATGTCACAGTAGACATGTCTAGTGTAGACTACTGAAGATATCACAGAAGCTATGTCAAGTGTAGGATGCTGATCATATTACAGTAGACCTGTCTAGTGTAGGCGTCTTATGATCTCACAGTAGATATGTGTAGTTTAGGCTGCTAATGATGTCACAGTAGACATGTCTAGTGTAGACTACTGAAGATATCACAGTAGCTATGTCAAGTGTAGGCTGCTGATCATATCACAGTAGATATATCCAGTCTAGTCTGCAGATAAAATCGCAGTAGGCTTGTCTAGTGTTGAGATTGCGGGTGACCACACAGTAGACATGTCTAGTGTAGACTACTGAAGATATCACAGAAGCTATGTCAAGTGTAGGCTGTTGATCATATTACAGTAGATATGCCTAGTGTAGGCTGTTGATCATATTACAGTAGATATCTAATACAAAAAGCCTTGTCCAGAAAACGTGTAAGTACTCTGCAGTAAAAATGCAAGTGCAGTAAAAAATATGTAAATAACAGGGTACTTGGTCCATACATTTTTTGCGCATAAAATGTACTTCAAGCTGCCTCACCTCATCACCCATATCGAAGCAGTCCTATCTGTTCTATTAAAAACCTGATCAAGTGATGTGTATAAAGTGAACAGGGTCCAAACAGGTCCAGTGTCCGATATGGACTGAGGTTGAAAGCAGCCTTTGTGTGCAGAGCTCAAGTGAGGGGCGGGTAGCTCACATCTCTTGCTAGGCAAGAGGCTAATTTACAGAAAACTAATGAACCCTGCACACAAAGAACATGTCTGTGTGAAACGCTCATGTCTAGTGTAGGCGTCTTATGATCTCACAGTAGACATGTTTAGTGTAGGCTTCTTATGATATCACAGTAGATAAGTGTAGTTTAGGTTGTTAAAGACGTCACAGTATACATGTCTAGTGTAGGCTGCTGATGACATCACAGTAGACCTATCCAGTGTAGTCTTCAGGTAAAATCGCAGTAGGCTTGTCTAGTGTTGAGAATGCGGATGACCACACAGTAGAAATGTCTAGTGTAGGCATCTTATGATCTCACAGTAGATATGTGTAGTTTAGGCTGCTAATGATGTCACAGTAGGCATGTCTAGTGTAGACTGCTGAAGATATCACAGAAGCTATGTCAAGTGTAGGCTGCTGATCATATCACAGTAGACCTGTCTAGTGTAGTGTGATGGTGTCATTACAGTGGACATGTCTAGTGCAGTTTGCAGTTAAAATAGCAATAGGCTTGTCTAATTAAGACTGCTGATGACATCACAGTAGACAAGTCTAGTGTAGGCTTCTTATGATATCACAGTAGATATGTGTATTTTAGTGTGTTAATGATGTCACAGTAGACATGTCTAGTGTAGGCTACTGAAGATATCACAGTAGGTATGTCAAGTGTAGGCTAATGATTATATCACAGTAGATAGGTCTAGTTTAGGCTGATGGTGTCATCACAGTAGACATGTCTAGTGTAGGCTGCTGATGACATCACAGTAGACATGTCCAGTGTAGTCTGCAGGTAAAATGACAGTAGGCGTATCTACCGTGTTTTCCCGATAGTAAGACTGCCCCGAAAGTAAGACAGGGTGGGGGGGGGACGGGGGGTCTGCTAATGTAAGACCCCCCCCGAATGTAAGACAGGGTGGGGGGGGACGGGTCTTACTATCGGGGAAACACGGGGGGGGTTTACATACATACATACACACGTACAGACACATGCATACACATATATACACACCATACACACCATACACACCACACACACACATAGCACCGCTTCTTACCGGGTCCGGTGTGGGGTCCCCAATGGTCCTGTGCCATCCTCTGTTCTCCGGTCCGGTCCCCGAGATGATCCGCTGCCGTCCGCCGTGTTCCGGTGCCGTTTTGCACCGGTATTGCCGGTCCTAGGCTCCATGGTCCCTGTTCTTCCGGAGTTCAGGCCGCAGCTCCGCCCAGGTCATAGTGTGGGCCAATCAGCATAGCGGCGCTCAAGCAAGCGTCATCGGGCGCTTGCCTCTGACGTCAGCCTAGGACCGGCAATACCGGTGCAAAATGGCACCGGAACACGGCGGACGGCAGCGGATCATCTCGGGGACCGGACCGGAGCACAGAGGACGGCACAGGACCATCGGGGACCCCACACCGGACCCGGTAAGAAGCGGTGCTATGTGTGTGTGTGGTGTGTGGTGTGTATGGTGTGTATATATGTGTATATATGTGTATGCATGTGTCTGTCTGTATGTGTGGGAATGTGTGGATGGATGGCTGCAGTGTGTGGATGGATGGATGGATGGTGGGGCCTCCAATGTAAGGCCCCCCCTGAAAGTAAGACAGGGGGCCACTTTTGGCCACAAAAAGAATGTAAGACCCTGTCTTACTTTTGGGGAAACACGGTAGTTGAGACTGCGGATGACCACAAAGTAGACATGTCTAGTGTAAGCTTCTTATGATATCACAGTAGATATGTGTAGTTTAGGCTGCTAATGATGTCACAGTAGACATGTCTAGTGTGGGCTGCTGAAGATATCACAGAAGCCATGTCTAGTGTAGGCTGCTGATCATATCACAGTAGATATGTCTAGTGTAGGCTGATGGTGTCATCACAGTGGACATGTATAGTGTAGACTGTTATTGACATCACAGTAGACATATGCAGTGTAGTTTGCAGTTATAATAGCAATAGGCTTGTCTAGTTGAGACTGCTGATGACATCACAGTAGACAAGTCAAATGTAGGCTTCTTATGATATCACAGTAGATATGTGTAGTTTAGGCTGATGGTGTCATCACAGTGGACATGTCTAGTGTAGTCTGTTGATGACATCACAGTAGACATATGCAGTGTAGTTTGCAGTTAAAATAGCAACTGACTTACATAGTAACATAGTAACATAGTTTTTAAGGTTGAAGGAAGACTTTAAGTCCATCTAGTTCAACCCATAGCCTAACATGTTGATCCAGAGGAAGGCAAAAAAAAACCCCATGTGGCAACACTAATCTCCACATTGGGGGAAAAAAATTCCTTCCTGACTCCAGATACGGCAATCAGACTAATTCCCTGGATCAACGCCCTATCAAAGAATCTAGTATATATAACTGGTAATATTATAGTTTTCAAGAAAGGCATCCAGGCCCTTCTTAAATGTTAGTAGTGACTCCCTCATTACAACATCATGTGGCAGAGAGTTCCATAGTCTCACTGCTCTTACAGTAAAGAATCCGCGTCTGTGATTATGATTAAACCTTCTTCCCTCCAGACGTAGAGGATGCCCCCTTGTCCAGTCTCAGGCCTAAGAGTAAAGAGATCATTAGAAAGGTCTCTGTACTGCCCCCTCATATATTTATACATTATTATAAGATCACCCCTAAGCCTTCGTTTTTCCAAGCTAGATAACCCCAAGTTTAATAACCTGTCTTGGTATTGCAGACCCTTAGTCCTCTAATAACTTTTGTCGCTCTTCTCTGGACCCGCTCTAGTTCAGCTATGTCTTTCTTATACACCGGAGACCAGAATTGTACACAGTATTCTAAGTGTGGTCGCACTAGTGACTTGTATAGAGGTAAAATTATGTTCTCCTCATGAGCATCTATGCCTCTTTTAATACATCCCATTATTTTATTTGCCTTTGCAGCAGCTGCCTGACACTGGCCACTAAATGTGAGTTTGTCATCTACCCATACACCCAGGTCTTTTTCAGTGACAGTTTTGCCCAGTGTTTTACAATTAAGCACATAATTATACCTTTTGTTTCCTCTGCCCAAGTGCATGACTTTACATTTATCCCATTAAAGCGCATTTGCCATTTAGCAGCCCAAGCTTCTAGTTTACATAAATCCTCCTGTAATATAAAATTGTCCTCCTCTGTATTGATTACCCTGCAGAGTTTAGTGTCATCTGCAAATATTGAGATTCTACTCTGTATGCCCCCTACAAGGTCATTAATAAATATATTAAATAGAAGCGGGCCCAACACTGACCCCTGTGGTACCCCACTGTTAACTGTGACCCATTCTGAGTGTGTTCCATTAATAACCACCCTTTGTTTCCTATCACTAAGCCAGTTCTTAACCCACTTACACATATTTTCCCCTATCCCCATTGCCCTCATTTTATGTATCAACCTTTTGTATGGCACCGTATCAAAAGCTTTTGAAAAGTCCATATACACCACATCCACTGCATTTCCTTGGTCCAGTCCAGAACTTACTTCTTCATAGAAGCTTATTAGATTAGTTTGACAGGAACGGTCCCTCGTAAAACCATGTTGATAATGGGTCATGAGGTTATTTTTCTTCAGATACTCCAGTATAGCATCTCTTAGAAAACCCTCTAGGATTTTACCCACAGTAGAGGTTAAGCTTACTGGCCTATAATTTCCAAGTTCAGTTTTTGTCCCCTTTTTGAATATTGGCACCACATTTGCTATACGCCAGTCCTGTGGTACAGACCCTGTTATTATGGAATCTTTAAATATTAAAAATAATGGTCTATCTATGACAGTACTTAATTCCTGCAGCACTCTGGGGTGTATCCCATCTGGGCCCGGGGATTTGTCAATTTTAGTGATTTTTAGACGATGCCGTACTTCCTCTTGGGTTAAGCAGGTGACGTTTAATTGAGAATTTTTGTTATCACTGATCATATTGTCTGTCATGGGATTTTCTTGTGTAAATACTGTTGAAAAAAAGTCATTTAGCATATTTGCTTTTTCCTCATCCTCATCCACCATTTCACCCAGACTATTTTTAAAGGGGCCAACACCATCATTTTTTAGTTTCTTACTATTTATGTAGTTAAAAAATATTTTGGGATTCTTTTTACTTTCTCTGGCAATGAGTCTCTCTGTCTCAATCTTTGCTGCCTTGATTTGCTTTTTACAAATGTTATTTAATTTTCTGTATTTATTTAATGCTTCATCACTACCTACTTGCTTTAATTCCCTAAATGCTTTCTTTTTGTCACATATTGCACTTCTTACCGCTTTATTTAGCCATAGTGGTTTCCTCCTATTTCTAGCATGCTTATTCCCATAGGGTATATATTGTGCACAGGTCCTATTCAGGATGCTAATAAACATCTCCCATTTGCTTTGTGTACTTTTATGTCTCAGGACATCGTCCCAGTTTATTGCACTAAGATCATCTCTCAACCGTTGGAAATTTGCCTTCCTGACGTTTAGTGTCCTTGTGGCCCCTCTACTACACGTCTTAGTAAAGGATACTTGAAAGCTTATTAAGTTATGATCACTATTACCCAAGTGACCTCCAACCCGTATATTTGATATGCGGTCTGGCCTGTTGGTTAATATTAGGTCCAGCAGTGCCCCCCTTCTTGTTGGGTCCTGAACCAGTTGTGAAAGGTAATTGTCTCTTATAGTTTTCAAAAACTTATTACCTTTGCTGGAACTGCAGGTTTCTGATCCCCAATGTATTTCAGGGTAGTTGAAGTCCCCCATAATAATGACTTCTCCCTGAGACGCTGCTTCATCTATTTGCTTTATGAGGATATTCTCCTCCACTTCCATTATTGTTGGGGACTTATAACAAACCCCTATCAGTAATTTATTATTTTTTCCCCCTCCCCTTATCTCCACCCACAGAGACTCTACATTTCCATTAGATTCACCTATATTATCACGCAGGATGGGTTTTAAGGATGATTTTACGTATAAACATACACCTCCTCCTCGCCTATTTGTACGGTCATTTCTGAACAGACAATAGCCCTGTAAATTAACAGCCCAGTCATGGCTCTCGTCCAGCCAAGTCTCCGAAAACCCCACCATGTCATAATTATTTTCCAACAAAATCAATTCTAATTCCTCCATTTTGTTGGTGAGGCTTCTGGCATTAGTGAACATGCACTTTATGCATCTCTCTTTACCTCTATTCCTTCCTACTAGATTGACTGTTCTAACCCCACCCCCCATGCCACCCCCAATTTTATTACTTGTGCCCAGGTTACTGTTTACACTATCTTCCCCTCCTATACAATGAATACCCTCCCCCCCAATCCCTAGTTTAAACACTCCTCCAACCTTTTAGCCATTTTCTCCCCCAGCACAGCTGCACCCTCCCCATTGAGGTGCAGCCCGTCCCTAGCATAGAACCTGTAGCCAACAGAGAAGTCGGCCCAGTTCTCCAGGAACCCAAGCCCCTCCTTCCTACACCAATTCCTGAGCCACTTATTTATCTCCCTAATCTCCCGTTGCCTCTCTGGTGTGGCACGTGGTACAGGCAGTATTTCAGAGAATACTACCTTGGAGGTCCTTGCCTTAAGCTTGCAGCCTAATTCCCTGAAATCATCTTTAAGGACCTTCCACCTACCTCTAACTTTGTCATTTGTGCCAATGTGCACTATGACCGCTGGGTCCTCACCAGCCCCTCCCAGTAATCTGTCAACCCGATCAGCGATGTGCCGGACTCGAGCGCCAGGTAGGCAGCACACTGTTCGACGATCCCTGTCTTTGTGACAGATTGCCCTATCTATTCCCCTAATAATTGAGTCCCCCACTACCAGCACCTGTCTGGCCTGCCCTACTCTCCTGTTTTCCCCCTTACTGGAGCAGACACTCCTCTGGCTTTCAGAGGCCATGCCCTGCTGCAGCAGTGCTATCCCTGAACTCACACCCCCCTCATCTGCCAACATAGCAAATTTATTGGGGTGTGCCAGATCAGGGCTAGCCTCCCTGGCACCCTTCCCTCTACCCCGCCTTCTAACTGTCACCCAGCTGGCTACCTCACGGTCCTGCAGCTCCATACTACCATCCTCCCCCACATCTATCCCATTGAGCAGCTGTTCAGTGAGCAGCAGACTCCTTTCCATATTGTCTATGGATCTCAGCGTTGTCAGTCGTTCATTTAGATCCAGTATCTGGGCTTCCAAATGCACAACGTACTCACATCTCACACAGCAGTATGCACCCTCGGCCGGCTGGTCAAGGAATGCATACATGTGGCAAGATGTACACTGGATGGCATTGCCAATCATGGAGCTCATTTCCTAATGGGGATTGCACCAGACAGAAATGATAAGTAAAAAGAAATGCAAAGTATTAATAAAATACAACCAGCAATTCAGTAAGTCCTCCCTTCCAAACGCCCTGAATCCAAAGTCACTGAATCACAAGTCACACACTTACTTCTGTCGCACTTGCGCTCTGTCACACAAAGCTCGCGGTCACACTCGCTAGAGAATCAGATATAAAGAGGTTTTTTTTTTTTCTTTTTTTCCCTTAGCAGCAAATCAGCCTGTATCTCAGTGTACTTCCAAAGGACTTGTCTAGTTAAGGCTGGGGTTACACATAGAAATCCGTTTTTGGAAGTGATTTCCATGACCAATCCCTTTTTTTTTGGGTGCTTTTTGTGCCTCCTACACCCCTGAACGTTTTTGGACTTAGTCATTTTTTGACCAAAATTCTCAAAAAAACGGATCCGTTTTTTAAGGCACCTCAAAAAACGGATCCGTTTTTTTAAGGCACCTCAAAAAAACGGATCCGTCATTCCGTAGCCCCGCCCCTTTCATGACGCGGCCGCCCTGAAAAGACAGGGAGAAGGCCACAGGAGGCGGCCATCATCATTCCATGGGCGGCGGCAGAAGAACAAAGCCCCGCCCATACAGGGATGCTGAAAGACTATGAAGACTGACGTAACTATAGAACGTTATTACTATAACTAATCTGTGTATGCCACATTTAGGGATAATGCTAACAGAGGGGTGCAGGCACCCCTCTGTACAGATACGGGGGGGCGGGAGTTGTGGGAACTTGCACGGAGCTCCGAGGAGCCCGTGCCATCGGGGATATTGTAGTAGAAGCCCAGCAGAGTGGGTGGCCGGTCTATAGGGGGGTCTAAGTCCCCCTATAGACCTGAAACATTACTTTAGCTAGTTAATTTAACTAGTTAATACTCATAGGACAGTTTGCTGATCCCGGCAATAGCCGGGATCAGAAACCTATGCAGTTACCGGATGGCTCAGGATGACACATCCTGAGCCATCCGGTTACTGCACAGCGGTACAGGGAACCGCTGCGAAAACTGCTGCCTGCATGATTTTTAACGCAGGCAGCAGTGCCGGATACGGCCACCGGATGGCTTGTGAAGCCATCTGGTGTTTTGCATTGGCTCCTATGAGGAGCGTTTCCTGGTCCGGTTTTGAGCTTTTTTAAAGTTCAAAACCGGATCAGGATTTTGCAAACAAAACGGAAATGTGACCCTAGCCTTAGAAAAAAAAAATGACAAAAATGAAGCCAAAAACGGACCAAGGGCTTATGTGTGACCACAGCCTAATAATGTCACAGTAGACATGTCTAGTGTAGGCTGCTGGTGTCATCACAGTAGTCATGTCTATTGTAGGCTTCTTATGATATCACAGTAGATATGTGCAGTTTAGGTTGTTAATGACGTCACAGTAGACATGTCTAGTGTAGGCTGATGAATATATCACAGCGGACATATCCAGTGTAGTCTGCAGGTAAAATAGCAATAGGCGTGTCTAGTTGAGACTGCTCATGACAACACAGTAGACATGTCTAGTGAAGGCTTCTTATATCACAGTAGATATATGTAGTTTAGGCTGCTAATGATGTCACAGTAGGCATGTCTATATTCAATGTAGGAACTGGGTGTCACTATTGTGTAGATCAACCAGGCACTCATAAATTAGAGTCTAGTCATAAGGAGAGAAAGAACGTGTGTAAATCTGGGATCAGCCATGCTCAGACAGAAATTAGTGTAGTTAAATCGTTATTGGAAAACTGAGAACATACAAAAATAAAATCAATTAAAAAGTGTATACAAACACTGACACATGAACAAGAATCCGCAGCACAGCCTAATACAAGTACCGTATATACTCGCGTATAGGCCGAGTTTTTCAGCCCAAAAATTGGGCTGAAAAGTCCCCCCCTCGGCTTATACGCGAGTCACTGTATACTGTATACACTGTATACAGTGTATACAGTATACAGGCCCGCCCCCATCAGTATACAGGCCCCCTGCCTTGTGCACAAACCTGCAAAGGAAGAGATTAGTATACTTATCACTGTACCGCTGCCACTGTCCCACCGCCGTCATCGCGCTCCTCCGTCTTCTTCCGTCTGCTTCCGGCTTCCTCCGGTCGGCGCAGGCAATGACGTCATTGTCTGCGCGACCGAGGAGGAAACCGGAAGAAGATGGAGG
This sequence comes from Allobates femoralis, assembly GCA_033576535.1. Lineage (NCBI taxonomy): Eukaryota > Metazoa > Chordata > Amphibia > Anura > Aromobatidae > Allobates > Allobates femoralis. The sequence continues at coordinate 125,804,375 of JARQOC010000010.1, read as the reverse complement.
AGCGCGATGGCGGCGGCGGGACAGCGGCAGCGGGACAGTGATAAGTATATTAATCTCTTCCTTTACAGGTTTGTGCACAAGGCGGGGGGCCTGTATACTACCACTGGGGCTGTATATACCACTGGGGCTGCGTGTATACTACCACTGAGGCTGTATATACCTCTGGGGCTGCTGTATACTGATGGGGGCACTGTATACTACCACTGGGGCTGTATATACCACTGGGGCTGCGTGTATACTATCACTGGGGCTGTATATACCTCTGGGGCTGCTGTATACTGATGGGGGGGCTGTATACTACCACTGTGGCTGTATATACCACTGGGGCTGCATGTATACTACCACTGGGGCTGTATATACCTCTGAGGCTGCTGTATACTGATGGGGGGGCTGTATACTACCACTGGGGCTGTATATACCACTGGGGCTGCTGTATACTACCACTGGGGCTGTATATACCACTGGGGCTGCTGTATACTACCACTGGGGCTGCTGTATATACCTCTGGGGCTGCTGTATACTAACTACTGGGGCTGCTGCTGTATATACCACTGGGGCTGCTGCTGTATATACCACTGGGGCTGCTGTATATACCTCTGGGGCTGCTGCTGTATATACCACTGGGGCTGCTGCTGTATGTACCTCTGGGGCTGCTGCTGTATATACCACTGGGGCTGCTGCTGTATATACCTCTGGGGCTGCTGCTGTATACACCACTGGGGCTGCTGCTGTATATACCACTGGGGCTGCTGCTGTATATATACCTCTGAGGCTGCTGCTATATACTTCCAATGGGGGTGCTGCTGTATATACCTCTGGGGCTGCTGCTGTATATACCTCTGGGGCTGCTGCTGTATATACCACTGGGGAGGCTGCTGTATATACCACTGGGGCTGCTGCTGTATACTACCACTGGGGCTGTATATACCACTGGGGCTGTGTGTATACTATCACTGGGGCTGTATATACCTCTGGGGCTGCTGTATACTGATGGGGGGGCTGTATACTACCACTGGGGCTGTATATACCACTGGGGCTGCTGTATACTACCACTGGGGCTGTATATACTACTGGGGCTGCTGTTTACTACCACTGGGGCTGCTGTATATACCTCTGGGGCTGCTGTATACTAACTACTGGGGCTGCTGCTGTATATACCACTGGGTCTGCTGTATATACCTCTGGGGCTGCTGTATACCACACTGCTGGGGGCTGTATACCTGTGCTGGGGTCCACCCTCGGCTTATACACGAGTCAATAGGTTTTCCCAGGTTTTGGGGGCAAAAGTAGGGGGGTCGGCTTATACACGGGTCGGCTTATACACGAGTATATACGGTAATGCCTCAAAAAAAGAATTACCGCATAAAGATTGTATATTCAAAATTCATAATGTCCAACCCTACAAATCACAACAAAGACAAGAAATCAATAGTGCAAAATCACCCTGTAAAGAGTAATCAACACTGTATCTCAATGCACAATGATTATACAATAAAGAATTGCACCCATATAGCTGAAAACGGCAAATAAAGCCATAGAAATCAAACTGTTTCAATTGCCTAGAATGATCAGTAGTGGAACATATAATAGTTTCCAAGAAACTGATATCTGTGAAAAAAGACATATAATAAGAAGCGGTATATCTGAAAGGGCATGAGGAGCAAGTCCTCTAAATAATACCTGTGCTGGCTGCGGGCAAGTAGGACCCAGACACCCAACGCGTGTCTCCGCTACTCAGAACGGCTTCGTCAGAAGGCTGAGAGCTTTACAGGGTGATTTTGCACTATTGATTTCTTGTCTTTGTTGTGATTTGTAGGTTTGGACATTATGAATTTTAAATATACAATCTTTATGCGGTAATTCTTTTTTTGAGGCATTACTTGTATTAGGCTATGACTAGACAGTAGCCATGTCTAGTGTAGGCTACAGAAGATATCACAGAAGCTATGTCAAGTGTAGGCTGCTGATCATATCACAGTAGATATGTCTAGTGTAGGCTGATGGTGTCATCACAGTGGACATGTATACTGCAGTCTGTTGATGACATCACAGTAGACATATGCAGTGCAGTTTGCAGTTATAATAGCAATAGGCTTGTCTAGTTGAGACTGCTGATGATATCACAGTAGACATGTCTAGTGTAGGCTTCTTATCATATCACAGCAGATGCAGTATGTGTAGTTTAGGCTAATGATGTCACAGTAGACATGTCTAGTGCAGTCTGCTGAAGATATCACAATAGCTATATCCAGTGTAGTCTGCAGGTAAAATCGCAGTAGGCTTGTCTATGGTTGAGACTGCGGATGACCACACAGTAGGCATGTCTAGTGTAGGCTTCTTATGATATCACAGTAGATATGTGCAGTTTAGGCTGATGGTGTCATCACATTAGACATATCCAGTGTAGTCTGCAGGTAAAATCGCAGTAGGCTTATCTATTTGAGACTGCTGATGACATCACAGTAGACAAGTCTAGTGTAGGCTTCTTATGATATCACAGCAGATATGTGTAGTTTAGGTTGTTAATTACATCACAGTAGACACTTCTAGTATAGGCAGTAGGGATGGGCGAATCCTGAAATACTCGGACTCGCTGGACTCTAACGAGTAGTAACCTGTACTTTTGCAGTGTATCTGTACAGATACACTACAAAAGTACCCTAAAAGTTAATGTAAGGGGTTAAAAACAATTAATACTCACCTCCTGTACTCCGGGACCGGTACTGAAGACCTCTGGCTGTTACAGGACCTCCGAGACCACCGGGAGAAGATGGGGAAAAAGACCTTGCAGTTCAGCCAATCAGCATTCGGCTAGCGGTCACATGGGTTGTGACGCGGCTGCACTGCGGTCACATGACAAACCCATGTGACCGCTAGCCGAATGCTGATTGGCTGAACTGCAAGGTCCTTTTCCCCATCTTCTCCCGGTGGTCTCGGAGGTCATGTAACAGCCAGAGGTCTTCGGTCCCGGTCCCGGTCCAGGAGTACAGGAGGTGAGTATTAATTATTGTTTTTCACCCCTTACATTAACTTTTAGGGTACTTTTGTAGTGTATCTGTATAGATACACTGCAAAAGTACAGGGACTCGCTACCTCCGAGTAATTCCTAAGGAAACTCGGCGAGTAGCGAGTCCCCCGAGTCCGCTACTATTCAGGCGAGTCCCGAATAGTAGCGAGGAATTCGCCCATCCCTAGTAGGCAGCTGAAGAAGCCATATCCAGTGTAGTCTGCAGGTAAAATCGCAGTAGGCTTGTCTAGTGTTGAGACTGCGGATGACCACACAATAGACAAGTCTAGTGTAGGCTTCTTATGATCTCACAGTAGATATGTGCAGTTTAGACTGATGGTGTTATCACAGTAGACATATTCAGTGTAGTCTGCAGGTAAAATCACAGTTGTCTTATCTAGTTGAGACTGCTGATGACCAGGCCTGGCGTCAGCACCCGGTGCACCCGGGCAAGTTCCAGGGCCCGACTGCCTGGAGGGGGCCCCCCGGGCCCCTGAGACTAGGGTCACACTTGCGTTGTGACCCTAGCCTGATGCAAGTATTTTCAGCTGCAGCGCATAGCGTTTAATGCTATGCGCTGCCAGCAACGGAGCCCATAGAAACCCGCTGTTTACATTGCCAACCAGTGGTTGGCAAGGTAAACACCGGGTTTCTATGGGCTCCAGCGCATAGCATTAAACGCTATGCGCTGCAGCTGAAAATACTTGCGTCAGGCTAGGGTCACATTGCAAGTGTGACCCTAGCCTCAGGGCCCCTGAGCACTGCCCTCACAGCCAGGGCCGTATCCAGGGGGCAGCTTGGGGTCCTCTGCAGCGCCGGAGGTCTCCCCCCCCTCAGTGGGAGCCAACAGAGCCGCATTGTGCTGACAGGACCTGAGCCGACAGAGCCGCACACTCTGTGGTAACAGGACCTGTGATGATGTCAATGGATGGGGAGAAGTCAGGGGTCACATAATCAGCTCCTCAGTGTATGCAGGAATCTGCTGTGCTGGCCATCATGCTGCTGGATTAGGTGAAGTGTATGTGTGGGGTCAGGATGGATTTACACTGTGGGTGTAGCACAGGTGAGTGAGTACCAGGTGTATAGAATGGAGCCGAGTGGGTACTAGGTGTACGGAGCGGAGCCGTGTGTGTACGAGGGGTATGGGGTGGAGCCGAGTGGGTACTAGGTGCATGGAGCAGAGTGTGAATATGAGGTGCACGGAGCAGAGCTGAGTGTGTATGAGGTGTATGGAGCAGAGCTGAGTGTGTACGAGGTGTATGGAGCAGAGCCGTGTGTATGAGGTGTATGGAGCAGAGCTGAGTGTGTACGAGGTGTATGGAGCGGAGCCGTGTGTGTACGAGGTGTACGGAGCAGAGTGTGTGTACGAGGTTTATGGAGCGGAGCCGAGTGTGTATGAGGTGTACAGAGTGGAGCTGAACGTGTACAAGTATAACGGAGCGAAGCTCAGAGTGTACGAGGTGTACAGAGCGGAGCCGTGTGTACGAGGTGTATGGAGCGGAGCCATGTGTGTACGAGGTGTATGGAGCGGAGCCGCGTCTGTACAAGGTGTATGGAATGGAGCAGTGTGTTTATGAGGTGTACGGAGCAGAGCCACGTGTGTACAAGGTGTATGAAGCGAAGCAGTGTGTGCACGAGGTGTACGGAGTGGAGCCATGTGTGTACGAGGTGTACGGAGCGGAACCGAGTGCTTACAAGGTGTCCAGAGCAGAGCCACGGGTGTACGAGGTGTACGGAGCGGAGCCGTATACGTTCAAGATGTACAGACCGGAGCCGCGTGCGTACGATGTGTATAGAGTGGAGCCGCGTTCATATGAGGTATGTGTACCAGTGGTAGCCCCCCCACGGATCCCGCTCCCACCACCTTTGCCAGCAGCATTCTTCTCCAAGTCTCTTCTGCCGATGTCAGCATTCTGCAGCTCATCATGGCGGGGCACAATGTTGTCTTCACTGTGCTGATATGTGCAGAGCGACCGGAGGAGACCGGAGCAGCAAGAAGAGAGGTGAGGAGAAAGAGAGATCCGGACGGCTAGACACTCCGCTTGGCTGCGGTGCCACCATATGGCAGTGCGGCTCCATTGAGCTGCTTGAATTATTTGTGCGCTTCAGGATGCTTGCGTATATACCAAGCATCCTCAGACGTACAAAACTGCAACATGTTGCGACTGAAGGGTATTTTTAAAAAGTGCAAGGGAACGCAAACGCATTTTAGCCAGCTCCTAACAATGTGTAATATGCTCACTGTCAGAAACAGCTCTTGCTGGTTTCTGCAGTCACTGTTCCTGTAAGGTTGCCTTCACATAAGCTTTTTTTTGAAAAATGCGGCAGTTGAAGTAAAAAAAATGCATCTGCCGCATTTTCCGCCTAACGGCCGCACTTGCTACATGTTTGCAGCGAACCCCATGCGTTGTCTATGGGGCTTGCGGTAAGTGTTTGGCAAGTGCGGTTCCGGCCGCAAAAAAAACGCTGCTGACCACTCCTGCCGCACACTTACCGCAAGCCCCATAGACAATGCATGGGGCTTGCCGCGAGCGTGACGCAAGTGCAGCCGGTAGGCGGAAAATGCGGCAGATGTGGGTTTTTTACCACAACTGCCGCATTTTTCAAAAAACGCGTGAAAAGGCTCTAAGTGTAAAAATCGCATATGGATGATTGGTCACTTAGTCACATGATGTCTACTCAGACCGCGGAGGAAAATGAACTCTTGCCCCGGGTGCCAGAAAACCTAGATACACCTCTGCCCACAGTGGCAGCCGCTGATCTCAGACAGCCTGTCATGTAGTGAGATCTGCAGCTGCTCTATATCCTATATCTTCGCACACACACAGGAAATAGAGCAGCTGCCGCTCACGCTACATTATGGGCTGAGAGTCTGAGAGATCAGCGGCCGGTGTTGGAGCAGTGCTCAGGGGCCCCCTGGTGTTAGAGGCAGTGCTCAGGGGCCCCCTGGTGTGGGAGCAGTGACCAGGGGCCCCCTGGTGTTGAGGGAAGCGCTCAGGGTGCCCTGGTGTAGGGGCAGCGCTCAGGGGCCCCCGAGAGTGAGGTGTGGGGGCAGCGTAGGGCCCCGAGGGTGGGGTGTGGGGGCAGCACTCGGTAGCCCTGTCAGGGTCAAATTACACCAGGGGGGAAAGACAGGCACAAGGAGGAGACATAGCATACAGGGGAGCCGACAGGCACAGGGGGAAGATAGCGTACAGATGGAGACAGGTGCAGTTGAGAGACACAGTGCGCAGGGGGGAGATAGGTGCGCAGGGAGGACACAGCGCACAGGAAGGGGTCAGGAACAAGGGGAGACAGGTGTAGAGGGGAGCAAGCACAGGTAAGAGACAGGATCAAGGGACAGACAGAGACAGCGTACAGGGGAGAGAGACTTCACAGAGAGAGTTCAGACTGCACAAGGCAGAGAGGGGAGAGACAGTATACAGGATAGGAAAGACAGCATTTGAAGGGGGGAGACAGCATGGTAGGGATTAAATTTGTGAGGGATATACATATGTATATATATATATATACACATACCTATATGTATGTGTATATATATCTATTATATAATTGTGAATGGGTTTTTTGCCCCTTCTGAGTCCACTCGCGCTGCGAGTCAGCGTGGTCATGTGGATACGCCCGAAGCATTGGCCGCGCAGCGGCCATTGCGAGCAGTTCTAAGGCGACTCGCTATGCCCGCGCAGCGCGAAGCATTGGCCGCGTACACATACACACACACACACCTAAATGTTAGCAATTTGTGTAATAGAGGGGGCCCACTGAGACTTTTTTGCCCGGGGCCCACAGAAACCTGGAGCCGGCCCTGCTGATGACAACACAGTAGACAAGTCTAGTGTAGGCTTCTTATGATATCACAGTAGATATTTGTAGTTTAGGCTGCTAATGATGTCACAGTAGACATGTGTAGTGTAGACTGCTGAAGATATCACAGTAGCTATGTCTATTGTAGGCTGCTGATCATATCACAGTAGATATGCCTAGTGTAGACTACTGAAGATATCACAGAAGCTTTGTCAAGTGTAGGCTGCTGATCATATTACAGTAGATAGGTCTAGTGTAGGCTGCTGATCATATTACAGTAGATAGGTCTAGTGTAGGCTGATGGTGTCATCACAGTGGACATGTACAGTGTAGACTGTGGATGACATCACAGTAGACATATGCAGTGTAGTTTGCAGTTAAAATAGAAATAGGCTTGTCTAGTTGAGACTGCTGATGACATCACAGTAGACATGTGTAGTGTAGGCTTCTTATCATATCACAGTAGATATGTGTAGTTTAGGTTGTTAATGACGTCACAGTAGACGTGTAGTGTAGGCTGCTGAATATATCACAGTAGACATGTCTAGTGTAGGCTGCTGAATATATCACAGTAGACATTTAAAACAAGAATTGCATTCACCGCATCCGGATCCGGATGCGGTGAACGCAATGCCGGGCACACACATTTTGTTACAAAAATGTGTGCAGAATACCGCACTGCAGTGGCCGGATGGCTCAGGATGTGTAATCCTGAGCCATCCGGCAACTGCATAGTTTGCTGATCCCGGCTATTGCCGGGATAAGCAAACTGTCCTATGTCTATTAGGATTCTATCAGGATTTTGAAAAAAAAACGGGAATGTGACCCTGGCCATATTCAGTTTAGTCTGCAGGTAAAATCGCAGTAGGCTTGTCTAGTGTTGAGACAGCTGATGACATCACAGTAGACATGTCTGGTATATGCTCCTTATGACATCACAGTAGACATGTGTAGTGTAGGCTGCTGAATATATCACAGCTGACATATTCAGGTAGTCTGCAGGTAAAATCGCAGTACGCTTGTCTAGTGTTGAGACTGCGGATGACCACACAGTAGACATGTCTAGTATATGCTTCTTATGATATCACAGTAGACATGTGTAGTGTAGGCTGCTGAATATATCACAGTTGACATATTCAGGTAGTCTGCAGGTAAAATCGCAGTACGCTTGTCTAGTGTTGAGACAGCTGATGACATCACAGTAGACATGTCTGGTATATGCTCCTTATGACATCACAGTAGACATGTGTAGTGTAGGCTGCTGAATATATCACAGTTGACATATTCAGGTAGTCTGCAGGTAAAATCGCTTGTCTAGTGTTGAGACAGCTGATGACATCACAGTAGACATGTCTGGTGTCACGCTGGGAGTGGGGAAGACACCCAGCGTAGGATAACGACGGGGGGGGAATAAGGAGTCCCTAACGCTAAGGGCACAAGAAGGAGACGGTGACCCCTAGACTTCCTAGAGCTGACCCTGTCTGCCCTAACGTCCCTATACAGTCTCCTCAACTGTCGCCGACCACGAACCTCGTCCCTCTCTGATCCTAGCACTATCTTATCTAAGGATCAGATGGAGAGGTTCACTAGACCCCTCCACTATCAACTAAAGACAAACACCAGGGAAGACAGACATTAGGGAAAAGGAAACACTTATCTGACAGCAGAACTCAGCAACCTCCACAACCTCAGCGTCTGCTGGAGCAAGGATAATGAGTGCACAAGGAACTATCACCTGCACCGAGGAAGGGTAATGAACCTCCTTATAAAGGTGGAAGGAATCTGCTGGGTCCTAGTGACCCACCATATTGGTGGATAAAACCAGACCGAGCACAAGACCTCCACAGCCGTCCCCCCATAACAGCGAGATCCCATCACACCCTCTCTCCATCTACACAGAAGGTAAATGCCCCTGAAAGAGACGGACCATCCTCCCCCATTACGGCTGATGGGCCACCCGCTGGGATCGTCTGCGCGTGGCCTCCACCCTGTCATCCGTGCCACCCGTGACATCTGGTATATGCTTCTTATGATATCACAGTAGATATGTGTGGTTTAGGCTGATTGTGTCATCACAGTAGACATATCCAGTGCAGTCTGCAGGTAAAATCGGAGTACGCTTGTCTAGTTGAGACTGCTGATGACAAAACAGTAGTCATCTCTAGTGTAGGCTTCTTATGATATCACAGTAGATATGTGTAGTTTAGGCTGCTAATGATGTCATAGTAGACATGTCTAGTGTAGGCTGCTGATCATATCACAGTAGATATGTGTAGTTTAGGCTGCTAATGATGTCATAGTAGACATGTCTAGTGTAGGCTACTGAAGATATCACAGTAGGTATGTCAAGTGTAGGCTGATGATCATATCACAGTAGATAGGTCTAGTTTAGGCTGCTGATGATGTCACAGTAGACATGTCTAGTGTAGTCTTCTGATGACATCACAGTAGACATATCCAGTGTAGTCTGCAGGTAAAATCACAGTAGATTTGTCTAGTTGAGACTGCGGATGACTACACAGTAGACATGTCTAGTGTAGACGGCTGAAGATATCACAGAAGCTATGTCAAGTGTAGGCTGCTGATCATATCACAGTAGATATGCGTAGTGTAGTGTGATGGTGTCATCACAGTGGACATGTAGTGTAGGCTGTTGATGACATCACAGTAGACATATGCAGTGTAGTTTGCAGTTAAAATAGCAATAGGCTTGTCTAGTTGAGATTGCTGATGACCACACAGTAGACAAGTCTAGTGTAGGCTTTTTATGATATCACAGTTGATATGTCTAGTTTAGGCTGCTAATGATGTCACAATAGACATGTCTTGTATTGACTACTGAAGATATCACAGTAGGTATGTCAAGTGTAGGCTGATGATCATATCACAGTAGATAGGTCTAGTTTAGGCTGATGATGATGTCACAGTATACATGTCTAGTGTAGTCTGCTGATGACATCACAGTAGACATATCCAGTGTAGTCTGCAGGTAAAATCGCAGTAGGCTTTTCTAGTGGAGACTGCTGATAACACATATAAGTCTAGTGTAGGCTTCTTATGATATCATAGTAGATATGTGTAGTTTAGGTTGTTAATGACGTCACAGTAGACATGTCTAGTGTAGGCTGCTGATGACATCACAGTAGACCTATCCAGTGTAGTCTGCAAATAAAATCGCATATGCAGATGAAGTCCATGGAGCCTCGGTTAAGAGTCTACAACATGGACACTAGCCAGTTATCCCACCAGGGAAGGACCTAGCCCAGGGTATTAGTAGCCCTTAAGTCACTATCCAGCCCTTGCGAGCTTGAAGATATGGCCAGGGGTTTACCATGGACTAGGTATCCAACCACAGACAGCTGTTTCGGGGTTGTTGCCCCTCATCAGTGTGGCGCAGGATTCTGGCTGGGTGGGAGCAATGCTTGATAGACAGACATCACAAAGCACCCACTGACCTTGTGGAGACCAGTGGAGGATAACACTGCGGGCACCAGTCAAAGCACTCAAACACAGTGAAACCCAAGGTGCATTGCTCCCTAGAATTTGAATATGAAGATGAAGTCCATGGAGCCTCGGTTAAGAGTCTACAACATGGACACCAGCCAGTTATCCCACCAGGGAAGGACCTAGCCCAGGGTACTAGTAGCCCTTAAGTCACTATCCAGCCCTTGCGAGCTTGAAGATATGGCCAGGGATTTACCATGGACTAGGTATCCAACCACAGACAGCTGTTTCGGGGTTGTTGCCCCTCATCAGTGTGGCGCAGGATTCTGGCTGGTTTAGTGTTGAGACTGCGGATGACCACACAGTAGACATGTCTAGTGTAGGTGTCTCATGATATCACAGTAGATATGTGTAGTTTAGGCTGCTAATGATGTCACAGTAGGCATGTCTAGTGTAGACTACTGAAGATATAACAGAAGCTATGTCAAGTGTAGGTTGCTGATCATATCACAGTAGATAGGTCTAGTTTAGGCTGCTGAAGATGTCACAGTAGATATATCCAGTCTAGTCTGCAGATAAAATCGCAGTAGGCTTGTCTAGTGTTGAGATTGCGGGTGACCACACAGTAGACATGTCTAGTGTAGGCGTCTTATGATCTCACAGTAGATATGTGTAGTTTAGGCTGCTAATGATGTCACAGTAGACATGTCTAGTGTAGACTACTGAAGATATCACAGAAGCTATGTCAAGTGTAGGCTGCTGATCATATCACAGTAGACATATGCAGTGTAGTTTGCAGTTAAAATAGCAATAGGCTTGTCTAGTTGAGACTCCTGATGACAACACAGTAGATAAGTCTGGTGTAGGCTTCTTATGATATCACAGTAGATATGTGTAGTTTAGGCTGATGGTGTCATCACAGTAGATATATCCAGTGTAGTCTGCAGGTAAAATCGCAGTAGGCTTATGTAGTTGAGATTGCTGATGACAACACAGTAGACATGTCTAGTGTAGACTTCTTATGATATCCCAGTAGACATGTGTAGTTTAGGCTGCTAATGATGTCACAGTAGACATGTCTAGAGTAGGCTAATGAAGATATCACAGTAGGTATGTCAAGTGTAGGCTGATGATTATATCACAGTAGATAGGTCTAGTTTAGGCTGCTGCTGATGTCAGAGTATACATGTCTAGTGTAGTCTGCTGATGACATCACAGTAGACCTGTCCGTGTAGTCTGCAGGTAAAATCGCAGTAGGCTTGTCTAGTGTTGAGTCTGCGGATGACCACACAGTAGACATGTCTAGTGTAGGCGTCTTATGATCTCACAGTAGATATGTGTAGTTTAGGCTGCTAAATCTACACTCTCGGCCTAGGGCAACTCATTGAGTCCCAAGGTCTCCAGTACCACCTCTACGCCGACGACACCCAAATCTACCTGTCTGGTCCTGCTATCGCCTCCCTATCCAAAATTTCACACTGCCTGTCCGCCATCTCATCCTTCTCTGCTTGCTTCCTTAAGCTGAACATGGACAAAACCGAGTTCATAGTCTTCCATCCCAAGACGCTCCCCCTCACTATCTGACCTATCCATTGTCGTCAACGACTGCTCTCTCTCCCCAGTCCTCCACACCAAGTGCCTCTGGGATATACTTGACTCCTCCCTCTCCTTCAAGCCCCACATCCAGGCCCTCGCCACCTCCTGCCAACTCCAGCTCAAAAACATCTATAGGATCCGCACTTTCCTTGACCACGACACTGCTAAAACACTTATTCACGCTCTCATCATCTCCCGCCTCGACTACTGCAACTCACTCTACTCACCTGCCTCCCCAATACCTCCCTTGCACCTCTACAATTTATCCTGAACTCCGCTGCCCGCCTAATTTATCTGTCTCTCCGCTACTCCCCTGTCTCCCCCCTCTGTCTTGCCCTTCACTGGTTCCCTACTTCCCAGAGATCCCGGTTTAAACCATTAACCATGACATACAAAGCCATTCACAACCTGTCCCCTCCATACATCTCTGAAATGGTCTCCCGATACCTACCCTCACGCAACCTGCGATCCTCCCAAGAGCTTGTCCTCTACTCCCCCCTCATCTTCTCTTCACACAACCGCATGCAAGATTTCTCCTGTGCTCCACCCATACTCTGGACTCTGGAACTCACTGCCCCAGCACATCATACATTCTCCTACCGTGGGAACCTTCAAAAGAAGCCTGAAGACCCACCTCTTCCGCCAAGCCTACCACCTGCAATGAGACCAGATCCACCACACCACCTCACAACTGGAACTTCCCCCTCCCACTGTATCCCCACCCACCCCTCGTAGACTGTGAGCCCTCGCGGACAGGATTTTCTCCCCTCTTGTATCTGTACGACCGAATTGTCCACATTTTTTGTTACTTGTATTGTTACTATGTTGTCCTAGTCTGCCCCTTTTAGCATTTAAAGTGCCATGAAATAGAAATGGCGCTATATAAATAAATAATAATAATAATAATTACCTCGTGGTGTTTGTCATCAACTTCTATCAGGATGTCAACACGCGCCGGCGGCAGCCATATTTGCTCACCCAAGTGATTGTACTAGTCATTGCGCAGTACCGCCAGCGATGCCACAGTCGCCCGCCATCACCACCACCCAAAGCCGCCACCTGAAACCACAGCTGCCACTGTCAACACGTCACCACCTAAAGGTACCTTTACACGCCGCTACAGAAGGTTAGGAACAACCGGGTGCTTCACGTGCACGAGCACGTACCAACGGTTGCAAACGGTACCCGATACCGCCTTTACACGCCGCTACAAGGTGCTCTACAGAAGGTTTTTTCTATCCCTGGAGGCACCGCCGGGTGCCACAAGTTACCTTCTGTAGAGCACCGTCCCTCATTTACACTCCGTGACAGAAGGTAATATGGGAGGACCTGGGGCAGCAGGGACAACACATAGGCGTGCCAGAATTGTGGATTACGAGACGTTCGTACGGTGATAGGACAAAGCAATAGTATCATGATTGCCTAGCCAGCGCAGGAAGGCTGGCTAATACATGATGCTATTGCAATTGTGTAGTGTGACTGGTCAGCTCCTTAAATATGCCGCCCTATGCAGCGACAACCAATCGCAACGCAGGAGCTTCCACCAATGATCGCTGAAGGGGGGCGGTTTCCCGGAGGCTGTGTCACGCCCCGGGGAGTTAACAAGGTGGCGAAAAAACCTTACCATACCGTATTTAGACGCCGTTACCATCGGGTTGAAATCAACCTGTTTTAGAGCAGTGCTCTGAAACAGGTGCCGAAAGTGACGGGTGGCAACAACCTAGTTTACACGCCGCTACCTCGGGTTGATTTGACTGTGCAAGATACATTTGTCTCCGTAACCCGGTTGTTCCTAACCTTCGTGCATGCACACTTACTCGGTTGACCGCAGTCTTTGGGTACTTGTGTATACAAAGATGGTGGCGTGACCTGGTGCGCAAATGTGCACTTATTCACGCCACCGCCATCTTTGGACACCACAAGGGGGAGAGAGCACAAGGAGGGAGAGACAAAGCTAAGAGGGATGAGCACACAGGTGGGGCAGAGAGAGTGCACAAGGGGGCAGAGAGAGCACACAGGGGAAGGAGTGAGTGCACAGGGGGAGGAGCAAGCACACAGGGGGAGGGGCAAGTGCACAGGTGGCTAGAGACAGCTCACAGGGGTGCAGACAGAGTGAACAGGGGAAGTATAATTTCACAGGAGGTGAGCGCACAGAGGGAGAGAGAGTGCACAGTGGACAGACAGTTCAAGGGAGAAGCACAGAGGGGAACACAGCAGAGGGGGAGAGACTTCATACAGGGGTAGAGTGCACAGGGAGAAAACAGCTTAATGGAGAGAGCATATGAGGGGAGAAGACAGCACATGGGGGAGAGCATAAGAGGGAGAGAGACAGCGCACAAGGAGGAGACAGGTCAATGGAGAGAGCACAGAGAGGAGAAGACAGCACACAGGGGAGAGACAGCAGATGGGGAAGTGCACAGGGGCAGAGACAGTCGCCACCCCCAGCTCCACAGAGCTTGTCCCCATTGTGACATCACCACCCTCCTGATGTGATAGAATGTGTCCCCCATCTAGTTATAATAATGATGCCACATTGTTTACTGCAGAGACCCCAATAGTCCTGGTCTGACAACATGGCCGGAGTACGGCGCAGACGAGCGCTACCTGGAGATTAATGTGAAGCAGAAATCATCTTCAAAACTGAAGGAGGAAAAACTCCGATTCTGGACCCAGATCCTTCCAAAGAAAAACCGCTCCAAGACTGTAGATGGCGGAGATCACACCGAGCTGTAGAGTCTAACAATGAAAAAACACACAATGTGAGGAGGTCGAGGCACGGTATATCCGGAAATCAGAACTGCACAGTCAGTTTTTCTACTTTTTAATAAATTTTACTTTTGTCAAATTTAACTTTTTTTTTCCCATTTATTTCTGTCCTCCATAAAAGAACTGGTTAAGTTGACAGATCACTGAACCCCCTAAAATGCATTATGCTGCTGGGCACCCTGCTCCTTGAGCTACATCAGCGCCAATATGTGGCCTCCCACATTATCAGATGACCTTACAATGTGTATCGGGGGCCTTTTAGGTCCCGATTCTTACCTTTTTTGCTATTATCTGCAAAATTACTTTAGTTAGAATTTTGAAACTCTAGGTATTCCTTAAGTATGGCGTTGTTGGCAATATCCAGTTGTTCTTATAATTTTTTTGATAGGCATTTTGGTGTAACAATGCTTTTTTGGGGAAAACTTATCTATTTATTTACTAGATGGTGGCCCGATTCTAACGCATCGGGTATTCTAGAATATGTATGTAGTTGACATACTGTGACTGACAGAACTTGTTCAGTCAATGTGAGTGAACTACATATATATATATATATATATATATATATATATAGCAGCGCTATGGTATACGGTGGTACATTGCAGCACATGTATTGCAGCACTATAGTATATGGAGATACATTACAGTACATGTATAGCAGCACTATAGTATATGGCGGTTCATTACAGTACATGTGTAGCAGCACTATAGTATATGGTGATACATTACAGTACATGTATAGCAGCACTATGGTATATGGTGATACTCCGCTCCCCGCGGCCCCCCTCTCCTTCACAGTAAAAGTAAAAAAATCCTCAGTGAGGATACTCACCTGTCCGCCGGCTCGCTCCTCTGTCTTCTAGGTCCTACAGGCCTTTAGGACCTGTCGTTGTCTGGGAAACCGATCAGCTGATCGGTCACATGACCGCTAACTGTCGGGGGGCAGGATGGTGACGGGGGGGGGAGGGGGGGCAGAATTGTTTCGGGGGAGGCAGGATAGAGCGAGTGGGGCAGGATGGAGCCGGGGGGGGGCAGGATGGAGCCGGGGGGGCAGGATGGAGGCAGGTGGGCAGGATGGAGCTGGGGGGGAGGCAGGATGGAGGCGGGGGGGGCAGGATGGAGGCGGGGGGGCAGGATGGAGCCGGCGGGCAGGGCAAGATGGAGGCAGCGGGGGGCAGGATGGAGGCGGCAGGGGGGCAGGATGGAGGCGGAGGGGGGGCAGGATGGAAGCGGAGGGGGGCAGGATGGAAGCGGAGGGGGGGCAGGATGGAAGCGGCGGAGCAGGATGGAGGCGGGGGGCAGGATGGAGGCGGGGGGGCAAGAAAAGCGGGCGGTAGGATGGAGCGAGCGGGACAGGATGGAGGGGGCGGGGCAGGATGGAGCCGAAGGAGCAGGATGGTGGCGGGGGGGGGGGGCAGGATGGTGGTGAGCGGGGTAGGATGGAGCGAGCGGGGCAGGATGGAGCGAGCAAGGCAGGATGGAGTGAGCGGGGCAGGATGGTGACGACGGGGCAGGATAGAGCCGGAGGAGCAGGATGGAGCCGGAGGAGCAGGATGGAGCCAGAGGAGCAGGATGGTGGCGGGGGGAGCAAAGCAGGATGGAGCGAGCGGCGCAGGATGGAGGCAGGATGGTGGTGCAGGGGACAGGATGGTGGCGGGGGGGCAGGATGGAGACGGAGGGGGGGTAGGATGGAAGCGGAGGGGGAGCAGGATGGAAGCGGCGGGGCAGGATGGAAGCAGCGGGGCAGGATGGAGGCGGGGGGCAAGAACAGCGGGGGGCAGGATGGAGCGAGCGGGGCAGGATGGAGGGAGCGGGGCAGGATGGAGCCGGAGGAGCAGGATGGTGGCGGGGGGGCAGGATGGTGGCGAGCAGGGTAGGATGGAGCGAGCGGGGCAGAATGGAGCGAGCGGGGCAGGATGGAGCGAGCGGGGCAGGATGGAGCGAGCGGGGCAGGATGGAGCCGGAGGAGCAGGATGGAGCCGGAGGAGCAGGATGGAGCTGGGGGGGGCAGGATGGAGCTGGGGGGGGCAGGATGGAGCCTGGGGGGCAGGATGGAGTCAGAGGAGCAGGATGGAGCCGGAGGAGCAGGATGGTGGCGGAGGGGGCAGGATGAAGCGAACGGGGCAGGATGGAGTGAGCGGAGCAGGATGGAGTGAGCGGGGCGCAGGATGGTGGCGAGTGGGTCAGGATGGTGGCGAGCGGGGCAGGATGGAGCGAGCAAGGCAGGATGGAGCCGGAGGAGCAGGATGGTGGCGGGGACGAGGGTATTTATGGTGGCGGGGGGGGCAGGATGGTGGGAGCAAAGCAGGATGGAGTGAACGGGGCAGGATGGTGGCGCAAGGGACAGGATGGTGGCGGGGGGCAGGATGGAGTGAGCGGGGCAAGATGAAGCCAGCGGGGCAGGATGGTGGGAGCGGGACAGGATGAAGCGAGTGGGGCAGGATGGAGCCGGAGGAGGAGGATGGAGCCGGAGGGGCAGAATGGGGCGGCAGGATGGGGGCGAGCGGGGCAGGATGGAGCGAGCGGGGCAGGATGGTGGCAAGGGGCAGGATGGCGGTAGGGGGGCAGGATGGAGCGAGCAGGGCAGGATAGAGCTAGCGGGGCAGGATGGAACCGGGGGAACAGGATGGGGGGGGGCAGGATGGGGGCGAGGGCCTGGATGTGGGGCTTGAAGGAGAGGGAAGAGTCAAGGATTACCCTGAGGCACTTGGCATGGGGGACTGGGGAGATTGAGCAGTCATTGACAACAATGGATAGGTCGAGTAGTGGGGGAGAGCGGCTTGGGGGGAAGATGATGCACTCAGTTTTGTCCATGTTCAGCTTAAGGAAGCGAGCAGAGTAGAAAGATGAGATGGCAGATAGGCATTGTGGAATTTTGGATAGTAGAGAGGTGATGTCGGGGCCGGACAGGTAGATCTGGGTGTCGTCGGCGTAGAGATGGTACTGGAGGCCGTGAGACGCAATGAGTTGTCCTAGGCCAAGAGTGTAGATGGAAAAGAGTAGTGGTCCCAGAACCGAGCCTTGGGGGACACCGACAGAAAAGATTTCAGGATCTGAAGTAGAAGGGAGTGGTCAACAGTGTTGAATGCATCAGTTAGGTCAAGCAGGAGGAGGACAGAGTAGTGTCGTTTGCTTTTGGCAGTTAGTCGGTCGTTGGTGACTTTGGTTAGGGCTGTCTCAGTGGAGTGGTGGGGTTGGAAACCGGATTGTAGGCGGTCAAAGAGGGAGGACAGGTGGGAGGACAGTTCTGAGTGGATGTGCTGTTCAAGTAGTTTTGAGGCGAAGGAGAGAAGAGATATGGGGCGATAGTTAGAGATAGATGTTGGGTTGAGGAAGGGTTTTTTGAGGATGGTTGTTATTAAGGTGGGTTTGAAGGCTGAGGGGAAGATGCCAGTAGTGAGTGATAAGTTGAAGAGGTAGGTTAGGGTTGGGATGAAGACAGAGGTGAGGTTGGGAATGAGGTGGGATGGGGGGAGTGGGTCTTGGGCGCTGGTGGTAAGGTGTGACTTTGACAGGAGGGAGGAGAGCTGGTCTTCAGTTATGGGGGAGAAGCAGCTGATGGAAGAAGAAGGCAGTGTAGGTGAGAGGGGAAGCTGTGGGGACAATGGGTCAAAGCTGTCTCTGATTTTATCAATCTTCTGCTTGAAGAAGGAGGTAAAGTCATCAGCAGAGATAAGGGGAGAGGGAGGAGTAGCAGGCAGATGGAGTTGAAAGTTTTAAAAAGCTGTTTGGGATTGTGTACCATATAGTATGGACCCGACATGTCAGTGTTACTATATAATACTGACTTGAGGCATCATACCGACACGTCAGTGTTGCCATATAGTTCTGACCCGAGGCATCATACCAACACGTCAGTGTTACCATATAGTACTGACCCCAGACATCATACCGACACATCAGTGTTACCATATAGTACTGGTCAGAGGCATCATACCGACACATCAGTGTTACCATATAGTACTGACCCGTGGCATCATACCGACATGTCAGTGTTACCATATAGTACTGACCCGAGGCATCATACTGACACCTCAGTGTTACCATATAGGTCTGACCCGAGACATCATACCGACACATCAGTGTAACCATATAGTACTGACCCGAGACATCATACCGACACGTCAGTGTTACCATATAGTACTGGTCAGAGGCATCATACCGACACATCAGTGTTACCATATAGTACTGACCCGAGACATCATATCGACACATCAGTGTTACCATATAGTACTGGTCAGAGGCATCATACCGGCACATCAGTGTTACCACATAGTACGGACCCGTGGCATCATACCGACATGTCAGTGCTACCATATAGTACTGACCCGAGGCATCATACTGACACCTCAGTGTTACCATATAGTAATGACCCGAGGCATCATACCGACACCTCAGTGTTACCATATAGTACTGACCCGAGGCATCATTCTGACACTTCAGTGTTACCATATAGTACTGACCCGAATCCTCATACCGACACATCAGTGTTACCATATAGTACTGACCCGAATCCTCATACCGACACATCAATGTTACCATACAGTACTGACCCGAATCCTCATACCGACACGTCATTTTTACCATAAAGTGAAAATGGTGAATAAAAAAAACAAAACACAAAAGTGTAATTGCACTTTTATTGTGCAATTTCACCACGTTTGAAATTTTTTCTTATTAACCTCTACACTATATAGTAAAATAAATGATTTTAATCAAAAGTACAACTCATCCCACAAAAAAACAAGCCCTCAAATGTCTATATTGATGGAAAAATAAAAACGTTTTGGCTCTTGGAAGAAGGGGAGGGAAAAACGAAATAGATATGGGACTGAGTATTTGAAGATGTT
The DNA here is from genome assembly GCA_033576535.1 of Allobates femoralis. Classification (NCBI taxonomy): domain Eukaryota; kingdom Metazoa; phylum Chordata; class Amphibia; order Anura; family Aromobatidae; genus Allobates; species Allobates femoralis. The sequence continues at coordinate 125,784,908 of JARQOC010000010.1, read as the reverse complement.
AGGATCAGGGAACAGTACTGTAAAGTCCCGCATAATCGAGATCTGGCAAAAAAGAGGGAACAATCCATGAACCTTAAAGGGAACCTAACCCCAAAAACTGACCCCCCCCGCATCTTTCTACCTGTCCCTGCACCCCCTCTTATCATTTCGAGCCATCCCTTTTGCAGAAAAAAATCAATTTTGTAAAGTAGAGAAGAGGTTATATTCACCTCGTCCTGTGTGAGTTCCCTGTTTCTGAATTAGTCTCAATGGTCTGCCTGTCTGCTCCCTTGTAATTATGCGCACCCCTCTCAGGTTGATGCCTTGGTAAGAGCCTGGCCGCGTCATGAAAGGGGCGTGGCTAAGTCGCGTCATGCCATTAGCCCCGCCCCTTTCATGACGCGGCCAGGCTCTTAGCAATTAGAGAGGGGCGTGCATAATTACAAGGCAGCAGCAGACTGGCAGACCATTGAGACTAATTCAGAAACAGAGAACTCACACAGGATGGAGGTAAATATAAACTTTACTTTACAAAATCGATTTTTTTCTGCAAAAGGGATGGCTAGAAATGATAAGAGGGGGTGCAGGGACAGGTAGAAAGATGTGTGGGGGGGGGTCAGTTTGTGGGGTTAGGTTCCCTTTAAATGATAAATGACCAGGTTACGAGGATGCAGCAACACAGGCAATGATATGACAGTGGTGACAGAACCAACACTGGTTTATTAAGCTTCATCCAGATAAAGGGCTAGCACTTTAAATAGGGGATCAGGGAATAGCAAAAATAATAGCAGGAACACCAGTCATATAACAGTGCAATATTTAACAAAACAGATATCTAGAATATCATCATGATATTATTTTATACAGTAGTATCCTTTTCACTTCACAAAGGTCACAATCAACGTTTTCATAATCTATATCCCTCTACCAGGTAATTGTGGCGCCCCTGCGTTCAGGAGGCCACAAAGGGAACTGCAGCCAGGCAGGTAGGACAATAGTTGCACAACAACACCCTCACAGCCCACACAACCCACGTACAGTAGAGGGTAGCATCCAGCCCCGAACTTGGAGACTCTAGGCAAGTGAGGGGTGGTGGATTTAGAGGAGTGGGTTGGGCACACACGTAGTCAGGTGACAGACAGTAGAAATAGTGAAGGGGGAGGAGGAAGGAGTCAGTAGGCCAGAGTGAGCCGACCAGAAAAGACCAAGAGTAGGCTGAGGAAGGCTGAGAGGAAAAGACTAAAATCACACGTCCTGGATGAGTGAGGCCTAGGAGCGCAGAATCTGTACCGAGCCAGTGTGAGCCGGAGGAGAGAGAAAGCACGTCTGAAACCAGATCCCCAGGAGTGTGAGAGGACAGAGAGGGACGGTGTTACCCAGGCCCTAGAAGACAGCCGAGACAACCAGACTGCAGGCGGAGTAGCCCTCCTATGACACTGAAAGACGCAGAGAGAGAAAGAGCCTGATAGAGCCTCATATTGAAGGACTGCTGGAGGCTGGGCTGAGTAGAGTGTCGGCTCTAGAGGGGACCGTAGTTTTACCCGGGATCCCCAAACAACACGACGAGGGACCACAGCTTCACGTTAGGGTTCCTACCCCAAAGGACAGGCAGCTCAGTGACGACCAGGAGGACCCAGAGGGGCCTGAGTCACCGCCATACTGTCCGGAGACACCCAACCAGTGAACACAGAACGTTAACAGCCCGGAAAGGACACAGAGACAGTGTGAGGGGTCAGAGAGAGAGACCTGGCTGCAGAGAGTAAAGGGAACCCCGGAGGGGAGAGTGAACCCGTGTACTAAAAACAGAACTGAGACTTGTAAGAACTGTAACTGAACTGTGAGTTGTATTGAAGAGCTTTGAGAGTAAACACGGAGAACCCTGAATCTGCCTCTCGTGTCTGCTTTTACCTGGTTGAATGCTATTCCCTCCATGCAGGCTTGCAAAGGATTATAACAACCCTCCACCTGCAGAGCCACAGCTTGTCAGCACCAGCACCGAGGAGAGATTTCTGCAGCATCTGGCTAGTAAGTGAATTGCATCCAGCCTGCACACCACACTATAGACTTTAACCCTTACTGCCCCGGGGAACACAGTTCTACCCACTGGAACTATCCCATCTACGCTGCCATTACATCATCCCCGGAGGTTCTGCAGCAGCGGCGGCCCAATTACTGGCCACACATAGTGAGTGGCGTCACGACTGACAATCCCCTGTAAATATTCCCTTTTATTTGCCAGCCCGGGACACGGTCTGGACCAGGACCACCCGTGACTTCCCCGTAGCAGATCCGGTCCGGTACTGAGTACCCCGTCCCAGTGGGCTCGACATAATGTACGTATCTCTCTACTCCTTACTATTGTTCTTTATGTAAGTGACGCTAAAGTATCCAGGCCTTAGTGGGGTTGGAGACGTAACTTACTGGGATGCAAGTCCCATTCAACCCTGTCTGGCCGCCTTTGTGCTTTGAAGAGCAGCCTCATTCCCTACTCAATGTCATATGTCTGCGCAGGAAGCATCATCCCAGCTCACTCAGATTATCTCCTGGCGGCATTGTTAAGTCTTCAGTAGGGATGAGTGAGTATACTTGTTACTATTCGCTACTTGCAGAATAGTACAGTATTCGGGATACTCATTACTCGGCGAGTTTCTCGCTACAAGTATCGAGTACAATGAAAGTCAATGGGAAATGTGAGAACTATTCTCCTGAACCCTATAAAGCAGTCTGGGGGCCTAAGGAAAAGGCTGAAATGGATGCATGATTGTTTGTTTAAAAGCCGGGTGGTAAAAAGCTGCCGGCTTTTTTAAATAATTAGCTGATGCATGCTTCCCTTCCAGTCCTTTGCTCCCTGTCCGATGCTTCACTCCCCGCCTTGTGCTTTGCTCCATGCCTGATCCCATGTTCCCCGTCCGATCCTCCGTTCCCCACTCGGTCCTCCGCCTCCAACCGATTTTAAACTCCCTGCCCAGTCCTCCGCTTCCTGCCTTGTTCTCCACATCCCCTCCACCTGCCGGAATCGAGACTGCCCGATATTTCAAACAATCAGCTGATATATCAAGTCTTTTTACCACCCGGATTTAGCTGATGCATCAGCTGATCACTTGAAATAGCCGACAGGCTCGCTTCCAGCAGGCGGAGGTGAGGCTGGAAACGGAGGATGGGGCAGGGAGTGTAAAATTGGTTGGGGGCGGATGACCGGGCGTGGAATGGAGGATCGGATGAGGAACAAGGGATCAGGCAGGGAGTGAAGCACTGGATGGGGAGCAAAGGACTGGGTTGGGAGCATGTATCAGCTGATTGTTTAAAGCGAACCTGTCACCCCCCCTGGACATCAAAAGCTATAATAGCCACCTTCTGTAGCACTAAGGCTGCATTCAGGGAAGGTGGCTATAGGCTTTTGATGCCCTATATTCACTCAAATATGAAGTTATATAAAGGCTTACACTTAAGAAGACCTAAGACCGGGAGGCGGGGTTTCGCGCTCCTCCGGCCCGCCCCCTCTTGTCACTCATCTTGGTCGCCTGCTGCTGCCTCCCCTCACAGTCTATCATGAACGCGCGCCTCCGTTCTCCTCTATGGCGCCGCGCATGCGCTATGCGCCGGGTGTCCAGGAAGTCTTCGGGGTTCCTGGACACCCGGCGCACAGCGCATGCGCGGCGCCATAGAGGAGAACGGAGGCGCGCGTTCATGATAGACTGTGAGGGGAGGCAGCAGCAGGCGACCAGGATGAGTGAAAAGAGGGGGCGGGCCGGAGGAGCACGAAACCCGCCTCCCAGTCTTAGGTCTTCTTAAGTGTAAGCCTTTATATAACTTCATATTTGAGTGAATATAGGGCATCAAAAGCCTATAGCCACCTTCCCTGAATGCAGCCTTAGTGCTGCAGAAGGTGGCTATTATAGCTTTTGATGTCCAGGGGGGTGACAGGTTCGCTTTAAAACAGCTGGCAGCTTTTTACCACCCGGCTTTTAAACAATTATGCTTCCATTTCTGCCTTTTCCTCCGGCAGCAAGATCGCTTTGTAGGGTCCAGCAGAATATTACTCACATTACTCGCATTTCCAATTGACTTGCATTGTACTCGCTACTCATAACGAATATGCGAGTGTTATAGTCTACTCATTACGAGTATAGCGAGTCTGAATATTTCACTACTCGCTCATCCATAGTCTTCAGTATTCCGTCTTTGGATTTTTTCTACTGGCTCTGGTTTGGTTCTACTGGCATAGTTCACGAGCTTCTACTGGCATGAGTGAAGGACTATTACTGGGACAGGTCATGGATTTCTACTGGTGGTAGTCATTATATTCCTCTTGGCTTTAGCATATCTCAGTTCTTCTCCAGGAGCTGAATCTGGTGCCAAATCCAGCCCAACTCAGTCCGGCCAGAACTCCTATACAAGTATTTTGCAACTTCGACACAATTGTCTCCTCTCAATTTTTCCCTCGAAGAAGCACAAACTTTACTGATTAGTTCCTGCAGGCATCTTTGACCATCAGATGGTGAGGTTCACTTGCAGATATTATGAGAGGTTAGCTGGATGTATCTCAAGCTTCAGCTGCTCCTTTACATAATAAATGGGAATGTACCAAAGTTATATACTTTATGTGAATGAAATAAAGGAACCTATTAGGTAGGGACTTGTGAACACTTGACATGAAAAGGGGCAAGGATTTAAAAGATCTTTTGTAATTAGCTATAAAGGAGGTGGAGTTTATTCAAACTTGTAGAACAAAGGGAGAGAGCCTTACTCAGGTAGCAACTCACTGTGAATGATTTTCCTTAATTTTAGAACATTGGACCAAAATAGTTAGCAAACGTTTTTAGTTTTATAGGTCCTACTCCAATAATTAATTTACTCTTAGCAGAATCTTCGATTTCTTACATGTTGGAGCAGCCAAATCTGCTATGCATGCAAATTATGTTTTTCTTTGGGAAATCATCAAAGCATTTCATGGTGATTTACCTGGAGAATACATTTTTTCCCTGCGTCTGCACCTATACTGTCAATATTTGATTGCTTTCAACCAAGGCCATAAACAGTTTACATAAAATGTGCCAGAAATTCACTGATAACATCTACTATTGCAATATCTTCAGTTAATCAAAAATGTCCTCCTCGATATCTGGAGGTAGTGTTGCTTCAGTTTATAGTATGTGGATGATATATATTGCTTTGCTGTCCTGATCAAATCTCATGTCAGGAGTCCTCTCTCTTTTTTTTAAGGCATCAGCAGAAGGTAGCCTTTTTAGGACCTTTTAGATTCTGGACTTTCTGATAACCCTTTGCATCTCCTTGCAATTTTCCAAAATGGTGTTTGCTAGCTTGTTCTTATCCAAGTGTTCCTGCTTTCCTGCCTTTAAAAGATTCAGTTCATCTTCCAGTCCTTGCTTGAGTATTCTGCTTGGATACCGGGCTCCTGTATGCATCTCAATTTGTTGTTCCTCCTCCTGCTATTCCAGTTCAACTCTTACCAAGCTACTGCAAAACGATCTCATCAAACCACATCTGCTTCTAGTGTGCCTCCTGCAGCAAGCTGCCCTGTGTTGCGTGTGTTTCAGCTTCTGTTTATGCCTGTCTATCTCACTCCATGTAAGCCCAAGTTTCCTCTAAAAGCTCTGCTGTGGCTATTCTGTTTGGTTTAATACGCTGCAGTGCAGATTCAAGATTGTTTGGGACTTTGTTTTGTTACACTGCACTGCATCCAGTTCTGGACCTGTTCTCAGAGACTATACCCTGTCCAGACCTTCCTTGGTGTGATCTGTTGTTTAAGACTGTTCTGCTATCAGCCACTTTCAGTGTGAACTATTACTGAAAGACTTTTCCCGCAAGTCATCATTGTGAGTGAACTATTTCTAGAGACTATTCCGTTTGTCTGCACTGAAGGAACTACTGCCATGTGTTTCCTAAAATAGGCCCTCCCCCAAAAATAAGCCCTAGTAGGGTTTTTTTGGCATTTTTGGAGAAGGCTTGAAATATAAGCCCTACTCCAAAAATAAGCCCTTGTTGCATACTGTAGTCAGGCTGTGGGGGTAGAGGTGGTGGAGCAGTTGTAGGGGGCTGGAGGAGGCTGAAGCTGGGGGCCATGATCACATAGGACTGCTCATTAGGCTCATGTAATATCCACTGCATACCGTGCTGAAACTGGCGCTGAAGAATAGATGGGGACAGTGCACATCACATGTGCTTATATACACACCCCCACTCTCCATCCTGGGTGTGTGTCACGTGCTTATATTGTGCTGACCTTACTGGATGCTGCTGTGTGTTATGTTTGCATTTCTTTAAGAGCTGCATGAGGTACGGATGTGAAGGCTTGTGCTCAGCTGCTGGTTGAGGCATTAATTCACATTAATTGGGCTTGGGTGTGACTCACCTGGAATCCCCTCCCCCTGGCTTTAAATAGTTTTCCCCCTTCTCTGTCAGATGCCACTGATAGAGTTAGTTTACTCTTGGTCATTGTGCTGTGCAGATGCTTGCTGCTGGGCTGAAGTCTTTGCCTTGGGAGTTGCTCTGATTCCAGATCTGTGGGTGGAGGTAGGGGCCTTCAGCCCAGGACTAATCAGGAGCTCAGGAAAATAGGGTGGAGACTCAGACCTCCTCACCTCAGAGGTACCTCCGAGAGCAGGGCGAGCTAGAACCTCAAATTTAAGGGTCAGTTTAGCTCCCCTTGAATCCCTTCACCAATCACACCATCTAGTTACCTGATTCCCTCACTTCCTAAGCGTGACATTATCAGCAGCCCCAAAAACGCCTTTGTCTCTGAGTCATTATGTCTCAGACATCCTCTGCAGATGCTTTTTCACAACTGATGGAAAGCATCACAGCTGAGGTCACTGGTCTGCGAACTCAAGTGGTGCACCAGCTGCAGCAGGTTGTGGGGTATCTAGCCTTGGCTAACACTCACGCCATACCAGAACCCAAGATATCTCTTCCAGACAGGTTTTCTGGGGGTTCTTTGGATGTTCAAAGAGGCTTGTAAATTTTATTTCAGGCTTCGGACCCGTTTATCTGGGAGCAAGGAACAGCGGGTGGGGATTATAATCTCCCTTCTTAAGGGAGATCTCCAGATTTAGGCCTTCTCCCTCCCGACTCACCATCGCTGCAGTCGGTGGACAGGTTTTTTGCTGCTCTGGCTCAGGTGTATGCTGCGGCAGATAGGGTGACTCTTGCTGAGTCACACCTCCGTAAACTCAAGCAGGGATAACGAGCAGTGGAGGAATACTGCTCGGACTTTCAGAGGTCTGCAACTGACACTCTGTAGAATGACCCTGCCCACAGGAGTCAGTTCTGCCTCGGTTTGTCAACCAGACTGCAAGACACCCTGGTTTAGTAGACTGCACCTGAGTCATTAGAGGCTGTGATGTCCCTAGACATCAGGGTAGACAGACGTCTGAGGGAGAGACTGAGACCAACTTTGTCCCCTGTGTATATCCCTGTTGAGGAAGCCCCACGCGATGAACTTATGCAGTTGGGGACAGTAGACCCTCGTGTTAAACCTCCTGTAGTTGCAGTTCATCATGTGGGCGGAGCTTGTTTTTATTGTGGACAAGCTGATCATGTTATCAAAGTTTGTCCACATCGCTCTGGGATACATACACAGTCTCAGAAGCAGCCTGACTCAGGTCGTTCGGAAGGAGACAACCAGAAGGTTTATATCTCCTTCTTTTCTTTTCTTTTCTTCTTTTCTTTTTTTCTTGTCTACCAAAGTGTTGGTAGGTGAAAAAAACTGAGGCTGTACTGGTGAAAGTTGATCGCTGAGCAGGAGTCATTCTTATGGATTCTCGCTTTGTGCAGACTCATGGTTTCATCTGTAATGCCTTAACGAAACCTATTCCCATCTCTGCCATTGATTCAGTTCTGCTCAGCCAGATGGTATTATCCCAAGTGGTGAATAATGCGAACTTGAGCATAGGAACTCCTAACCAGGAGTTCCTCTCTTTTTACATCTTGGAGAATTTACCAACCCCCATTTTATTGTGCCTTCCCTGGCAGAGAAAACACAACCTGGTAATTAACTGGCGGACCCGGGAGGTGGTTCGCTGGGCTACTGCCTGTGAGGGTAATTGCCAGGGTACTTCCGTCTCTGCCATGCTGGTGAGGTTTACATCAACTTCTTTGCTCAAGTTTGGGAGATTGCCAGGGGGTGGGGGTGGAATACACACCACGCTCCGAACTCCTGGTGCCTCTGGGCATTGTCCTTGGCAGAGGGACAGGGGAAGGGTGGTTGTTTCTACTGTGCATCCCAAGGGAGGGAGTCCTGGGGCCCAGAGAGACACCTTTGTTACTTGTCTAACTAAGACTCTACTCTCTGTCTGTGCCCTCATGTGTGGAAATAAATGTACAGGTCCAGACCTGAGTGAATGAGTGGATGTTGTCCAAACATGTCAGGTAAAGGCATGCTGCTGGAGCTCCTAGTTCTCGGGTTGTAGGATCGTTTTGGATATCGGCCAATTGCAACTCTGTGCTGTACCGACTTGACCTACCCCAGTTTTGGCAACCCGTAACATCTTTCATATCTCATCACTCAGGGGATGTGGACTTACTTCGAAGGTGTCTGTTATCGAGTCCGGAGGCCTCTCTTAAAAGAGGGGGTACTGTCACGTATTTAGATTGCGCTAACCTTGCTGGATGCTGATGTGTGTGCTGTGTTTGTATTTCTTCAAGAGCTGCATGAGGTACGGATGTGAAGGTCTTGTTCTCAGCTGCAGATTGAGGGGTTGATGTGAGGCTTGGGTGTGACTCACCTGGTATCCCCTCCCCCTGACTTTAAATAGCTTTCTCCCCCCTCTGTCAGACGCCACTGATAATTATTTACTTTTGGTCATTGTGCTGTGCAAATGCTTGCTGCTGGGCTGAGGTCTTTGCCTTGGGAGTACCTGTGATTCCAGGTCCATGGGTGGAGGTAGAAGCCCTTAGCCTAGCGCTAATCAGGAGCTCAGGAATATAGGGTAGAGACTTGGACCTCCTCACCTTCAGACGTACCTCCTAGAGCAGGGTGAGCCAGCGACCCCAGTGTAAGGGTCAGTATAGCTCCCCCTGAATCCCTTCGACCATCACACCATCCAGTTACCTGATTCCTTCACCTCCTAAGCGTGACAGTATGGCCCCCCAAAATCCAAGGAATAGTGCTTTTCAACAGTGCCGATCGTGGAAGCACTATTCCTTGCATTTCTGTACACACACCACTTTGCACATAGGAGTGCTGATCCAGCAGCAGCCGTACAAGCACATACACCAGTTGTGGTTTTACACAACTGGCTCAGGTGAGCACATGCAATCATAGGGTATTAACCATCCCTAAATGATAAGAACCATTGCGCTCTGTTTGACTCTCGTTTTTAGATAGTATGGCCTCCTGGTCACAGTTTATGCCCCTGCTGGTGCACACACTAAAATAATAAATGCTGTTAACTCACCTCTCCAAAGTTTCCAGCATCACCGACATCTTCCTTCCTGTGTCTGTGTTCGACATCAGATCATGTGAATGGGTCGTACAGCACAGTGGTGTCTTCGCTGTGTGACCCGGTCACATGATTGGATGCTGGGCACAGATACAGGAAGGAAGATAGCACCGATGCGGAGTTCAGAGAAGTGTTAAGTGGGCCTGGACGGGTACTCGGTGCGACGGTAATGCTGGGGATGTCATGGATGTCCTGGTCCGGGCCGTGTCCTGGGTTCTCACAAGTAAAAGGGGATATATACAGTGGATAATGTCTGCCGTAACGCCACCCACAGGTTGTGGTCAGTGATGGGACCACCGCTGCAGCCCTGCTCTGCCAGGAGGATGGATGGATGATGGGGCTGCAGCCAGATGGATGAGCCCGCCGCAGGTCGGGCTGGTCCTGGCAGGGTAAAATGTATGATAAGCAGTTCTGTATACCTGGCATCAAACATGGACACTCAGGGAGGGTTCACAGGGTTTACTTTCAAGTTCTTCAAAGTTACACAAGTCACGGTACAGTTCTTAACACAGTTCACAGTTCAGTTAACTCCGGGAACACTTGAACCCTCTGCAGCCAGGCTGTCACTCTGAGACCCCTCACTCCTTCTAAGTGTCCTTTCAGGCTGTTCCTCCCTCTCTGTCCTCTCTCGGGTTGTATAGGCGGCAGCTCGGACCCTTGTGGGTCCTCGTGGTTGCTGCAGTGCCTTCAACCCTTGTGGTGGGAACTCCAGCCTGTAATTCAAGCTCCCTGTCGGTTTGTCTGGGAAGCCGGAATATTGCTTCAGTTCCCCTCAGAGCCGACACTCCGGTGTGTGCCTAGTCTGCAGTATCCCTATCTTCTAAGGTGCTACCAGACTCCATCTAACCCATGTGATTCCAGCACATCAGGGAAATCAGGGAAAACTACTCCGCCAGTAGTTGGTCGGTGCTGCCGTGTTTCCTCGGACCCGGTGATACTGGTCCGGTCTCTGTCCTCACACTCCCCTGGGATGCCGGCTATGGACGAGCTTTCTCTCCATGGTTTCTATGACTCTGTGGATTCTGCGTCTCCAGGGAGTCTAACGCCACCGGGATGTGTCACTTTCTTCTGGTCTTTACCTCTCGGCTCACTCTGGCCTACTAACTCCTTCCTCCTTTTTTCCTCTACTTGTGCTCTCTGTCACCTGACCTTCCTTCCCACCCACTTTCCTCTAAACCCTCCACCCCTTGCCCGCCTAGAGTTCCGGGTTCCGGGTTGGGTGCTGCCTCCTATGGGTGAGTGTGTCCGTGAGGGTGTTTGGTGTACAAACCGTCTATCTCCTTGCCTGACTGCAGTTCCCTTTCTGGCCTCCTGGTCACAGGGGCGCCACATTAACAGTGTTTATTATTTTAGTGTGTGCACCAGCAGGTGGCAGATATGGTGACCGGGGGGGCCATACCCAGGATGGGGAGAGGGGGTGTACCAGGATATGGGGGCCATATCCATGATGGGTGACCATACCCAGAATTTGGGGCTATACCCAGGATGGGGGGCCATATATCAGGATGGGGGTCATATGCAAGAATGGGGGGCCATGTGCCAGGATGGGGGGCCATTTGCCAGAGTGAAGGGCCATGTGCCAGGATGGGGGGCCATGTGCCAGGATGAGTGGCCATGTGCCAGGATGAGGGGCCATGTGCCAGGATGAGGGGCCATGTGGCAGGATGGGGGAACATGTTCAGGATGGAGGGCCATATATGTCAGGAAGATGTAGGTTCATATATACCACGAGGATGGGGGATCATATATATACTCCCAGTGTATAGCCCCGATCCTGTAATATATTCTCAATCCTGGTATATTTGGCCCTGATCGTGGAATATATGTCTCCAATGTGTAAAAAAGATGGCCACCGGGGGTGATGGACGCATGTAAGGATTATTCGGGCACTTGGACACAATCCACCGCATCCAAGCTCGCCTGTCCTCCCTACACACTACCAGCCTCACCGCTGTCAACCCTGAGCACCCCACCGACCATCTGGGTCACATACTCCTTTCTGTAGCCGGCCGGCCCGTATGGCCAGCGGTCGTGTCTTGCGGCTCCCCACTCAGGCCTGTGACCCCAGCCGCACCGGAACCAAGGCGCCTCAAACGGCACCACCTCCTCCCCGCTCTTCTTATCCGGGGACCCGCTCCAGCAGGACCGCCTCCGGCAGCATCCTGCAACTGCTGCGTGCTGTAGCTGAAACCGGAGGCCCACGATCCAGCACCATCTCGCCGGCAGCTCTCCCAGCACATTGCGCAGCCCACAGCGGTGACTCCCAGTGGGCACAGATAGTGCGTGGCCCCCTGCAGCGGTGACTCCCGGTGGGTGCAGAAGGTGAGCGCCCCGTGCTGCAGCGTGACTCCCCGGCGGGCACAGCAGGTGAGCCCCGCGCTGCAGCATGACTCCCGGCGGGCACAGAAGGTGAGCGCCCCACACTGCAGCGTGACTCCTGGCGGGCACAGAAGGTGAGCGCCCCGCACTGCAGCGTGACTCCCGGTGGGCACAGAAGGTGAGCGCCCCGCACTGCAGCGTGACTCCTGGCGGGCACAGAAAGTGAGCGCCCCGCACTGCAGCAATCCTACGGCTTCCCCTAGAGCCGCTCCTGGGACCTAGCTAACGACCCTAGCACCACTGTGACTGTCTCCTGCTGCCAAGTGTGGGGCCCATGAACCTGGCACCGGCTCCATCCCGCCGGTGGCCCTCCCAGATCTGCTCCAGCTTGCCCAGCAGCCATCCACCCGTGGCTGGCACCTAGGGCAATTCCTGCAACCCCAGTCGAGTCCATCGGGTGGGCGGCCTCCCCAACACCGCTCCTCCAGGATCGCCATCCATCACGGCCCGCTGTAACCACCAGGTACCATCGGGGAAACATAGGCCACTGGAGCCACCCTCCTGGCTGCTTCCATCCACGGTTGCATCACATCCCTGCCTGCATCCCACCAGCAGCTCCATCTCATCTCACCCGTGGCTGCATCTCATCTCACCCGTGGCTGCATCTCATCTCACCCGTGGCTGCATCTCACCCGTGGCTGCATCTCATCTCACCCGTGGCTGCATCTCATCTCACCCGTGGCTGCATCTCACCTCACCCCCGGCTGCATCTCACCTCACCAGTGGCTGCATCTCACCTCACCTGTGGCTGCATCTCACCTCACCCGTGGCTGCTTCCTATCTCACCCGTGGCTGCATCTCATCCTACCTTTGGCTGCACCTGCATCTTTACCTCATCCTGTGCCGCATCGTCATCTCATCCTGTGCTGTATCTCAACTCATCCTGTGCCGCATCTCAACTCATCCTGTGCCGCATCTCAACTCATCCTGTGCCGCATCTCAACTCATCCTGTGCCACATCTCATCTCATCCTGTGCCACATCTCATCTCATCCTGTGCCACATCTCATCTCATCCTGTGCCGCATCTCATCTCATCCTGTGCCACATCTCATCTCATCCTATGCCGCATCTCATCTCATCCCGTGCCACATCTCATCCTATGCCGCACCCCATCTCATCCGTGGCTGCAATCTCATCTCCTCATGACTGCATCTCATCCCTGCTGTATCTCAGCCCCGGCTGCTTCTCGCCTCTGGCTGCTTCTCCCCCTTGACTGCATCCCACCCCTGGCTGCATCTCACCCTTGGCTGCATCTCAACCCCCACCCAGCTACATCTCACCCCTGGCTGCACCTCGCCTCACCACCCCGGCTACATCTCATCTCTGGCTGCATACCATCCCTGGCTTTTTCTGTGCCCCTGCTGCACCACTTCCCTAGCTGTCTTCCACCCCTGGCCACACCTCACCCCTGGCTAGTCAAATCCACGACTGCATTCCATCCCAGGCTACACCCCACCCCCTGACCGCACCCTTCTCCTGGCCACATCATAACCTGATCCGTGTGCCACCCTTGACTGCACCCCGACCTTGGCTGCCCCTCTGCTCTGTCTGCGCCCCTCCCCTTCCTCACTCTCCGTCACCCTCCCTGACCCTGGCAACCTCCCCAACTTGACCCTATCCCCAAGCCTACCTTGCTCCCGCCTGGTCCACGCACCTCCCCTGCCCCATCCCACCCTTGCAATATCTTACCGCTAAAAACTGCACACTTAACTACTACCCACAATGTTTCCGCTCCTTTTCACCCTCACCCCCATCCTACTTCACTTCCTCCTAACCCCGAACATCCCTCCACCCACCAAAGCCATAGTGATCTCTCCAACCTTCCTACCCATCCATCTCACCCCCTTCTCCGAACTATTCCTCCACACCCAGTCCCTCTTCTCCACACACGCACGGCCACCACGCAAACTCTCCTGCTCCCACCTTCTTACCCTCTTGCTGCTTCTCCTACTCGCAGGCGACATATCCCCCAATCCTGGACCCCCCCACCACATTCCTCCGCCCACCTCCAACACATACACATCCCCCATCACAAACTTTCGCAACCCCCTCAACCTTATACCCATTCACCCAACCCCAGTCCCCGTGCCTGGAGGACTGTGGAATGCCCGCTCAGTATGCAGCAAACTCTCTTTCAGCCACGACCGCTTCTTCACCAACAAACTCAAATTCCTCGGCATCACCGAAACTTGGCTTACCCCCACCGACACAGCCTCCCCTGCTACACTCTCCTACGGCGGACTCACTCATTCCCACACACCCCGCCCAAGCAACACCCGCGGCGGTGGTGTGGGTATACTCCTATCCGACAGCTGCTCCTTCACCCCAATTACACCGCCTCCCTCCATCTCCTTCCCCTCCTTCGAACTGCACTAAGTCCGCATTTTTTCCCCCTGCAACCTCCAGCTCGTGGTCATCTACCGCCCCCCGGGATCCACCACCTCCTTCTTTGATCACTTCAACATTTGGCTTCTCCACTTCCTTTCCTCCGACATCCCCACCATAATCATGGGCGATTTCAACATCCCCATCGACACCCCCGACACGGCTACCTCCCGACTCCTATCACTGACCACCTCCTTCGGCCTCTCTCAATGGTCCTCCTCTGCCACTCATAAAGACGGCCACACTCTCAACCTTATCTTCACCCGCCTCTGTTCCCTCACCGACCACTCAAACTCACCCCTCTTCCTATCTGACCACAATCTGATGACTATCTCCTCACTCTTTCCCCCTACCTTGCCCCCCCCCTCTGGAAACTCAGTCACCCCGCAGAAACCTTAAACTTATCGACTTCAACTCACTCACTCACTTACCACAGCAGATTCAGGTCAGACGATCATTACACTCAGTGATTTGTGTGCAGCTTTGCCCAGGTTATAAATGAAGGCATCATGAATGCAGGACACAAGCCCCAATCACTAGCAACCTCCTTTCTCACAGAGGGAGTGACCACTGGTTGTCCTGCAAACAGAATGGGATCCATACAGGGCGCAGTTCACACAGGTTTGCACAGTGTATGCCCAGCCTCTTACATTAACCCCTATCTCAGTAGGTGGGCTGTTATGGCATTCAACACTGCTACCTGCACCGGAACAAAGCACCCATATGGCCCAGCTACACACAGCAACAAAAGAGTGCAAGAAAAAACCACAATGACAGGTGCTGAAATTGTGGAAAATTTGTTAGTTTTTAACACATAGCAAACTGTGGGGTATTGGTTTGTCTTTTGGTCCAAAACACATAAGCTTGTGAGCCACTACACGGCTCCCCACATGTCACAAGTCCAATCCCCTAAATTCTTATCTAAAGTGAGCAAAGGACACAAATAGAAAATAAATTTTCTTACCACAGCAGATTCAGGTCAGACGACCATTACACCATTACACTCAGTGCTGTGTGCAGCTTTGCCCAGGTTATAAATGAAGGCATCATGAATGCAGGACACCAGCCCCAATCACTAGCAACCTCCTTTCACACAGAGGGAGTGACCACTGGTTGTCCTGCAAACAGAATGGGATCCAATACTCAATTTCTTCCTGAAAATGATTGCAATCACAAATCCTTTGGTATTATTATCTTCATTTAATTTGTCTTCAATGAAAAAACACAAAAGAGAATGAAGCAAAAAGCAAAACATTGATCATTTCACACAAAACTCCAAAAATGGGCCAGACAAAAGTATTGGCACCCCCAGCCTAATACTTGGTTGCACAACCTTTAGCCAAAATAACTGCGATCAACCGCTTCCCGGTAACCATCAATGAGTTTCTTACAATGCTCTGCTGGAATTTTAGACCATTCTTCTTTGGCAAACTGCTCCAGGTCCCTGATATTTGAAGGGTGCCTTCTCCAAACTGCCATTTTTAGATCTCTCCACAGGTGTTCTATGGGATTCAGGTCTGGACTCATTGCTGGCCACCTTAGAAGTCTCCAGTGCTTTCTCTCAAACCATTTTCTAGTGCTTTTTGAAGTGTGTTTTGGGTCATTGTCCTGCTGGAAGACCCATGACCTCTGAGGGAGACCCAGCTTTCTCACACTGGGCCCTACATTATGCTGCAAAATTTGATGGTAGTCTTGAGACTTAATAATGCCATGCACACGGTCAAGCAGTCCCGTGCCAGAGGCAGCAAAGCAACCCCAAAATATCAGGGAACCTCCGCCATGTTTGACTGTAGGGACAGTGTTCTTTTCTTTGAATGCCTCTTTTTTTCTCCTGTAAATTCTATGTTGATGCCTTTGCCCATAAAGCTCTACTTTTGCCTCATCTGACCAGAGAACATTCTTCCAAAACGTTTTAGGCTTTCTCAGGTACGTTTTGGCAAACTCCAGCCTGGCTTTTTTATGTCTCGGGGTAAGAAGTGGGGTCTTCCTGGGTCTCCTACCATACAGTCCCTTTTCATTCAGATGCCGATGGATAGTACGGGTTGACACTGTTGTACCCTCAGACTGCAGGGCAGCTTGAACTTGTTTGGATGTTAGTTGAGGTTCTTTGTCCACCATCCGCACAATCTTGCGTTGAAATCTCTCGTCAATTGTTCTTTTCCGTCCACATCTAAGGTTAGCCACAGTGCCATGGGCTTTAAACTTCTTGATGACACTGCGCACGGTAGACACAGGAACATTCAGGTCTTTGGAGATGGACTTGTAGCCTTGAGATTGCTCATGCTTCCTCACAATTTGGTTTCTCATGTCCTCAGACAGCTCTTTGGTCTTCTTTCTTTTCTCCATGCTCAATGTGGTACACACAAGGACACAGGACAGAGGTTGAGTCAACTTTAATCCATGTCAACTGGCTGCAAGTGTGATTTAGTTATTGCCAACACCTGTTAGGTGCCACAGGTAAGTTACAGCTGCTGTTAATTACACAAATTAGAGAAGCATCACATGATTTTTCTAAGGTGCCAATACTTTTGTCCACCCCTTTTTTATGTTTGGTGTGGAATTAGATCCAATTTGGTTTTAGGACAATTCGTTTTGTGTTTTTTCATTGAAGACAAATTAAATTAAGATAATAATACCAAAGAATTTGTGATTGCAATCATTTTCAGGAAGAAACTGAGTATTATCTGACAGAATTGCAGGGGTGTCAATTAGGGATGGGCGAATCCTAAATTGCTTGGAATCGCTAGACTCTGACGAGTCTGAGTCCAGGACTCGCTACTCGTTGCGAGTCTAGCGAGTCCAATGTAAATGAATGGGGAACTATTATTGCAGCAATTCCTCTGCTGCCGGACCCTATAAGGGGTCTGGCAGCAGAGGAAAAACCTGCAATTCCCCATGTTATTCTTTTAAAGCCAGCGGCAAAAAGCCGTTGGCCTTTAAAGAATAGTAGAAAAAAAAATGATTTGAGTCCTGACCAGGGGTGGGCTTGGGGGGGGGATGTGAGTGCACCGGACCGGCCGGCTACTTACCGCTGCCTCCGCCGCCGCCGGCCGCAGACTCGCTCCCCGCCTCTCTGCTTCTGTCTCCGGATATTCCCGAGCGATGACAGAGCAGTGAATAAATTAACTTCCGTCACCACTCGGGAATCTCCGGAGGCAGAGAGAGTCGGGCTGACAGCAGGGTTCAGCTCAGGTCATAATGACCTGAGCTGAACCCTGACTGTTTAGTCAGTTCTCAGCTCTGCTACATCCTTGTGTGTCTAAGCACAACAGGGATGTAGCAGAGCTGAGATTGCGTTTTGGACTACGTCGGACGGAAGAGGATTTTTTAAATAAAGATGGTGTCCCTAATTGTGATCTGTTTTATTTCTAATAAAATTATTTTTCTCTGTGTTGTGTTTTTTTTTACTATTGATTACTGGAAATTCATGGCGGTCATGTCTAATATTGGCGTGACCGCCATAAATTTCGGGCTTAGGGCCAGCTGATAATACAAAGCTGGCCCTAACCCCTTTATTACCCAGTGAGCCACCCGGCACCAGGGCCACTGGAAGAGCGGGGTTCAGCGCCAGAGGATGGCGCTTCAATGAACGCGCAATCCTCTGGGGCGGCTGCGGGCTGCAATTTGCAGCGGGGGGTGCCCATAAAGCTTGGGCCTCCCTGCGCTGCGGATTCCAGCCCCCAGATGGTTAGCTGTACCTGGCTGGACATAGAATTTGCGCGGATCCCCACGCATTTTTTTTTTTTATTATTTCATGAAATTCATGAAATAACAACAAAGGGGGTTCCCCTATATTCTTGTGTTCGGCCAAGTACGAATAGGCACCTGGGGTTGGGGGCAGCCCGTCGCTGCCTGCTGGATCCGGCTGGTTACAGAAAAACGGCGAAGCCCACGTCAATTTTTTTTTCTGAAAAATCAATAAAAAAATCCTAAAAAAGGGACTGCATCTTTATTAACCCTCGACCATGGTCCAGGGGTTAATAAAGATGCATTCCCTTTTATTTATATTGTTTTATGGATTTTTCAGAAAAAATTTGACGTGGGCTTCGCCGCATTTCTGTAACCAGCCGGATCCAGCAGGCAGCGACGGGCTGCCCCCAACCCCCAGGTGCCTATTTGTACCTGGCCGGACACAAGAATATAGGTGAGCCCCCTTATTTTATTATTTCATGAATTTCATGAAATAATAAAAACAAAATGCGTGGGGCTCCGCGCAATTTCTATGTCCAGCCAGGTACAGCTAAGCAGCTGGGGGCTGGAATCTGCAGCCCAGGCAGGCCCAAGCTTTATGGGCACCCCCCGCTGCAAATTGCAGCCCGCAGCTGCCCCAGAAGATGGCGCGTTCATTGAAGCGCCATCCTCTGGCGCTGAACCCAGCTCTTCCAGTGGCCCTGGTGGCGGGTGGCTCACTGGGTAATAAAGGGGTTAGGGCCAGCTTTGTGTTATCAGCTGGCCCTAAGCCTGAAATCAATGGCGGTCACGCCAATATTAGACATAACCGCCATGAATTTCTAGTAAAGTTTGTTAAAAAAAAAAACACAACACAGAGACTCCATCTTTATTCAAAAAATCCTCTTCCGTCCGACGTAGTCCAAAAACGAGATCTTCACTGACACATCCCTGTGCATAGACATACATGTCTATGCACAGGGAGTGAGCAGGCTGCAAATGACTTTCACTTTCAGGGTTCACCTCAGGTGAACCCTGCTGTGAAAGCATGATTCTGCCACTTCTAGCGGGAGCGCCGGCAGAGCAGTGAATAAATTAACTTCAGGGAGGCAGGCAGGAGGGATGATGGACTCGTTACTGTGCGAGTAATAGCTTGGAAACTCGCAGAGTACCGAGTCCTGCGATTCCACTATTACTCGCAGAGTAACGAGTCCTAGCGAGTAGATTCGCCCATCCCTAGTGTCAATACTTTTGGCCACAACTGTAGCAAACTTCGTTGTGCCAGTATAACAGCCTGCATCACATCTGGGGCTGGTGTACAAGCTGGAAATCTCATCCATCCCAAAACAGTGCTTTTAGGGATTAATTTAGCTCTCTATAGGCAGTGGGTTGTAGCGGAAATTAGTATACTCCAAAATACTCGGTATTCTCGTCAGCGTTTGTGTCTGACCGGTACACCTGCTGGGATTTAACCTCTAATCTGTAATCTCAGTGTCCAGCTAAAAACCAAGTCTTGTCTGCATTCATTTACCATTTTTGTGCGGCAGGAGTGGGTTGTAGCGGAAATTAGTATACGCCAAAACACTCTGTATACTCGTCAGCGTTTGTGTCTGACCAGTCCACTGCTGGATTTAACCTCTAATCTGTAATCTCAGTGTCCAGCTATAAACCAAGTCTTGTCTGCATTCATTTACCATTTTTGTGCGACAGGAGTGGTTGTAGCGTAAATTAGTATACGCCAAAACACTCTTTATTCTCGTGTCAGCGTTTGTGTCAGACTGGTATAGCTGCTTTAATTTAATCTACAATCTTAGTATCCAGCTCAAAACAACTTGTCCGCCTTTATTTACCATTTTTTGAGGCAGGAGTGGGTTGTAGCTGAAATTTCTATACGCCAAAACACTCTGTATACCCGTCTCAGCTTTTGTGACTGATTGGTACACCTGCTGTAATTTAAACTCTAATCTCAGTATCCAGCTAAATAACAACTTGTCTGCCTTTATTTACCATTTTTTGAGGCAGGAGGGGGTTGTAACTCCAATTTGTATACACCAAAACACTCAGTATACCCATCTCAGCATTTGTGACTGACCAGTATACCTACTGTAATTTAATCTCTAATCTGTAATCTCAGTGTCCAGCTAAAAACCAACTCTTGTCTGCATTCATTTAGCATTTTTGTGCGGCAGGAGTGGCTTGTAGTGGAAAATAGTATACGCCAAAACACTCTGTATTCTCGTCAGAGTTTGTGTCTGACCAGTCCACCTGCTGGGATTTAACCTCTAATCTGTAATCTCAGTGTCCAGCTAAAAACCAAATCTTGTCTGCATTCATTTACCATTTTTGTGTGGCAGGAGGGGGTTGTAGGTCCAATTTGTATACGCCAAAACACTCTGTATACTCGTGTCAGCGTTTGTGTCTGACCGGTCTAGCTAGTGTAATCTAATCTCTAATCTCAGTATCCAGCTCAAAAACAACTGGTCAGCATTTTCAGTTGACAGGCGGGTGCGTTTATCAGTAATGATTCCACTTGCGGCAATAAAAAGAGGCTCTGACAAAACGCTTGTGGCAGGGCAGGCCAGGACTTCCAAGGCATAGAGGGACAATTCTTACCACGTGTCCAGCTTGGATACCCAATAATTATAAGGCACAGAGGAATCTAGGAGCACTTTCATACAAATTGGCAAGGTACTCCTTCAGCATCCTTACAAACTTCGCAGTCCTTGTGACACTACCCCACACCTCAGGGCCTGTGCTATGGGAGGGGCTGAGAAAACTCTCCCAGATGTTGTGCATGTATTACCATCAATTCCGCATGAAAGTAGCTCCATTTCTTTATCCTCCTCCTCGTCATAGTCCTCCAATACACGTTGGGATGAGATGAGGCTGTGTGTAATCACCCAGAACGGTTTCTTGCTGCTAGTCATCGTGCTCCGCCTGCAATGCATCGTCTTTGATTTTGAGCAGAGACCGTTTTAGAAGACAGAGAAGTGGGATAGTGACGCTAATGATCGTGTCATCGCCCCTCACCATCTTGGTTGAGTCCTCAAAGTTTTGTAGGACGGGACATATGTCGGACATCCCTGTCCACTCCTGAGGTCTTATGTGTGGAGTTTGAACCGTATACCGACGGCCTAGTTGATGCAGGCAGTCAACAACTGCCCTCTTCTGCTCACAAATCGTGACCAACATGTACAGTGTGGAATTCCAATGCACGGGGACATCACACACCAGTCTGTGAGCCGGAAGCTGCAAACGCTGCTAAAAGCTGGCAAGGGCGGCTGAAGCAGTAGGAGACTTTCTAAAATGGGCACACAGGCGGCGTACTTTTACGAGCAGATCCGACAGCAGCACCGGGTAGGATTAAACCGCTGAACTACGAGGTTGAGCACATGGGCCACACATGGAACATGTGTCAGCTCACCTCGCCTCAGAGCCGCCACCAGGTTCCTGCCATTGTCACACACGACCATGCCTAGCTGTAGGTTCAGCGGTGTGAGCCAGTGATCTGCCTGCTGTTTCAGAGCTTTCCACAACTCTTCAGCATTGTGGGGTTTGTCACCTACGCATATTACCTTCAGCACAGCCTGTTGCCGCTTAGCCAAGGCAGTGCTGCAGTGCTTCCAGCTTGGGACTGGTGTAAAGGGTGAAGTGGAGGAGGAGGAGGCTGAGGATCATGACGTTCCGGAGATGTACAGTGTGGGTGAGACCCTAAATGAGTTAGGGCCTGCAATCCTTGGTGTCGGTAAGACGTGTTCCGACCCAAGCTCAGACTGGGTCCCGGCTTCCAGAATATTAACCCAGTGTTTCATCAGCGAGATGTACCGGCCCTGCCCACAAGCACTTGTCCACGTGTCAATGGTTAGGTGGACTTTTCCAGAAACTACGTTGTTAAGGGCACATGTAATGTTTTGTGACACATGCTTATGTAATGCGGGGACAGCACACCGGGAGAAATAGTGGCGGCTGGGGACCAAGTAACGTGGGACGGCCGCCGCCATCAGGTTGCGGAATGCTTCCGTCTCCACTAGCCTAAAAGGCAACATTTCCAGTGCAAGCAGCCGCGAAATGTGCAAATTTAGAAGTGTGGCATGTGGGGCGTTGGCAGCGTATTTGTGCTTGCATTACAAAGATTGGTGTATGGATAACTGAACGCTGTGCTGGGACAAGGACGTGGTTGATGATGGTGGTATTTTTGCTTGTGCAACTATGCAGTATGTACAGGGGATTGTCTTGCACACACAACCGTGGAAGATGTTGTGGTGTGACACGCAGACACTGCTCCTGGACTCTGGTGTATATCCCACAAAGTCGGGTGCTTTGCTGACATGTGCCTGATCATTCTGGTCGTGGTCAGGCTGCTAGTTTTGCTACCCCTGCTGATGCTGGCACGGCAGTTGTTCAAATGGCCTTTTTGGAATTATCTGCAGACACCTTAAAAAACAGCCAGACTCGGGAAGACCTAACAGTTGTACTGGCAACTTCTGTCATGTTGTTGTTCCGGGGAATTGTTGCCTGCTTTCTGCATGCAGCCACCACCCTGCTTCTTCCGGCCTGTTGTGATGCTACGCCTCCCTCCCCCTGTGCACTGCTGTCCTCGCTCTGCATGACCTCCTGCCAGGTTGGGTCAGTCACTGGATCATCCACCACGTCGTCTTCCACTTCCTCACCCTAGTCCTCCTCCTGACTTTCTGGCAATTGTGTCTCATCATCGGTCACCTCTTGTTGAGACACGTTCCCACTGTTGTCTTCGTGAGACCGTGGCTGCTCAAATATTTGGGCATCGGTACATATGATCTCCTCATGGCCCACTCCAAGTGGAGCTGGCGAGAGGCCAGAATCTAAGAATGGATAAGTGAACAGCTCTTCAGAGTGTCCAAGTGTGGGATCAGTTATGTCCGGGGTCGAGCATTCGGCATGGTGGGAGGAAGGAGGATCAGGGTATGGAATGTGCGGTCCAGTCTCATGGCTACTGAAACTTGACCATGTGGAAGACAGGGTGTTTGTGGTGGTGCCAAACTGACTGGAAGCATTATCCGCTATCCAACTAACAACCTGTTGACACTGGTCTTGGTTTAATTGTGGTGTACTGTTGCGGACCCCTACAAACTGGGACAGGAAGGTCGAGCGAGATGATGTGGGCGTTTGTCGTGGCGCAATTCGAGCTTGCACATGGCCTCAGCCTCTGCATGCACCACCATCACGTCCAGTTCCTTGTCCCTTGCCACCGGCCTTGCGTATTTTCAATGGTGTGCTGCCTGTATACAACTAAATGAAGGCGTCCAAAAGATAGTTTTTAGCTGGACACTGAGATGACAGATTAGAGGTTAAAATACAGCAGGTATACAGGTCAGTCACAAACGCTGAGATGGGTATACTGAGTGTTTTGGCGTATACAAATTGGAGCTACAACCCCCTATTGCCTCAAAAAATGAAGGCGGACAGGCTGACTCTGATCAAGATGAACAAGGGTTGGATTGGGCCCGACTTCACCACGCCACCACCAAATGATAGCGTAATCTAAAGTCAAAGGCATTGTATTTTTTGTGCCGGTAAATTGCCATGCCCCTCCGCACACCCACACATGGGTACACACTTCATGACTTTGGCTCCTCATACGCCACCATCATATGATCAGTGAGACCGTGGTTCATGATGCCACGAAAACATCATTTATTTACATCATATTTATTATGATGATGACTCTAACCGTTAAAACGTTAGACAGTAGTTTCATGTATACTCCCCAGAGGTAAATGTTTTAGTCCATACTTAGAGAATGGGCATTACAAGTACAGGAGACCCGCTCCTTTGTAATGGGAACAATATTTAGAGGCTCTACTCCATGTTTCTTCCCTGGGACATCGCAATGCCTCCCAATTTTTTGTACCCTTCCTAGGGAAAAAAATGGAAGACCGACTTCCTAATAATGGGAACCATATTTAAGTAGACCCTCATCCACGCCTTTATCAAGGGGCATTGAAGTGCCTTCCAATGTCTGGCAGCCCCGCCAAGGGCAATACTACAAAAGAGCCACTTTCTAACAAAGGGAACCATATTTAAGTGGGCCCTCATGCACGTCTCTATCCAGGGGCATTGGGGTGCCTCCCAATGTTTAGCAGCCCTGCCAAGGGCAATACTACAAAAGAGCCACTTTCTAACAAAGGGAGCGATAGTTAAGTGGGCCCTCATGAACGTCTCTATCCAGGGGCATTGGGGTGCCTCCCAATGTTTAGCAGCCCTGCCTAGGGCAATACTACAAAAGACCCACTTCCTTATAATGGGCACATTATTTAAAGAGGCGCTCATGCACGTCTCTATCCAGGGGCATTGAAGTGCCTCCCAATTTTTGGCAGCCCTGCCTAGGGCAATACTACAAAAGACCCACTTCCTTATAATGGGCACATTATTTAAAGAGCCCTTCATGTACGTCTCTTCCTAGGGGCATCGGAGTGCCACACAATTTTTTTTTTTCAATTCTTTCATGTAATCCAAAAAACTAACATACACCAACTCTGTCTCACAAGTGAGTATGAGCCCTTAATATTTTCTCCAGGAAAATCCATTTTAATTTAATTTTGTAACGTTTTCTTGACAGTCCATAAAAGTGGCATAATAGTCTGACAACATTGTTCACAGCAGTGACCTTGGGGTCTGAAATGCTTACAGGGGTCTTCCCCATGCTGTTCCCATGTCATTTCAGCACTGTTCTGATACTTTTGTGACATTTTTAGGGTTTTTCCATGCTGCTGGGGGTCATGCCAGAAAAATACTCGGTCCCCACTGTGTTACCCACAAGAAGTGAAATGAAGATATGGTGTCAGGCAGCAATAGGCCTCAGTGGGCAGGATTACCAGGCAGTGGTGGAGCCCATGTACTCAGAGAGTAAGCCTACTATCCTGACAGCCAGGGGTGGTTGTGACTCACCGCGGCCGGCTGACTCCGGTTTAGACAGGCGATTCTTCTCCTTCCTTGTCACGGGTGGACCGCGCCTGCCGGTAGTGGGGCCCGGTGTAGTGCAGATCAAAAGTGAAGACGTCTTGCGGGAACAGATTAAAGGGGTTTTAATTTGTTTTCTTCGTGACGCCACCTATGAGTAGTTCGGTAAGGGCTACCGACGCTGCGGAACCCCCGGGGGATGGACAGCAGCAAGATGTTACGCTCCCCACAGGCTGAGCGGTGATCCCCGGGGGCTGGAGCTGCTCAAGATGTTGTGCGGCAGCTGCGGTTACCTTCTAGTTAATGACGGACAGTTCATAAGGAATCACGGACACAGACAGTCTCTATAACGGTCTTTACTGTAACCAGCAGGCAATACATGGTATACAGTGGTTGAGTAGTAGACCGGGTGGACTCAGCAGTGATGGTGTCCCTTAGAAATCCGTAGTGCTCCTCCATTCTAGCTAAGTGGTTACCAATGTCGCCCAGGAATACCAGATCGGGTACGGGGAGGCTGCTTCAATGCCCTATCCATGCTGTACGTTCTGGATGTTTTGGGGAGCCTTGGGTCCCTCAGTGGGTACACCGCTGGTTAGACGACTGGAAATTGGCTGTTGGTGGGGTGCTCCTGTAAAGCTGATCCTCCACTCTTCTGGTTCGCGTAGCAGAGGTGAACTGCTGCCAGCTTCGGTACCAGTGAACCGGCTGTGAGTTGTGGGCACGGGAGTCTTTTGGGAACCCGTGTAGAAATGCCCAATCCCGGTGGTTAAGGCCTCAGGTGCTGACACCCGACCGGTGACGGCCCAGGGGCCCGCACGGGGTGCGGAGCCCCCGCTCCTCTCCAAGTTCTAGTCTGCTCTCCTCAGGTTCTAGACTTCTTCTCTTCTAGACCATGTGTCTGTTCTCCTGCACTACCCTAGCACTCCGCCCACCAGGACCTAGGATTGGCCCTCTATTCTAGGTGATGTATGCTGGGTTGGATTTCTAAATTAACCAGGTCATTGCTGAGTCAGAGAATATTGCGGCTGCATTTGTGGCTGCAATACCCTCCTGTGACGCACTCGTTGCGGGGCGCCACAGTTGATGTACATAAGGGCAGAGTACCCGTACGTGTATTAAACTGTGGAGAGGAGGAAGTCAAACTGCCCAGATATTCTACCGTCGCCAAGCTGATCACTGTCAACAACAGCTCCATCCAGGCAGTGGAACCCTTGACCCCGCCAAACTCAGGAGAGGACAACAATTCCAAGGGACAGCTGGAGGACTGGTATCAGTACCTGCAAGTAGGCACTGATTCCTCTCCTTCTCACCAGAAGCACAGAGTTTATCGGATAGAACAGGAGTATGAACGGGTCTTTAGTAAGCATCCATTTGATTTTGGGAGGATTAAAGGGGTACACCATCATATACCCACAGGGAACCATCCACCGACTAAAGAGCAATATAGGCCTGTACCACTGGCTCACTATCAGCATGCCAAGGAAATGTTGCAGGACATGAAAGACACGGGGGTCATCAGTTAGTTGTAGCCCCAGGGCAGCTCCATTGGTCCTAGTTAGAAAGAAAGACGGCACTATGAGAATGTGTGTTGATTACAGGCAAATAAATCGCATAAAGGTAATGTCACACGCCGCAATCTCACCTGGGGCTATGTGGCGATATGACGTGTGCGCTCACGTTTTTCGTGGCCACCTCAGAACGCCAATGGCGGCGTCACACACCGCAATATCGCCCTGAAGCTAAGGCGATGTGTCACTCCGGAAATCACCTCACTTACAGCGGAACCAATCTTGCCTCATTCCATCGCCGCTTTACACGCCACAATCTCAAAGGCAATGTGGGCTTACATGTTCAGCGCGGCGAGGAGATAGGCGTGCCATAGTGGTTTACACTGCGCCCCATACACGCTCATTGGACAACACAATAGCGTTACGATTGGTCAGCCTGCTGTGGAAGGCTAATACATGACGCCATTGTCTATCGGACTTGTCAAAAATGCACGCTCGTCTCCTCAATTGTGGCTCCTGCAACACACTTTCGAGGTGCCAAAGTGTCACACAGGAGCGGTCTTGTGCAGTACAGTGGATTACACTAAGAATGGCTAGGTGTGCGTCTGTAGGTGATGGCGGTAAGATACAAACAACACTATGGACATATGTGCCTGCATTGGTCCACGCCATAGCAGAGCTGCCATGGCTGAAGATGTGTGTGGTGCTGAACGGACAGCTCTTCAAATATGGCGCGGTGTCAACTGACAGCCAAAGGGAACACAGTAGCCAAAACCAATCATCTCAGACGGGGCGTGGACTACAGCACGCTGAGACACGCCTACGGGAAATCACAGAGAACGCTCTTTCCATCACTATCGCCTTGTCACACGCCAAAACACGAAAATATCGCCCTACCGATTGCGCCTGATTACTGAGCACTGTTCAGAAACCAGGCGATGGCTGATGGGCGATTAATCGTCAAATCACACGCCGCAACCATGAGGCAATTTCACGGCAATTTTGCCGGGGCGACATATCGTCTTTCTGATTTCCAGGCAAGATTGCGGCATGTGACGGTACTTTAACACATAAAGATGCTTACCAGTTACTCCGTATAGAACAGTCACGTGCTGCATTAAAGACTGCTAATTACTTTTCAACCCTAGATCTTACTAGTGAGTATTGGCAGGTCTCCGTTGCAGAATAAGAGCGGAGAAGATCACGTTCACAACACCCATGGGCCTATGTGAATTTAACAGCATGCCATTCGGACT
This sequence comes from Allobates femoralis, assembly GCA_033576535.1. Taxonomy (NCBI): domain Eukaryota; kingdom Metazoa; phylum Chordata; class Amphibia; order Anura; family Aromobatidae; genus Allobates; species Allobates femoralis. Next base: position 125,757,331 of record JARQOC010000010.1, on the reverse strand, counting down.
CTGCAATGCACCCGGAACGTTCCAACGGTTGATGGAGTGTTGCCTGGGGCACCGAAACTTTGAAACTGTGCTACTCTGCCTGGATGACATCATAGTGTATTCAAAAACCTATGAAGTACATCTGAAACACCTGGCTGAGGTATTTGAAGCATTGTCAAAGTTCGGGATAAAGCTGAAGCCATCCAAGTGCCTTTTGCTGAAGCCAAAAGCTCAGTATCTCGGGCATGTGGTCAGCGCAGAAGGAGTGGCACCACCAGATCCTGATAAAATCACCATCATAAAGGACTGGCCAAGACCAACAACCATCAGAGAGGTACGTCAGGTCTTTGGGCTAGTGGGATACTACAAGAGGTTCATCAAGGGCTACACAGAGATGGCAGCACTTTTACAAGATCTCCTAGTAGGCCAAACCAAGAAGGGCAAGACCTCTGGCCCTCTTTTCGAATGGGGTGAAAAAGAAGAGATTTCCTTCAGACAGATGAAGTGGGCCTTGACAGGTGAAGAAATCCTGGCCTATCCCGACTACAACTTATCATTCGTGCTGTACACTGATGCCAAAAACGTGGGATTGGGAGCTGTCTTGTCACAGAAGCAGAATGGCAAAGAACGTGTAATTGCTTACGCCAGCAGGAAGCTCTGTCCTACTGAGAGGAATCCAGAAAACTACAACTCTTTCAAGCTGGAATTCCTGGCCTTGGTCTGGGCTATCACTGAATGGTTCAAGCACTACCTGGCGGCTGCAAAGTTCACTGTCTTCACGGACAACAATCCTCTGACCCACCTGGATTCCGCGAAGTTAGATGCACTAGAGCAACGCTGGATGGCATACTATGATTTTATCATCAAATACCGGGCAGGCCGTAAGAACACCAATGCAGACACCCTGTCAAGGATGCCTCACTTGCCAGATGCGGGAGAAGACATGGATGAGCAACCAAATAGAGCTACCAGCCTTCTGACCCACCCCAGGGCCGTGGGGTACTCGGATCCTAGGCATTGATTAACGGGACTGTCATTTTTTGGCCGGTGCCCAGGCCCATGGCCCTGGTGGTCGCTGAAAAATGGCAAAAAGGGAAAAATAAAATAAAAGAAAGTCTCGTGATGCCACCTGCGGTATCCAGTAATGATACCGGCTCTGCTTTCAGACCTCCGGGGATGATGATGCTGCAGCTAGATGATAACGCTCCCCATAAGTGGAGTGGGGTCCCAGGGGTAGTGATGTAGAATAGGGATTTTGCACAGTGAGGTGGCTTTGCAGGTTGGATGCTGACACAGTCTTTGCTGAGGAGACTGGAATGTAGTTCCTCTGGTACCATGTAAATGAGACACCACACACTGTTTAGACTCTGCACGTGTTTACTGGTAACTTCAGGCAGTTTTCAGGTATTACACAGTAACGGGTAGCTGGCCTAGGTAGTCACCGGAGGATGGGATGTCTCCTTGAGGCTCTCAGTGGTGTACTTGCTGGTTTCTCCCTCTGTCCTTGTCCTACGCTCTCTACGCCTGTCCCCATGGATCCTGACGGAATCTTCCTAATTATGGGACCCCTTGATCCTACACGGGGGCGTTTGGGGATGTATGCAAGGATTGGTCCTGACTCCCTAAGGCAGCTCACGGTCCTCCGGTTTGGCGACTCAGGGATGAACTCATGCACCGCTCTCGGAGCCGGTTCTCTGTGGTTGGACTGGGTCCCTCTGTGCCGGGTATCGTGCCAGTCCAGATTAGGGTGTTAACAAACACCCGGGGATCCCCCTTCTGTCTGGGTCACCTCTCTTTAGGAGCCCTCCATGGGCCACTCGCAGGGTCCCCTCTTCTTCAGCTCTCCTCACGATCTGGCTAACTCCTTTTCCCACTCTTCACTACCCACCTCAACTCCACCCACCGGGATCAGTTCCCTAGTAACGGGTTACCCAATTGATCCCCTGGCTCAAGGTGTGTGAATGCGTGTGTTGAGGGCCCCAGATTAACAACCCAACCCCCAGTCACAGGGATACCACACTCACTGGTTTAGGTGCACTACCCCTCTGTGGCATCCCGACCAGTGGGGCGCCACACTTCCATCGCCACAGTGCATCCCCGTCTCAGCAAACCTGTATCAAAGGTCAAGACACCCCATTAAACCCGTTACCTCACCATGGGTGAAAAGAGACGCAAGACAGTGACCCGGCTGTTAGCTTAGTCAAAGAGCTAATAACCCAAGAAGGCTAACGTCTTAGCCCAGATGCTCCACCAGAGGCACAACACCTGTGGAAAGAGAGGCAGGTTGTTCATTTACCAGGGTAGGCTGTGTCGACGTTTCATCAATCCTAGAACACACAAGATGGTGTGGCAGATAGTGGTACCGATGAGAGATGTCCAGATAGTGTTGGAAGTGTGGCACCCCTGCAGGGGATAGCCACAGGATCCACCGTTGTAAGGAGGGATTTACACCTTGGTACACAAAGCACACAACACCTTCCACCCCAGACCTGAAGGGGGAGCTCTACTGGCTGCCTTAAGCCAGATCCCCTTTAAAAGATCCAGGCCTGAGGGGAGGAGTCAGTTAGTCCAGTTAGTTTCAGTTAGTTAGTTAGTTCCAGTCAGGCAGTAAGGAGAGCAGGAGTGAGGAGCTGGTCGCTGGGAAAAATCCAGGCCCAGGACCAGGGAACACTGACCCAGCTGTGCTGCACCCTTGGGAGAGGGTTGGAGGCCAGTAGAGGAGTAGGAGAATTAAAGAAGGGAACAACACCTGTTGCCCTGTAGTACACCCGGACACTGGAGTCCGACGCTGCCAGCATCTATTGTAGCAGTAAAAGTCCGGAAGGACCAGGAGGACCAAATCCCCCTAAAGGTACCGTCACTCGCGGCAATATTGCTAGGCAATTTCACTGGCAATTTGCTGGTTGCAGTGAAGTCATGGACACATTGTTCTATTTTGTTGCCGTGTACAAATGGAACAATGTGTCCATGATTTCACTGCAACCAGCAAATTGCCAGTGAAAATGCAAGCAAAATTGCCGCGTGTGACGGTACCTTAAGGAACACAAGTAAGAGACACTCAAACTGACCAAACACAGGACCAGGGGCCATAGGAGGAATAGGGACCCCGCAGAAGGACCTCATTGTCAGTGATAGAGTAAAGCCCTGAGAGGGAGAAGAAGCGGCGAGTTCAGTCACAGGCAGGACTTACCCCAACTCACAGTACATAGAGACAGAGGAGGCCTCACAGCTCTCCAAGATGAAAGTCCCAAATTGCATCGGGGACCTGGTTACTTCTCTGGACTGTACCTGTTACCCTGTCTGCAGTAAATGGTACCGAAACAAAGACTACTGTGTGTGCATGTGCCTGATTAACCTCCACCATCCACAGCGTTAACTGCAGAGACGCTACTACGACTCCCCTCATCCATCCCCGCTGCCCTGAGGTAAAGCTCCACCTGTGGGGAGCTGTAATATACTGAGCTGCACCTCCATCACCTCAGCAGCCGGCCGCAGCGCTGGTATACACGTTACCAGGTACCACAGGTAGCGTCAAGTAACCTATCCCCTTTACCACCATCATCCCCCCACCATCCCCGCCATTGAGGGTCCAGGGCACAGGACCGGGGACCGACCACCCGTGATTCCCCATCCAAGTTGCCATCAGACCCAGTACCCGAGTACCCCCCACCCTGTCGACTGCCTCAACCTGGCGTCACGAACAAGATCCCATGCCCGGTACAACCGGGTACTGTGTGCCCAGAATTGAACTTTATTAACTGTTTGCGAACTGTAAAACCGGGCTTCCATTACTGCACCACAGAGAGCGCAAAGATAAGCCTCGCCCCTTCACTCTGCCGGAGATCAGCGAAGCGCAGTTCCCAGTTCCGGAAAGACCTGAGGTGCTCGACTCCAACTGCAGAGCCGCCGCTGACCGGAAACGTTTGTTTGACCTCAGCGGCTGGAAGCGATTAACTAGGGGGGCTCCATCATGAGTGACTCGGACGACACACAAGTCCCTGACAGAGTGAATGCAGCACCCGGAGCAGCGGTCCCGATAATGCCGATAGCCTTGCCTTACATACCAGGCGCCAAATGGTTGACAACATATGAAGCTAAGCCTGGTACCCTAGCAGTCTTCAAACAAAAGATGTGTGCAGTGCTGGACATGTATACATGACAGAAAAGCAGCGAGCCACCGTTGTGGTGCGACAATTAACAGGCGCAGCAGAGCTGGAGGTTAAGTCCTGGAGTGATGCTGACAGGGACTCTGCAGCTAAAGTGTTTGACAAACTAAAAGCTGTTTTTGAAAAACGCACACAGTCTGAATTGAGGATGCTGTTCTACCAGTGCAAGCATGGACCACCATCAGAGACTATGCCCTCCGTTTACAAGGGGCACTCCGGTCCTTGAAACAGGTAGACCCGGCAAGTGTACTGGAAGAAGATAAAATGCTTGCAGAGCAGTTTACAGAGGGATTGAGGTCAGACTATCACCGCCAGCAGGTACATATGTGCAGTGGCGCACCCAGAATTTCCAAGGTAGGGTCCAAGAAACACACACCGCCCTGAAAGGGGTGTCACCCGCCAGCGGGTTCCGAGGGCAAAGCCTCGTGGGGGTTTGGGGAGTGAAGCCCCCTAAAGCAGCCTCTTTTGTGGCCCTTGGTGCTGTGTAATTGTTCCTGTCTCCTGACATAGGGCCCAGCTCCTTGTGTACTGCACCACTTCTCAGGGCCGTCCAAAGGGGGGGGGTCCAGACACGTAGGTCCCCCCCCTTGGGTGCGCCTATGCATATGTGGGTATTGGATCATCCAACTGTGAACTTTAATTACTTAAAAGATTGTGCTATAACAGTGTTACGGGATCTAGTGCCTGCAGAGCCTGCAATCCAATCCTGGCAGGTTAACAACTCTCCCTAGACTTTAAATCTGCTTCCAAAGACCCTGCAAAAATGGAAAGACAAGCTGTAGCAAATAACTCTGATGATGACTTGCGCAAGCAGGTGCTACAGCTATCCAAAAATATGGACTATGTACTAAAACTCTTGCAAGCCATGCCTGGGGCACCACCTCCAAGCTAAATAAAACAAGCTGATTGCCCTGAGGATGTCCCATGGATGAGGAGAAGGAACAAGTCGCCCGTGCAGGGGACCAACACACCATTCCAACGTGGACCCATGTCGTCCGTGGAGGGGACCAACAAGTCGCCCGTTCAGGGGACCAACGCACCATTCCAACGTAGACCCATGTCGTCCGTGGAGGGGACCAACAAGTCGCCCGTTCAGGGGACCAATGTACCATTCCAACGCAGAGCCAGGGACTACATGGATTCATCAGGACAACCCATTTGCCTATGCTGCAACAAACCAAGCCATTTTGCAAGAGGATGTCCTTTAAACACGAGATTCCTGGGCCTGAGAGAGCCCTGAGTCCTGAGTAGGACAACTGGGCCTATATTATAGAAGCTTATGTTTGGCTCACCACTCTCAATGGGTGCTCAGGTGAATGAAACGTACAGTTGTGGCCAAAAGTATTGACACCCCTGCAATTCTGTCAGATAATACTCAGTTTCTTCCTGAAAATGATTGCAATCACAAATTCTTTGGTATTTTTATCTTCATTTAATTTGTCTTCAATGAAAAAACACAAAAGAGAATGAAGCAAAAAGCAAAACATTGATCATTTCACACAAAACTCCAAAAATGGGCCAGACAAAAGTATTGGCACCCTCAGCCTAATACTTGGTTGCACAACATTTAGCCAAAATAACTGCGATCAACCGCTTCCGGTAACCATCAATGAGTTTCTTACAATGCTCTGCTGGAATTTTAGACCATTCTTCTTTGGCAAACTTCTCCAGGTCCCTGATATTTGAAGGGTGCCTTCTCCAAACTGCCATTTTTAGATCTCTCCACAGGTGTTCTATGGGATTCAGGTCTGGACTCATTGTTGGCCACCTTAGAAGTCTCCAGTGCTTTCTCTCAAACCATTTTCTAGTGCTTTTTGAAGTGTGTTTTGGGTCATTGTCCTGCTGGAAGACCTCCTGTAAACTCTATGTTGATGACTTTGCCCAAAAAGCTCTACTTTTGTCTCATCTGACCAGAGAACATTTTTCCAAAACATTGTAGGCTTTCTCAGATAAATGTTGGCAAACTCCAGCCTGACTTTTTTATGTCTCGGAGTAAGAAGTGGGGTCTTCCTGGGTCTCCTACCATTCAGTCCCTTTTCATTCAGACGCTGACGGATAGTACGGGTTGACACTGTTGTACCCTCGGACTGCAGGACAGCTTGAACTTGTTTGGATGTTAGTCGAGGTTCTTTATCCACCATCCGCACAATCTTGCTTTGAAATCTCTCGTCAATTTTTCTTTTCCGTCCACATCTAGGGAGGTTAGCCACAGTGCCATGGGCTTTAAACTTCTTGATGACACTGTGCATGGTAGACACAGGAACATTCAGGTCTTTGGAGATGGACTTGTAGCCTTGAGATTGCTCATGCTTCCTCACAATTTGGTTTCTCAAGTCCTCAGACAGTTCTTTGGCTTTCTTTCTTTTGCTCAATGTGGTACACACAAGGACACAGGACAGAGGCTGAGTCAACTTTAATCCATGTCAACTGGCTGCAAGTGTGATTTAGTTATTGCCAACACCTGTTAGGTGCCACAGGTAAGTTACAGGTGCTGTTAATTACACAAATTAGAGAAGCATCACATGATTTTTCTAACAGTGCCAATACTTTTGTCCACCCCCTTTTTTATGTTTGGTGTGGAATTATATCCACTTTGGCTTTAGGACAATTCTTTTTGTGTTTTTTTCATTGGAGACAAATTAAATGAAGATAATAATACCAAAGAATTTGTGATTGCAATCATTTTCAGGAAGAAACTGAGTATTATCTGACAGAATTGCAGGGGTGTCAATACTTTTGGCCACAACTGTATATATTATTAGAATACCCTGGCACACCTTAATGAAAACTCAAAAAATATATTCCAAAATAATTTTTTTATTTCTTTTATCACACACTGAACAAGTTCAAGTTCAATAGTTCAACAAGTTCAAATAGATCCAACGTTTCGGCTTCCAAGCCTTCCTCAGGGATCTAGTAAATACCTAAATGAACATAACATGTTTCACCGTTAATACAAATAAATTTGAAGCATTGAGATATCTTTCATTACATAACCTATATCAAATTACAATATGAAGTGACTACCTGTGAAGGAAAGGAAAAGATATAACTTGTCCACTGTGTGCGTGTAATAAAATAATCATATAGCGTACTGTGAAATCTAATGTTAACAATCATCAATACATATAAATTTAATCTCATCTTGTACTTAATAACTACTAATCTATAAGGAGTACCATTCACCCTCATTTACAAAGTAAAAAATAAGAAAAAATTATCACAATGCATATAGTCCTGTAACATAAATCCAAAAAAAAGGCAAATATACATGTAACAACCAATAATATACCTGTCAGACTGTTCAGGTTTAAGGATAAGGTCTCTCCTTAATAGGAGCAAATATTGTTAATCTGCGGTGGATATTAATATAAATCAATGCCACCGCATTAAAATTAAGTAAACAAACAGAGTACAATTCTAGGGAGCTTAGGGTGCCTTCACACTGGCGTTCCCCTCCGCAGCGTTCCCCTCACACACTCCCGCCCGCACCAGGACGCAACATGTTGCGTCCTGGTGCGGGCGGGAGCGTGTGATTTGTGCGCAGGCATCCGCCTGCGCACAGATCACATGTGGGAGTGAATGGGTGCGCACGGTCATGCGCTGTCAAGTGCAGCACCGTGCGCTCCCATTCTAAAGATAGGAGCTGGCGGCCGCTGCGCACACATGGCGATTCCCCTCCGCAGAACGCTGCGGAGGGGAATGCCAGTGTGAAGGCACCCTTAGTCCATTACCTTAAAGTATGTCTGTATGTCTTATCAGGTGAAGCGCCCTGTGTAAAATGATCCCCGCCCTTAAATAGGCCTGTGGCCGGAGACCAAGTTAATTACACTTCCTGCAGTTGAACCGCAAGGAAGTGAAATGAACCACACGCCAGCGCATGAGCACAAAGTATCAACATGTATTTGGCCAGAGGACATGCACAATAAGCGCTACATAGTAAAAGTAAACCGTAAAGCTGCAAAACAGTAGCGATGTCATCCCAAATGTAAAGTCATCTCTATCATTCAGTATTGCATCTAGGATTAGAAAGAATAGATCAATGCTTGTGACAGACATGGCACTGATACAATATAGCAATTCCAAACGTCATCAGACAGGAGATTGATGAATACCTCAAAATACAACAAAGAGAGGTAGGCTGCATTATACATTTTTTACTCATATATCTACACTCTTATAATTAAGTAAGAAATGTATCTCTCTCTAATTTATAATGAATTAGGATATCAAATTAGAAAATTCTTACGACTATCAATGTTGCCTACCTCCTTTGTCATAATTATTTATACCAAAAGACTCCTAGATCAATTAAATTAATACCATCACACAGATAGTACCTGCTCGATACTGTATTTATAACAGATACATTTTCTTCAAGATAGGGTACCAAACAACATATATGGATATTATTAATAGGAAAGTATTATCCAAAGAAAATGGAACATTAATATCCCTACATTATCATGTCATCGACCTACAAAATGTCTAAATAGACTCTTTCTGTCCCATCTCAATATACTATCAGAAATATCCCATCAATTATGTAATATCCATTTAGGTTTCAATAGTTTATGTATTCTATACTCCAAAAGACATGATTAAAAGCTCTCATATTCCCTGTTTAGGCCATAGGGTTCCAATGTTTGCAACGTATGGATCCAAAAGGCTTCCCTATCTTTTAGCTTTTGGACCCTATCCCCACCCCGTCTGGGTATAGGTACACTCTTAATTACCTGAAATTGCAATTGAGAAATGTTATGACCTCTCTGTAAGAAATGATGCAGTATCGGAAGTAAATTATATTTACACCTAATGCTAGATTTATGTTTGGAGATCCTATCACGGATATGTTGGGTTTTCTCCCCAACGTATCCTATCCCACATGGGCATTTTATTAAATATACCACATACAGTGCCTACAAGTAGTATTCAACCCCCTGCAGATTTAGCTGGTTGACACATGCGGAATTAACTTGACATTGTGACATTTGGACTGTAGATCAGCCTGGAAGTGGGAAATGCACTGCAGCCAAAAAGATTTTTTTTTTTTTTTTTTTTTAAAGCGTTAAAAGTTAATTCAGAGGGTCATTTATTACCACCAGCATTCTGTTTGGTCCCCCTAAAGTATTAAGAATTAGTTCAGGCACAAAGAACAATGAGCTTCACATGTGTGGATTAATTATCTCTTTTGCCAGCCTTTTCTGACTATTTAAGACCCTCCCCAAACTTGTGAACAGCACTCATACATGGTCAACATGGGAAAGACAAAGGAGCATTCCAAGGCCATCAGAGACAAGATCGTGGAGGGTCACAAGGCTGGCAAGGGGTACAAAGCCCTTTCCAAGGAGTTGGGCCTACCTGTCTCCACTGTTGGGAGCATCATCCGGAAGTGGAAGGCTTATGGAACTACTGTTAGCCTTCCACGGCCTAGACAGCCTTTGAAAGTTTCCTCCCGTGCCGAGGCCAGGCTTATCCGAAGAGTCAAGGCTAACCAAAGGACAACAAGGAAGGAGCTCTGGGAAGATCTCATGGCAGTGGGGACATTGGTTTCAGTCAATACCATAAGTAACGTACTCCACCGCAATGGTCTCCGTTACAGACGAGCCCGTAAGGTACCTTTACTTTCAAAGCGTCATGTCAAGGCTCGTCTACAGTTTGCTCATGATCACTTGGAGGACTCTGAGACAGACTGGTTCAAGGTTCTCTTGTCTGATGAGAACAAGATCGAGATCTTTGGTGCCAACCACACACGTGACGTTTGGAGACTGGATGGCACTGCATACGACCCCAAGAATACCATCCCTACAGTCAAGCATGGTGGTGGCAGCATCATGCTGTGGGGCTGTTTCTCAGCCAAGGGGCCTGGCCATCTGGTCCGCATCCATGGGAAGATGGATAGTACGGCCTACCTGGAGATTTTGGCCAAGAACCTCCGCTCCTCCATCAAGGATCTTAAGATGGGTCGTAATTTCATCTTCCAACAAGACAACCACCCAAAGCACACAGCCAAGAAAACCAAGGCCTGGTTCAAGTGGGAAAAAATCAAGGTGATGGAGTGGCCTAGTCAGTCTCCTGACCTTAACCCAATTGAAAACTTGTGGAAGGAGCTCAAGATTAAAGTCCACATGAGACACCCAAAGAACCTAGATAACTTGGAGAAGATCTGCATGGAGGAGTGGGCCAAGATAACTCCAGAGACCTGTGCCGGCCTGATCAGGTCTTATAAAAGACGATTATTAGCTGTAATTGCAAACAAGGGTTATTCCACAAAATATTAAACCTAGGGGTTGAATAATAATTGACCCACACTTTTATGTTTAAAATTTATTAAAATTCAACTGAGCAACATAACTTTTTGGTTTGCAAGATTTATGCTTCTGTTAATAAGTCCTACTCTCGTTTGCAGTTTGAAGGCTCTAACTTATTTGCATCTTATCAAACCACCTAAATCTGCAAGGGGTTGAATACTACTTGTAGGCACTGTATGTGGCATCACTTGTGCGGAACCCTTTCATCCTAAAACGTTTACCCGTTCTTGGATGGGTAAGTGTCTCCCCCTTTGTCACATTAGAACACTGATTACAGTTCAAGCACGGAAACGTAGCAGTACGGGTTGTGGTAAGTGTAGTCTGTCTCAAGGATCTTATTGCTGAACGTACGTCTCAACGAACCAGTAGACCTTTAATATTATCAGATCTGGGGCGTGGCTTGGACATGGAGCTGTAAAGACACACTCTCCACGAGCTCCTGTTATCTGAGGCCCTCACAGCCTATAATTAGCTTTTTATTGCCTGCCTAACTGGATCTACATGAAAGGGAAGACTGGCCTTCGTTCCCAGGCACCCCGGGAGCCTGTAGTGGGCCCTGGAGGAGCAGGTATCACTAAATACCTGACAGCACCCAGCAACACAGGAAAAAGACCCAAGCCTGCAGCAATGGAGGCAGGGGGCCCTGCTTCCTCACTCCCTCCACCTCAGGGGAAGCGATCCTCATTGAATGCAGGGGCTCCTCACAGCAGCTCTGGCACTGCTTGTAAAACTACAGTTGGAAACAGGATCCAGGACTTATCTGTGACAGGGAATGTGATTAAGAAGACGCAGGGGGCCAGAGACTTGAAGGAAGCAGCCAAGGTGAGAGTTAACCCTTCCTCCTCCTCCTCTCCCTCCTGTCCCAGCCAGCTTGTTCAGGGAGTGAAAATTCAGAGCATTACTGCTCCCTCTACTGCTTCTACCCTTCTGTCCTTGGGGCTTGGAGGATCTCCACAATTAGCAGGAGCTGTTCACACTGAGGGTGACCCCTCTAACAGCAGACCCATGCCTAATTTGTCTCCCATAGAAGTGGATCTACAGGGCGACCAGCAGCTCTCCTCCAAGCGTGTGAGTGCAGAGACCTGTGCACACCTGCCCATGAATGCTCTGGATCTCACAGCACGGCTGAATGATATCCCCACCAAGACAGACATGGAGGGCTACATACAGAGGTTGGAGGCAGTGTGTAGAGGAGAGCTGGGGACCCTCAAGGAGGATGTGTCTACCCTCCACACTAATGTTACTACATTGGAGGCCACAGTGGAGAGGCTCTCCTCGCAAGTACAGTCTCAGCAACAGCTTCTAGATCTCCATTCAAACAACTTTCACCTATTGCTGGATATGATGGAAGAGGCGGAAAATAGGAATCGTCGAAATAATATTCGGCTCCGTGGTCTCCCGGAGTCGGTTGCACCACGTGACCTGGAGTCGGTCCTTCATGGTATCTTTAATTCCTTGCTGGGTAGAGAAGCGGATATGCACATTGAGATTGATAGAGCCCATCGATCTCTGGGTCCCAAAAACCCTGATGCTGCCAGACCAAGGGATGTCATCTGTCGCATCCACTATTATCGTATTAAAGACGACATCATGTCTAAAGCCAGGGATCATGATTCCATTGACTTCAATGGATCGGAAATCTTGCTATTGGCTGATCTCTCACGCATCACCCTAGCTAAGAGACGTGCACTACGCCCCCTACTGGAAGTGCTTAGAGAGAGACATATTCCATACAGTTGGGGATACCCCTTCCAGCTCCAGGTGAAGAGAGAGGGGGGGATGATTGTACTGAGATCACCGGAGGACCTGCTGGACTTCACTTCTGCCTTAGACTTGCCATTGGTGGAACTAGGTGAATGGCCGCAACTGTCCACTTTTGGCCTACGGGGTCTGCGACATACTGGAGGTCCCTCTGTTGGGCCTTTGAATAAGAGGCAAAGGAGTCGGCGTCGCCAACGCAGATCTTCTGGTCATCCTGCGGACACTTGACTTTCAACAATACCTTGAAAGTTTGAGGTATATTTACCCCTTTTTTTGGGGGGGTCTTTTGGTCTTCCTACCCCTCCCGCGGGAGCTGTGAGTCCGGACAGAATCTCTATATGGTAAAGTTATAAACAAGGTTCTCAGAACTTTTGATCTTTTGCTGTTCGCTTTAGATGGGGGGAGGGGATGTTTTGTTTACAGTTCAGCTGTGTTAATTGTTCTATGCTCTGATTGGGGACTCATATGTGTGAAACATGGAGGGTTAATATTAATACGTAAATATACATATATGTACTTCCTAACCAGCCTAATACATGCAACAGTTCATGCTCCATTGATGGGGCCTAGATATCTATACATACTTACCCTCCACTATTAAGGTCCTAGTTAGTAATTGTCCAGGAGGGCTTATGGCATTTGTATTTTTTATGTTATGTTGGCTGCGGGGGCCGAGCTGGTTGCTCGGTGTCCGACTACTTCCCACCTTAGGGTGTGTCATTGACACACTTGTTCAGAGATTTCTCTGACTCGTTAAGTTTACGTTGAACCTGGTGGCTCAGAGCCTCCTGGTTCCTCAGACAGACTACTGTTCTCTGTCTGATCAAGTTTCTAATCTCTTCTTTTTTTTGCTACATACTTTTCCTCTTCTCTTCTTAATCTCTACCTCTTTTTTCCCTTAACGCTTTCCCTCTCCTTTTCATTTTCCCTCCCCCCCCATCCACCTCTGTTTGTCCTGGTATTGACTGTGGGATAGGACCTGGGGTTCTGATGGCGAATCTGCAGCTCTGTTCCCTGAATGTCAGGGGATTCAATGTCCCAGAAAAACGTTCGAAAGTGTTATATCATATGCACAAGAAGCGGGTAGATGTTCTCCTTCTTCAGGAGACGCATTTTAAGACGGATAAGATCCCAGCTCTTGGTCATAGATATTACACACAATGGTTCCATGCTAGTAATCCAGAGACCAAGTCTAAGGGGGTTAGCATAGCATTACATAAAAATCTACAGACTCAGGTGTTGGCCTCTAAGTCAGACCCAAACGGCAGATTTTTGTTTGTCAAGATTAGAATTATTAATGATACGTTTACCATAGCTAATTTCTACCTGCCTAATCAGGACCAGGCTCGGACATGTAGACGTTACCTTCGCGATCTCGCTGCATTTGCAGAGGGATATGTGATAGCGGGGGGTGACTATAATATGGTGTTGGACCGTGCCATGGATTCCTCCTCGGGCGGGTCGTCGGTGCCCCCTTCGCAACTGGAGAGCCTGAAACGCGTGTTGACAGACCTACGACTGGTAGATGCCTGGCGGATCATGCACCCCACGGACAGAGACTACACCTATTTTTCCACAGTCCACAATTCCCATAGTCGGATTGATTACTTTTTGGTGAGCCATGGTCTTTTGTCTTTTGACCTCCAGACAAGAATTGATGTAACAATCTGGTCGGACCATGCTCCGGTGATGCTGTCTCTGCAGCTACCGGGCTCATCCAGGGGGGAGTGGACCTGGTCCCTGAACCCTGGATTGTTGAGCGATCCTTCTTGTCTGCAGGCGGTACGGAAGGCAATTACAGAATTCCTTAACATACATAAGACCGACTCTACGGCCCTCCCCTTTCAGTGGGAGGCATTGAAGGGAGTTATCAGAGGGGTTCTCATTCAGCAGGGGGCCCGACTAAAGAGGAACAGGGCTGCGGCTATTACTGAACTGTTGTCTCAAGTGCAGACCCTAGAGACAGCTCACAAGAGAACGAGAGATGTACAGACGATGGCTGACCTATTGCAGGCTAGGAGCAGATTGAGTGCTCTAGTTGACACTACTCTGGCGAGACAACGAGATCGCTTCCATAGATATTTACATGAATACTCGGATAAGCCGGGCAGAGCATTGGCGAGATTTTTACATCCTCGCTCACCTACTACATATATCCCTACCGTAAAGTCGAGTTCGGGGGCGGCGGTCCACTCTCCTATAGAAATAGCAGACTCCTTTAGGCTGTATTATGACTCACTGTATAATCTTAAGGGCCCGCTTGCAGATATGTCCGAAGAGGAGTTCCACGCGAGGGTGGAGGAGTATGTTCATGACACGCCACTCCCCCCTATTTCAGAGACTGAGGTTGAGGCTCTGGAGAGTCCTATGTCGGAATTAGAAATTACGGAGACCATTAAGGCACTGGCGAGCGGTAAGAGCCCAGGACCGGATGGTTTCTCGGCCAACTTTTACAAAATTTTTGCTGATTCCCTGTCACCCTTTTTAGTTAACTTATTTAATTCCATCTCAGCGACATGTCCCTTTGCTCCCCAGACGTTGATGGCCACGATTGTGGTTATTCCCAAACCGGACAAAGACCCCGGCATGTGTGCTAATTATCGACCCATCTCCCTCATTAACGTCGATGTGAAAATTTACGCAAAGATCATAGCGAACAGGCTGGGCCCAGCTCTCACCAAGGTCATACACAATGACCAGGTGGGATTCGTGCAGCGTAGGGAGGCTAAAGATAACACGGTGAAAACCTTGCTCCTTACTTCATATTTGCGCACAAGAAGGGTTCCAGCCTGTTTGCTATCCATTGACGCGGAGAAGGCGTTTGATCGCCTGGGATGGCCTTTCCTGAGAGCATCTTTGGCACAGTTGGGGTTAAGAACTGGACTGCTTGATAAGATTTTTGCTTTGTACCAGGGCCCCACGGCACGACTTAAAATAAATGGCATTTTCTCGACACCCATTGCTATACACAATGGCACCAGACAGGGTTGTCCTCTATCCCCTCTACTTTACGTCATTGCCATGGAGCACTTAGCGGTGGCACTTCGCGGATCACCGGATATTGATGGAGTACGGATTGGTCAGCATAACTTTAAGTTATCACTATATGCGGATGATCTGCTTTTGTATGTTACCAATCCACTCATAGCTTTCCCGGTGCTCATCAGGGAATTTCGGAAGTTTGGGGATATCTCGAATTTCAAGGTTAATTACTCAAAAACAGAGGTACTCAATATATCCCTGTCTGGTGACCTAGTGTCGCGACTCCAGGCGTCCTTCTCTTTTAAGTGGAAAACCTCTGCAATAAAATATCTGGGTGTACTTATTCCCACAGAGTTGAGTGAAATCTATGAGCTAAATTATGTTCCGCTTTTGAGGAGGACGATACTGGACTTGGCGAAATATGACAAACCTCGACTTTCTTGGTTTGGACGCATGAGTGTCATTAAAATGGATGTCCTACCTCGGTTTTTATATCTTTTCCAAACTGCCCCGATAAATATCCCGGATAGTTTTTTCAGACGTCTACAGTCGGCGGTTAACAACTTTATTTGGGGGAGCAGGAGACCACGGATCCGTTTCTCTATTTTAACTAGACCTAAGAGTAAGGGGGGGGCGGGCCTCCCTGATTTAAAAAAATATTATCATGCGGTTCTGCTTTCTAGGCTAGTGGACTGGAGGTTTAATAGTGCCCATAAACAATGGGTAACCCTGGAGGGTCTCCTTTCTCCTGTGTCTCTGTATTGGCTCCCCTGGCTTGAAAAGACCTCACGTCCCTCTGTGACGGAATGGGTCCCACTCACCCAGACGGTTATAAGACATTGGGACAAGATTAACTGCAAACTGAAGTTGACCTCCAGACCGGGTAGACTGAGTCCTTTGTTTGACAACCCTACATTCCCCCCTGCGATGACTAGATCGTCCTTTCTGTGTTGGTCGGCACATGACCGGGTATGCCTGGGACAGGTTGCGGACAGACTGGTGGGGCTCGCTGGTGTGGAGGGGCTCCGGGGCCAGACCAGGGGGGTGTCGTTCTCATGGATGGAGTTCGCCCAGATCCGAGATTATCTCTCAGGGATCTCCTTGGGGGTTCCGACACCATTTGAGTTGATGATGCTTTCATCTGAGGGCCCGTCCCATGTGGTCTCCATGTTTTATGTCCTGGTCCTGGCTGGGTTGGTGTCCGACCCTCTTGGATTCATGGAGGCTTGGGAGAGAGACCTGCGCATCACCTTATCTGAGACTGATCGTCAAAAAAGTTTTGTACTCACCCACAAAATGACGGTCTCATGTGCTGCTCAGGAACGGAACTATAAAATTTTAACACGCTGGTACCGTTGCCCCACTTTCCTACACAGGCTTGACCCTGGAGTGTCAGATGCTTGTTGGAGATGTGGGATAGAGAGGGGCTCTATGCTCCATATCTGGTGGTCGTGCGGTCACCTCCAACCCTTCTGGGGTCAGGTGTTTGAGGCCTTTCACCTGATGTCTGGGATTTATCATATGCCTTCCCCCCAGATTGCTCTCCTGTCTCTGGTTCCTGCCGCTGTGTCCTCAGCAAAAAGGGGAATTTTTAGGTTCTGTTTAATGGCGGCTAGGGCTGTCATTCCGAGACACTGGAGGTCTACGGAGGTCCCCACCATGCTGGAATGGATAGCTGAGATGAACAAACTAAGTCGCATAGAGTCTTTGATGGCCGATGATCATGGCACCGGATCAGATGGGGTAGTACATGGTATCTATGGCATTCTTTTAAGGAGAGCCCGGAGTTTGCAGATTCTTCCTTCTTGAGCTAGATTAACCAGGTTTCCTCTTCCCTCCCACCCCCTCCCTTTTTTTTTTCTCTCCACCCCCTTCTTCCCTTCTGTTCCCTCCTTTCATGTCTTCTTTCATTACCTTTCCCCTTCTTTTTTCTCTTTTTTATTTCATGGTCTGTAGGGGTGACGGAGATGCTTAGATGGCTACGGAATAGCAAGAACTGGCTTACACTTCGCTTCAAGCTTCATCTTGATGTGATATAATTGGTGAATTATATGTACCAGGGTCTTTTGAGATGGCTGCCGGGGTCTCGGCCTTGGAAATGGAATGTGTTTTCTGTCATACCCCAGACTATGTACGAATGTGTAATTCTTTATATCTGAATTGTTACCTTTTTTTTTTTTCTTATGACCTTTTGAAATTAATAAATACATTTATTGAAAAAAAAATATTATCAGATCTCTTGTGACAAAAAAGTGGTGTCTGACCAAATTCCACCACGGATGGGTAGGAGGACCTTAAAAGTTGCCAATGTTTCATGACAATTCCTTTGATCATAGGAAAAAAGGGATGATGCGTAGCAATAAATGGAATTATTTTATTAATATCTCCTCTATCAATTCTAAGACTAGTTTGTCATGTCGCTACATGCTCCGCATAACCCGATCTATGAATTTTCTGGTCACTTCATCCTGTCTCATTATACAAGTTTCTGGATCTGACACAATCCTGGCTATTCGTGTATGCTGTGAAATAGGCAGAGAATTCTTCACATGTTGAGAATGGCTAATTTTAAAGTGTAAAAAGCTATTCTTATCAGTTGGTTTAATGTATAAATCAGTGGAGAGAAACCCTCGCAGTCCTTTCTCTCTAAAGTATCCAAAAAGTTAATTTCATTATAATCAAAATGCATGGTAAACGATAAGTTGGGTAACAAGGAATTGATACTGGTATGAAACTCATGTTAAGACTCAAGGTCGCCATGCCAAATCACAAATATGTCGTCTATATAGAGACGCCATACCATTGCGTGTCATATAACCAATGGGTGGTGGTGAATATGGTCCTGTTCGAACTTGCCCATATATATATTGGCATACGGGGGTGCCACATTTGACCCCATTGCCGTTCCTCTCTTTTGTACAAAAAAAGGTCCTAAAAGAGGAAACAATTCTTCTCTAATACTGTAGTAAGTAAATCAAAACAAAATTCTTTCTGTATCAATGAACAATGACTAAATTGTTCAAGGAACCACCTGACCGCCTCTATCCCCAATTTGTGTTCAATGTTGGTATACAGAATCTCAACATCAAATGTGACTAATATACTCTCCTTAGGTATTGTATCTAATCCCTTGATTAACCCCAAAAAGTCGTTAGTGTCCTTTAGATATGATGGAATCTTTGGTACCAGAGGACTAAGTATCCTTTCCAGGACAATAGCTAATGGCGATAAAATAGATTCCGTAGGCACCACTATCGGACATCCTGGAGGCCTTCTTAGATCCTTTTGGATTATAGGTAGTACATAAAACACCGGAATAACCGGATGTTTCTATACCAAACATTCAGACAATTTTGAATCCATAATATTAAATGGAATATATATTCTAATCAATTTGTCAATGTGTTCTTGGATACTTGAAGTCGGATCTCTTGGCACTTGTTTATAAGTGGAGTTATCCATCCATTGTGCATTAATTACCAAAAAGTAATACGTTCTATCAAGTACCACTACCGCCCTACCTTTGTCCGCGGGTTTTACAATAGAAGAATTCTCTTTTAAAGACCTAAGTGCCCTCGACTCACCCAGACTCAAATTATGTTTAAGGTGAAATTGACCCTTTTCTATTTGCTGTTGTAAAACCCTTATTTCTCGTGATACCAAAGCTACATACATTTCGACTGGATATTTCCTAGGTGGTGTAAAGTTTCTAGATATCCTGAGATTTAAGGCTTTCAGTGTGAATCTCGTAGGGTCCACATTCACTGTCGTTGTGTCTGACTCTACTTCAGAGAAGTGTGCCTTGAATCGTAGGGACCTAAAGAACCGTTTAAGTTCCTGTTCAACCCGAAATGTGTTAAACGCCGGGGTTGGACAGAAGGATAAGCCCTTCTTGAGTACATTAAATTTATCCGGGGATAAATTGTAGGAGGAAATATTGTAGACAAGTTGTGACCCACCTGTGATGTTGTCACCATCTTTGAAAAACCTATCTGGCTCCTCCTGGTTTTCTTCTTTGACCTCTCCTTTGACCTAAAAAAGGAGGTGGATACATAGACAGAAAATGAGGGAAGGGTGGATATGCAGGAGCATAATCACCCTCCGAACCTGAGGAGGATTGATAACCAGATCTATATGGTGTGGGTTCAACTGTGCGCCATCTATAAACAAGATTCTTATCATAGTCATCTTTATCTCTGTTAAATTTAGCCTTCTTCTGAGCCTGTAAAACATTCGTAAACTCATTATTTGTAGTCTCAGCTTTTTTACGAATTTTTTCAAATTCCACAGCGGACATGGAGCTCTTCAATTGTTGTTCTACTGACTGGATACTGCTGTCTAGGTCTTCCAACTCCTGATGTAAATGGTCTATAGTAAGTAACATTATGTCCATGGAACATTTATTGAGAATGCCCTCAAAAAAAACCCTCATTATCAAAAAAGAGTGTCGGTCGTAATTGGACCCTAAGGCCCCTAGGAATTCTCTGTACACGAGGGAACGTAATTCAGCCAACGTAAGATAGTGTAGCTTAAACGCAGTTCTCTTCTTCAACTCCTTCTCATAACTCGTGGTTCTTGCTTCTTCAGCAGGTGTGGTAAGGAAATCTGTAGATTGGTTAACTCTAGATAAAATCATAGAAGTAACTGCTTCATCATATGAAATGGTATGAAAAGCCATATTTATAGAAAAATGGTTGGAGCTCAAGCCAATAACCAAAATATTATAGAAGCTTAAGTTTGGCTCACCACTCTCAACGGGTGCTCAGGTGAATGAATCTTATATATTATTAGAATACCCTGGCACACCTTAATGAAAACTCAAAAAAAACCTTTATATTCCAAAAGAATTTTTTATTTCTTTTATCACACACTGACAAGTTCAACTTGATCCAACGTTTCGGCTTACACGCCTTCCTCAGGGATCTTGTAAATACATAAATGAACGTAACATGTTTCACCGTTAATATAAATAAATTTGAAACATCGAGATATCTTTCATTACATAACCTATATCAAATTACAATATCAAGTGACTACCTGTGAATAGGGATGAGCGAGTATGCTTGTCACTACTCGGTACTCGCACGAATATCTCGGTACTCGGGTTACTTGGCGAGTACCGAGTAATCCCGCAATACTCTTGCTATGCTCGGGGTACACCTCCCTGCATGTTGGCGCTCTTTACAGAGCCAGCCCGCATACAGGGATTGGCTAACAGCCATTGTAAAGCCACAGCCCTGTTGGTTGTGGCTTTACAATGATTGGCTAGCCGCACAGCGTGATCAAGTCTTTATAAGACCTGACCGCGCTGTGCTCGTCACTCTGCTCCACAGACAGGCAGTGTAGGGAGAAGTGCTGCTGATTCAGGGACGGATTTGTGGCCTTTCAGCTAGTGTAGGCGCAGGCAGGGCCGTATTTGGAGTTCCTGCTGCCCTAGGCACTGTCAGCGGCCCCCCCCCCGTCACACACAGCTCCTCCCCCCCATTGTGGCCCCTCACCCGTCACGGCTCCTCCCCCTGTTGCAGCCCCTCCCCTGTCATGGATCCTCCCCCATTGCGGCCCCTCACCCCGTCACGGACAATCTTCCCCCCCAGTCACGTCCTTCCCCCCCCAAGCTTCATGTAGCTTCTCCCCCCACATTTCATCATGTAGTACATATAAAAAGTTTGTCTAACCACACTGCAGAGACATACTGATAGGATGTTTACATTGTGAGTCCCAATGGGGACAGTGTTGATGATGTATGTAAAGTGCTGTGGAGTTCATAGTGTAATATAAGTGCAAAAAATATTATTCTTAATATGATGTCACAATACCAGGATCTGAGGATCTTCTATTTTGTGGTCAGGGGGCTCTCTGATGCGATGTCGCTGCCTGTCTCGCTGTCGTCCTCTTTTGACACTGCAGTGCGGTGGACAAGAGAGCATTAACTGGTTAATAACAAGAAGTATAGAGTGTGTACTAACTGAGCCATAAACTCTCCCCATACCATGTCCAGCAGACATTGTAGGATTACTATATGGATTTTATTATTAGGGTACGGACACACTTGTGGGAAACTCGGATGAGTGCAATGTGTGATTTCATTGCATTGCACTCGGACCAATGTTAATCGATGTCTGAGAGCACACTGACGAGTGTCTGACGCTTTTTTTCTCAGCCAAATTCAGGATGAGAGAAAAGTCGCAACATTCTGCGACAGTCTGCGATTCACACGTGAGGCTCACCAATGCAAGTCTATGGGTCTGACAAAATCACATACCGCACACTGACCATCCAAGAGGCATCAGTTTTTTTCACGGATACATTATCATTCTGTAACTGAGAACACTGTAAAATGTTCCTGTAAATGATTCTACAGTAATAGCTGCTGAGTATAAAACAGACTGCACACGGATGTGATCTGAGAGAAATGTCGGACACTCGCACAGCAGTTGGACGCCAAATGGACCAAAAAAACGATGACACTCGTCCGACTCTCCTGGATGAGAAACAGACCGATTTTAAGGCGGTGGGAGACAGTGCACCACCATGTCCTCAGCTCCGTGCTGTGCACAGACAGTGTATCACCATATCCTCAGCTCCGTGCTGTGCACAGTGTACCACCATGTCCCCAGCTCCGTGCTGTGCACAGACAGTGTACCACCATGTCCCCAGCTCCATGCTGTGCACAGTGTACCACCATGTCCTCAGCTCCGTGCTGTGCACAGACAGTGTACCACCATGTGCCCAGCTCCATGCTGTGCATAGTGTACCACCATGTCCTCAGGGCCGTGCTGTGCACAGACAGTGTACTACCATGTCCTCAGCTCCGTGCTGTACACAGTGTACCACCATGTCCCCAGCTCCGGGCTGTGCACAGACAGTGTACGGTACACTGTCTGTGCACAGCACAGAGCTGAGGACATGGTGTTACACTGTGCACATCACGGAGCTGGGGAGATGGTGGTACACTGTCTGTGCACAGCACGGACCTGAGGACATAGTGGTACACTATGCACAGCATGGAGCTGGGACATGGTGGTGCATGTCTGTGCACAGCACAGAGCTGGTACATGGTGGTACACTGTGCACAGTACACAGCTAGGGAGATGGTGGTACACTGTCTGTGCACAGCACAGAGCTGAGGACATCCCAGAAGAGACAGACAGGCCACAGACGGGCGGTGGAACAACACTGAGCCCACCTGGAAGAACAACTCACAGCACCCAACACACTGCCCAGAAATCATATAGGACAGGTAGGAGAACTACAACTCCCAGCATGCCCACACCCTGCCAACACAGGAAGGTGGCGGCAGCTGCATGGTGGCAGACACACGGTACAGCCGCCATTATCACCACACACAGCGCCAGCCACAGCCCCAGCCCTCCTCCACCCTGTCCTTCTCTCCTCTGTCCTCCTGCATCCCCGTCCTCCTCTCCTCTGTCCTCATGCACCCCCGTCCTCCTCTCCTCTGTCCTCCTGCACCCCCGTCCTCCTTTCCTCTGTCCCTCCTGCTGCTCCTCTATCCTCCTGCTCCCCCATCGTCCTCTCCTCTGCCCCTCCTGTTGCTCCTCTATCCTCCTGCACCTCCGTCCTGCTCTCCTCTGTCCTCCTGCACCCCCGTCCTGCTCTCCTCTGTCCTCCTGCACCCCCTGTCCTGTTCTCCTCTGTCCTCCTGCACCCCCTGTCCTGCTCTCCCCTGTCCCTCCTGCTGCTCCTCTATCCTTTGCTCCCCCATCCTCTTCTCCTCTGCCCCTCCTGTTGCTCCTCTATCCTCCTGCACCCCCGTCCTGCTCTCCTCTGTCCTCCTGCACCCCCGTCCTCCTCTCCTCTGTCCTCCTGCACCCCCGTCCTCCTCTCCTCTGTCCTCCTGCACCCCGTCCTCCTTTCCTCTGTCCCTCCTGCTGCTCCTCTATCCTCCTGCACCCCGTCCTCCTCTCCTCTGTCCCTCCTGCTGCTCCTCTATCCTCCAGTTAGTGTGCCAGCATGGGGGGCAGTGTGCCAACATGGGGCTAGTATGCCAACATAGGGGGCAGTGTGTCAGCATGGGGGCTAGTGTGCCTGAATGGGGCAGTGTGCCAGCATGGGGGGCAGTGTGCCAGCATGGGGTCTAGTGTGCCAGCATGGGAGCAAGTGTGCCCACATCCGCCCCGCCTATCCGCCATTGCCATCAATGATCATGCATCATGAATCTGATGCATGCAGCATAATGATGGATGTCCCCTGCCCTGGCCCATGCTGCACCTACACACATGGCCGACGGGCGGCGGCGCTGCTGACTCACACATAACTGAGCTCAGCCGCTGCCTGCCGCTCGCCCGGGGCCTCTGCGGATTTCCTCCTGCTCCCTCTCTGCCCTCATCAATGCACAGTGACTGGCAGTGGCACAATACATACCGGCGTCGTCCCGGCGCCGACTCAAAGCTGGGGTGATGTGCTGCCAGTCTGCAACTGCCAGACAGTGCCGCCTCTGCCCGGTCCTCCGCGGCGGGCCGGCCCCCTCCTTCTCTCTTCCGGCTGCACCGGCAATATAATAACACATAACTAGAACCGCTGTCAGTATATCACCAGAACCACTGTAAATATAATACTAATTCACCAGAACTACTGTCAGTATATCATCAGAACCACTGTCAATATAATACTAATTCACCAGAACCACAGTCAGTATATCACCAGAGGCACTGTCAATATAATACTAATTCACCAAAACCAGTAAATCCATCACCAGAACCCCCATCAATACAATAATACATCACTATAACCCCCGATAGTACATCATCAGAACCACCAGCAACACAATAAATCATCACCAGAACAGTATGTTCCCTATATAAATGTGTATGCAGATTCATTGGCATTTTGAGGGTTAAAGACTCCATTAAAATATCACCAATCATAGCATACATGTACCTTCTACCCCAACCATCCATGTAGCTTCTCTTCCATCCATCTGGCTTTTCCCCATCCATCCATGTAGCTTCTCCCCCATCCCCCAATTCATCCATGTAGCATCTCCCCCATCCATCCATGTAGCTTCTCCCACATTCCCCATCCATCCATGTAGCATTTCCCCATCCCCCATCCCTCCATCTTCTCCCCCTTTTCCATGCAGCCAAACCCATCCATCTTCTCCCCCTTTCCCATGCCGCCAATCTATCCAGCTTCTCCCCAATTCCCATGCCGCCCCCATCCATCCATTCATCCAGCTTCTCCCCCTTTTCCATGCTGCCCCCCATTCATCCATCTTCTCCCCCCTTTTCCATGCCGCTCCACCCCCCCTTCCCCTGCAAGCTTCGTCTGTAACGGCACCTTACCTGACTCCACGCTCCTGGATCCCGGCATCGGCACCCGACATGTTCTTCCTGAGTGGCTACATGACAGTGGCCTGCAGACATGCACCATACTATTTGTGGGGAGTGGCGGCCCACAGATCTGCTATATGGGGGGGTGGCCCACAGACCTGCACCATGCTATATGGGGGGGCGGCCCAAAGACCTGCACCATGCTATATGATATAGCATGGTGCAAGTCTGTGGGTCAACCCCCATGTAGCATGGGGTAGGTCTGTGGGCTGCCCCCCCATATAAGCTATATGGGGGTGGTGGTCCACAGACCTGCACCATGCTATATGGAGGGGGGCATCCCAAAGACCTGCACCATGCTATGGGGGGGGGCCGCTCACAGACCTGCACCATGCTATATCATATAACATGGTGCAGGTCTGTGTGCCGCTCCCATCATCACCCCTTCATGTTCCATATACAGTGCTGCCGGTCTGCAGCCTCATCTGGGGGCTGGGCAGCAGCTCCTGGGCTTGCCTGCCTCCAGGACCATACGGGACAGTGCACTCCCTGCAGCCCTGTACTGTCCACTAAAGCATCACTAATGGTACCTTTACACGCGCCAACATTTCTAGGGTTTCCACAGGTAACTTACTGGCTGCAGTGAAATCATGGAGACATGGTTCTATCTTGTTGCTGTGTACAAATGGAATAATGTCTCCATGATTTCACTGCAGCCAGTAAGTTACCTGTGGAAACCCTAGAAATGTTGCCGCGTGTAAAGGTACCATATCAGTGCCAGGCTGCCTCACTGCTGGCACTGTTTTCCTGGCAGCACACACATCCCGATGCCATATGCAGCCGCCGGTAATACATACCGGCCGGCGGCTGTCGGCGATGTACTGCTTGGGCTGGGCTGCCTGCACACAGGACACACAGGCAGCACACACACCCCGGCGCCGCAGCCGCCGGTAATACTCCCATTCCAGCCGGCGGCTGCCGTGGCTATAGCTGCCTGGGCTGGGCCTCCGCGGCGACGGAGCAGGAAGTCCTCGCCTCCTGACTTCCCCTCAGTGCGGGGAATCAGAGACCCGGAAGCCAGCAGCCCGAGGGCAGAGGTGGGCGCTGGGTTGGGCGCAGGCTGGATGTTTGAGGTGGGTGGGCGGGTGCAGGCCGGAAGTTTGAGGTGGGTGGGCGGGTGACCCGGCGCCCGGAGTCTAATGGGAGGGAAAAAAAAAAAAAGAAGCTCAGGTGCCGCCCCCCACATCCTGGCGCCCTAGGCACATGCCTACAAGTGCTTAAGGGCAAATACGGCCCTGGGCGCAGGGCTGCTAATCTAATTACCACAACAGTCCTTCTGAGGACTAATAGAGCTGTATACAGGCAGGCAGGGAGGCAGGTTATATAGCAAACTTCGTTGTGCCAGTATACCAGCCTGCATCACATCTGGGGCTGGTGGACAGGCTGGAAATGTCATCTATCCCAAAACAGTGCTTTTAGGGATTAATTTAGCTCTCTATAGGAAGGAGTGGGTTGTAGTGGAAATTAGGATACGCCAAAACACTCGGTATTCTCGTCAGCATTTGTGTCTGACCGGTCCACCTGCTGGGATTTAACCACTAATCTCTAATCTCTTTGTCCAGCTAAAAATCAACTCTTGTCTGCATTCATTTACCATTTGTGTGCGCCAGGAGCCAAAACACTTGGTATTCTCGTCAGCGTTTGTGTCTGACCGGTACACTTGCTGGGATTTAATCTCTAATCTCTGTGTCCAACTAAAAACCAACTCTTGTCTGCATTCATTTGCCATTTGTGTGCGCCAGGAGTGGATTGTAGCGGAAATTAGGATAAGCCAAAACACAGTATATGCGTCAGCGTTTGTGTCTGACCGTTCCAGCTGCCGGGATTAAACCGCTGTAATCCGTAATCTCAGTGTGCAGCTAAAAACCATCTTTTCGACATCTTCATTTAGCTGTATAAAGGCAGCACAACATTGAAAATGCGCAAGGCCGGTGGCAAGGGACAAGGAACTGGACGTGATGGTGGTGCAGGCAGGAGGCCGAGGTCGTGTGCAAGCTCGAATTGCGCCAAGACAAACGCCCAAATCATCTCGCTCGACCTTCCTGTCCCAATTTCTAGGGGACCGCAGCAGTACACCACTATTAAACCAAGACCAGTGTCAACAAGTTGTCAGTTGGATAGCGGATAATGCTTCCAGTCAGTTTGGCACCACCACAAATACCCTGTCTTCCACACGGTCAAGTGTCAGTAGCCGTGAGACTGGACCGCACATTCCACTCCCTGATACTCCTTCCTCCCACCATGCCGAGTGCCCTGCCATGGACATAACTGATCCCACACTTGGACATTCTGAAGAGCTGTTCACTTATCCATTTGTAGATTCTGGCCTCTCGCCAGCTCCAGTTGAAGTGGGTCATGAGGAGATCGTATGTACCGATGCCCAAATATTTGAGCAGCCACGGTTTCACGAAGGCAACAGTGGGAATGTGTCTCAACAAGAGGTGGACGATGATGAGACACAATTGCCAGAAAGTCAGGAGGAGGAACAGGATGCAGAAGTAGAAGACGACGTGGTGGATGATCCAGTAACTGACCCAACCTGGCAGGAGGACATGCAGAGCGAAGACAGCAGTGCACAGGGGGAGTTAGGCGTTGCATCACAACAGGTCGGAAGAAGCAGGGTGGTGTCTGCAGGCAGAAGGCAGGCAACCGCTCCCCGGAACAACAACACGACAGAAGTTGCCAGTACAACTGTTACGTCTTCCCGAGTCTGACTGTTTAAGGTGTCTGCAGATAATTCCAAAAAGGCCATTTACAACACCTGCCATGCCAGCATCAGCAGGGGTAGCAAAACTAGCAGCCTGACCACCACCAGCATGATCAGGCACATGGCAGCAAAGCACCCGACTTTGTGGGATGTACAGCAGAGTCCAGGAGCAGTGTCTGCAGGTGACACCGCTGCAGCTTCCACTGTTGTGCATGCAAGACAATCCCCTGTCATGCGAAGATGCCTCCTGTCCTTCACCTATAGTTGCACAAGCAGAAATGGCACCATCATTAACCACGTCCTTGTCCCAGCACAGCGTTCAGTTATCCATACACCAATCTTTGGAACGTAACTGCAAATACGCTGCCAACGCCCCACATGCCACACTTCTAAATGCACACATTCCGCGGCTGCTTGCGCTGGAAATGTTGCCTTTTAGGCTAGTGGAGACGGAAGCATTCCGCAACCTGATGGCGGCGGCTGTCCCACGTTACTCGGTCCCCAGCCGCCACTATTTTTCCTGGTGTGCCGTCTCCGCATTACATAACCACATGTCACAAAACATCATACGTGCCCTTAACAACGTATTTTCAGGCAAAGTCCACCTAACCACGGACATGTGGACAAGTGCTTGTGGGCAGGGCAGTACATCTCGCTGATGGCACACTGGGTTAATATTCTGGAAGCCGGGACCCAGTCTGAGCTTGGGACGGAACACGTCCTTCCGACACCAAGGATTGCAGGCCCTAACTCAGTCAGTGTTTGACCCACAGTGTACAGCTCTGGCACGTCATGCTCCTCAGCCTCCTCCCCTTCCTCCACTTCACCCTCCACACCAGTCCCAAGCTGGAAGCACTGCAGCACTATCTTGGCTAAGCGGCAACAGGCTGTGCTGAAGCTAATATGCATAGGTGACAAACCCCACAATGCTGAAGAGTTGTGGACAGCTCTGAAACAGCAGGCAGATCACTGGCTCACACCGCTGAACCTACAGCCAGGCATGGTCATGTGTGACAATGGCCGGAACCTTGTGGCGGCTCTGAGGCGAGCTGACACATGTTCCATGCGTGGCCTATGTGCTCAACCTCGTGGTTCAGCGGTTTATTAAATCCTACCTAGAGCTGTCAGATCTGCTCATCAAAGTATGCCATTTGTGTGCCCATTTTAGAAAGTCACCTACTGCTTCTGCCGCCCTTGCCGGCTTTCAGCGGCATTTGCAGCTTACGGCTCACAGACTGGTGTGTGATGTCCCCACACGTTGGAATTCCACACTGCACATGTTGGTCAGGATTTGTGAGCAGAAGAGGGCAGTTGTTGAGTACCAGCATCAACTAGGCCGTCGGTATACGGTTCAAACTCCACACATAAGACCTCAGGAGTGGACATGGATGTCCGACATATGTACCGTCCTTCAAAACTTTGAGGACTCCACCAAGATGGCGAGCGGTGATGACGCCATCTTTAGCATCACCATCCCGCTTCTCTGTCTTCTAAAACGCACTCTGCTCAAAATCAAAGACGATGCATTGCAGGCGGAGCACGATGAGTTGGAGCAATAAACCGTACGGGGTGATTACACACAGCCAAGCCTCATCTCATCCCAACGTGCATTGGAGAACTATGACGAGGAGGAGGAGGAGGATGAAGAAACAGAGCTACTTTCATGCGGAATTGACTGTAATACAAGCACAACCGTCAGATCGTCAGTTCAGCGTGGATGGCCAGAGGACAGAGGAGGAGGAGGATGATGAGGCCAGCATAGACAGTCATACTGTTGGTGAGGACCTGAAGTCTTGCCTGGTAACAGTCTGGCGCACATGGCTGACTTTATGTTACGCTGCCTGTCTCGTGACCCTCGCGTTATCAACATCTTGGCGGACATTCATTACTGGTTGGTGACACTTTTAGACCCACACTACAAGGAGAACTTTATTTCTCTTATTCCCGAGGTGGAGGTGTCTACAAAAATACTGCAGTACCAGAAAGCCATAGTCGCGGAATTAGTCAAAAAATTTCCTTCTGAAAATGCTAGCGCAGAGGTCACGATTCGGTGGACAACCAAGGCGTCCGGCCGACAGAGGCACAAGTTCAATCCAGCAGAGGTAGGGGAACACTCTCAAAGATCTGGGACACTTTTCTCAGCACCTCCCGTAACACAGGCCCTGAAGTGTGGGGTAGTGTCACAAGGACTGCAAAGTTTGCCAAGATGCTGAGGGAGTACCTTGCCGATCATACTAAAGTGCTCCTCTGTGCCTTATAATTATTGAGTATCCAAGCTGGACTCGTGGCAGCAATTGGCTCTCTACGCCTTGAAAGTCCTGGCCTGCCCTGCCGCTAGCGTTTTGTCAGAGCGTGCTTTTAGTGCCGCAGGTGGAATCATTACAGATAATTGCACCCGCCTGTCAACTGAAAATGCTGACAGGCTGACTTTGATCAAGATGAACAAGGGTTGGATTGGGCCTGACTTCACCACACCACCACGAAATGATAGCGGAATTTAAATTTTGTGCCGGTAGATTGCCATGCACCTCCGCACACGCACACATCGGTACACACTTCATGTCTTTGGCTACTTGCTGTACTGCTCCTCCTTCTCCTCATCCGCCACCATCATATGATCAGTGTGACCGTGGTTCATGATGCCACAAAAGCATAATTTTTTTACATCATATTTATGATGATGATGACCCTAACCGTTCAAAAGTTAGGCATTAGTTTCATGTATACCCCCCAGGGGTAAATGTTTTAGTCCATGCTTGCAGAATGGGCATTACAAGTACAGGAGACCCGCTCCTTTGTAATGGGAACAATTTTTAGAGGCTCTCCTCCATGTTTCTTCCCAGGAGCATCGCAATGCCTCCCAATTTTTGGCAGCCCTTGCTAGGGCAATACTACAAAAGACCCACTTCCTTAAAATGTGCACATTATTTTAAGAGGCCCTCATGCACGTCTCTATCCAGGGGCATTGAAGTTCCACACAATTTTTGACTTTTCTGCCTATGTCAAACCTACAAAAGACCCACTTGCTTAAAATGGGCACATTATTTAAAAAGGCTCTCATGCACGTCTCTATCCAGGGGCATCAGAGTGCTTCCCAACATTTGGAAACCCGGCCTAGGACAATACTACAAATGACCCACTTTCTTAAAATGGGCACATTATTTAAAAAGGCTCTTATGCACGTCTCTATCCAGGGGCATTGAAGTGCCACACAATTTTTGGCTTCCCTGCCTAGGGCATTACTACAAAAGACCCACTTGCTTAAAATGGGCACATTATTTAAAAAGGTTCTCAGGCACGTCTCTATCCAGAGGCATCTTGGTGCCTCCCAACCTTTGGCTTCCCTGCCTAGGGCAATACTAAAAAAGACCCACTTGCTTAAAATGGGCACATTATTTAAAAAGGCTCTCATGCACGCCTCTATCCAGTGGCATTGAAGTGCCACACAATTTTTGGCAGCCCTGCTTAGGACAATACTACAAATGACCCACTTGCTTAAAATGGGCACATTATTTAAAGAGGCTCTCATGCACGTCTCTATCCTGGGGCATTGAAGTGCCACACAATTCTTGGCTTCTCTGGCTATGGCGATCCTACAAAGAACCACTTGCTTAAAATGAGAAGATGATAGGAAAGAAAGGTGTATCACGGTCCGCGCGGCTCAAATCCAAAAAAACTCACATGAAAGTCAGAGTTTCACAAGATAAATCCTTATTCTTTATTCTTCCACTCCAACACGTTTCGGTGCCCCACCTGGCACCTTACTCATGATCCCTGAGGAAGGTGCCAGGTGGGGCACCGAAACGCGTTGGCGTGGAAGAATAAAGAATAAGGATTTATCTTGTAAAACTCTGACTCTCATGTGAGTTTTTTTGGATTTGAGCAGCGCGGACCGTGATACACCTTTCTTTTCCATCATCTTCTGGATTTCACCACGGGCGAGTGGTTGGTGGAGGTCCTGAAGCAGCCGGAGTATTGATGCTCCTTCAACCAGTTGTGGGGATCACAACTGAATCAGGTGAGTGGTTCCATAGCACCACCTTTGTATCCTGTAGTGCCTCTAGTGATAGGGCACTATTGCGCCTCTTGTCCCCCACCCCTCTTATATTTATACACTTGCTTAAAATGGGCACATTATTTAAAGAGGCTTTCATCTACGTCTCTTCCAAGGGGCATAGAAGTGCCTCCCAATTTTTGGCTGCCCTGCCTAGGGCATTGCTACAAAAGACCCACTTCATTAAAACGGGCACATTATTTAAAGAGGCCTTCATTTACGTCTCTTCCCAGGGGCATGGGAGTGCCACACAATTTAAAAAAAAAAAAAATCTTTCATATAATCCAAAAAAATAACAGACACCAACTCTGTCTCACAAGTGGGTATGAGTCCTTAATATTTTTTCCATGAAAATCCCTTTTGGTTTAATTTTGTAACTTTTCTTGACAGTCGTAAAAGTGGCGTAATAGTCTGACAACATTGTTGACATCAGTGACCTTGGGGACTGAAATGCTTCCAGGGGTCTTCCCCATGCTGTTCCCATATCATTTCAGCACTATTCGGATACTTCTGTGATATTTTTAGGGTTTTTCCATGCTGACGGGGGTCATGTCAGAAAAATACTCGGGTCTCCCATAGGATAACATTGGGCTCGGTGCTCGGGCGAGTACACGAGTATCTTGGGATGCTCGGCCCGAGCTTCGAGCACCCGAGCATTTTAGTACTCGCTCATCTCTGCAGGCTATACCTATCCCCTCACAATGGTGGACCACTATTCCAGATTCCTAGTGGAAGCCCCTGTAAAAGACTTAACAGCTAAAACTGCAGTGAAAACCTTTCAAGCCTACTTCTGTAGACCACACAGGTAGGTATCCAGAGCTGGTGCTGACAGACCAAGGTCATCCATTTGAAGCTGAAGTATTTCAGGAGTTTTGCAACTTATATGGATGCAAGAAAATCAGACCCACTCCTTATCATCCGCAAACCAATGGCATGTGCGAGAAGATGAATCAGGTAGTCATAGACCTGTTAAAAACCCTGCCTTTGGAAGAAAGAAACATGTGGCCAGAAAAGCTACCTGACTTAGTGGACATGTACAACGACATACCTGTAAGCTCCACCAATAGCACACCAGCGTATCTAATGAGAGCAAGACCCGGAAAATTACCAGTTGATCTCGAGATGGGAATTGTCATACCTAAAACCAGTTCACCTGATACTGATTGGGACTCAAACCGCAAAGAACAGTACAAGAAAGTACAATAATTCATAGAAAGAAGTCTAAATCAAATTAGAGAGAAACAGGAAAAAAATTATAACAAAAATACACAAGCTTAACACCTGGAGAAATGGTTTTCAAGACGAAGAGAAGAGTTCACAAACTTGATGACCAGTGGGAAGCAGAACCTTACATCATGCAACCCTCTAACTTTGACAACAAGAAAACTTGCTTAATCAGTAAAGACAAAAGTAGAACAACAACAGTAGTTTCCGAGACCATCTAAAGAGATGTCCTGACCAACTAAGACCTCAAGAAGAGATCCCATGTACATCTCAACTAGAAGAAAAGAAGGAAAAGATCCATACTGTACTTGGAGACTTTTCTGAAAGTTGGCCTCAGTTCAACGGAGCCATACTAGTGCCTTTGATCACTTTCCCGCAACCAGTGGAAGAGCAAGAAAGACTGGAAGAACCCATACAAGTTCAAGAAGAATCACCCGTTGTAGCAGAACCAGAGGATCCTGCAATCGGTGAACCTGCCAGTCCGCTAGAAAGACTAAGGCAATACTACGGTATTACAGAATCACGTAGGTCTACCCGTAGACTAGTGGATGGTGCACGCACAACACTAGAAGTATACAGTAGTGCACAACCTGTAAATACACCAGTACTATGCAGATCAACCTGTAGTAACTTTGGGCAACCACCACGCAGGTACAGAGAATAGGTGCAACATGAAAAATTTATATTTGTCCTTATGTAAATGGACAGTAAATATAGTGTATAGAAGGGTGGAGATACTGTACTCACCCCCATGCACATTACGTTAGGAAAAGAAAGTTCCTGGGGGTGGGAGGGTGAAAGCCAGGACTCCTAAGCAGAGACTGCCTATAGGTAAATGTGTATTTTTGTGTTGAATCTTTCTTGCAATAAGAGAAACCTGTAATCATTAAGCCTAATGTGCCTGCAGGACTTTTACATGAACTTTTGAATTTTCTTAAACATGGACCATTAGCCACGGGACTGGTAGTGGCAAAAATACTTCTCTAACAGCCTGCAGCGGATGGACTAGAGCCATATGGACTGCACCTTTTCCCGTTTTCTTGGTATTTGCATTTTTTATTTTTTGAGACTCTGTTCATAATACCTGCTAATGTTATAGTGTTTTGAAAAATGTTTCTCAGTCCAGGAGTACTGAATTTAACTAACGGGGAATGTTGCACCCCTGTGGGTCAGTTGCCACAGGAACACCTGGTGCAGGGAGGGTTTCCACATCAGGTAAACTTACATGCAACACCTTCCACCCCAGACCTGAAGGGGGAGCTCTACTTGCCGGCTTCAGGCAAGGTCCCTTATAAATCCAGGCCTGGGGTGGGAGTTAGGCAGTGCAGTTCCAGGGAGGACTGTGAAGACATCCTGGTGAACGGAGCCGTGCTAAGCCCATGCCAGTGAGGAAGCCTAGACAGTGTAAGGGACCCAGCAGTGAGGGTTAGAGGCAAGGCATACCAGAGACGGAGTGGGGGCCAAGAAACCATACCGGTTCACCCCAGGAAAGCAACCGGAACAACCCGGACACCGGAGTCCGAGTCTGCAAGGGTCCAGTTAGCCCAGCAGAAAATACCGGAGGACCAGGGAGACTTCAGTCTCCTGGCAGACCACTTGTAGCACAGCAATCAACAGAGCCAGGGACCGCAGAGGAGTAGCGGTGCCCAACCAGAAAGTTCTCATCACCTGCTATACAAGTGAGGGACGCAGGAGAGGTCAGGGCCAGGGTTCAGACAGGCCAGGACTAAATCCCACACATAAAGAAACAAGGAGGCCTCACAACTCATCGGGAGTGTAAATCCTGAACTGCCACTCGACCACCTGGACAGTACCTTGGATGTTACCTTGAACCATTACCATCAGTAAAAGGTATGGAAGCAACTTCTAGTGTTTGTGTCTGTTATTACGGCCCCTGAGCCTGCCATAAATATAGAATGTCTGCCAGCATCTCCATCTGATGAGCCGCCTTCCCCTGCAGCACAAGGAACAAGGCTGTGTGGAGACCTGCCTCCTGTGTAAATCCCTATCATCCATCCACCTACGGGGAGCATTACCAACAAAGCTGCCTCATCATCACCCCGGAGGTCTGCAAGCAGCGCCAGTATCATTACCTAATACTGTACGTGGTGTCACAAACTCTTTTATTTCTATTTTTAAACCCCTTTTTAGTGACCACCAGGGCCACGGGATCGGGCACAGGCCGCCCATGACATCCCCCAGTGAAACTAAAACGCCCAGGACTGGGTACCCCACGGCCCTGGGGTGGGTCACTATTATCTCCCTGGGAGACAGCCCTGGTTGGGAAGGGTTAATCACCTGCACTACTTACTACCACGTATCTCGCAGGGATACCCTGCAGTGTCGGCCACATCCTGGCTGAACATCACAGCTGGCGTCACAAATAAAACTCTATCCCTATCACTATCCCCTTTATATATGCAGTTAGGACCACAACTGCTGGACACGGCTACCGTGAACCGTACTTTAGCTAAGCTGCTGAGTATGCTGGACCTTGTGACCTCACAACCTCCTCCTGTGGTGATGATTGTAGGACTGTTATTTAAGACATGTCAGATAAATAAATGTTAAATGCAGATTCACAAAATAAATGACTGCTTTCTCAGATATTAAATCTACACACAACACACAGACAGGTGCCAACAAGTTACATTAAGATATATTGGGTGTAGCCCTGTTACCTGGCTAGTAATGCCTGATGGCTGATGTGCCATGACACAGTTATTTCATAAACAAGAACGAGAAAGTTCTCATCATTGACCTGAGATCACTGCAAGGTAGAAGTCTGGAACAGAACAGTCTCCACCGGTGACTGCAGCGCACGAGACATGGGGAATCTGCCGCATATTCTGCTGCTGAGCACCTTGTACCTATCTACAACTGGAACAGGTGAGGACCTGGTGCACGATGCTAGAACCAAATAGTTATATTCTGGTACATAGGAGCAGTATTATAGTAGTTATATTCTTGTATATAGGAGCAGTATTATAGTAGTTATATTCTTGTACATAGGGGCAGTATTATAGTAGTTATATTCTTGTACATAGAAAGCAGTATTATAGTAGTTATATTCTTGTATATACGAGCAGTATTATAGTAGTTATATTACTGTACACAGGAACAGTATTATAGTAGTTATATTCTTGTATATAGGAGCAGTATTATAGTAGTTATATTCCTGTACATAGGAGCAGTATTATAGTAGTCATATTCTTGTACATAGGAGCAGTATTATAGTAGTCATATTCTTGTACATAGGAGCAGTATTATAGTAGTTATATTCTTGTATATAGAGGGCAGTATTATAGTAGTTATATTCTTGTACATTGGAGCAGTATTATAGTAGTTATATTCTTGTACATAGGTGCAGTATTATAGTAGTTATATTCTTTGTACATAGAGGCAGTATTATAGTAGTTATATTCTTGTATATAGGAGGCAATGTTAGAGCATTTATATTCTTGCACATAGGGGCTGTATTATAGTAGTTATATTCTTGTACGTAGGGGCAGTATTATAGTAGTTATATTCTTGCACATAGGGGCAGTATTATAGTAGTTATATTCTTGCACATAGGGACAGTATTATGTAGTTATATTCTTGTACGTAGGGGCAGTATTATAGTAGTTATATTCTTGTACATAGTGGCAGTATTATAGTAGTTATATTCTTGCACATAGGGACAGTATTATGTAGTTATATTCTTGTACATAGGGGCAGTATTATAGTAGTTATATTCTTGCACATAAGGGCAGTATTATAGCAGTTATATTCTTGTACTTAGGAGCAGTATTATAGTAGTTATATTTTTGTACATAGGAGCAGTATTAGGGTATGTGCACATCAGTCGTTTTGTGGGCTGCTTTTGGACGTTTTCCGTCGGCGTTTTCCGCTCAGTTTTATGTTAATTTATGTTAATCCTATCCTCCGGTTGGATTAACATGCTAGTCAATGGATTTTAGAAAGCTCTGTCTTCACTAGAACGGTTTTTCTTCTGGTCGTTTTCAGTCAAAACTGAGTTTTCTCAGTCAAAACTGAGTTTTTCCACCGGTTTTCCAAAAATAGAGCAAGTGACTTCTTTCCACCGTTTTTCCAGCGGTTTCAGCTGATCAAGTGCACAAAAAACTCAGTTTTCAAAACCGCCGAGAAAAACGCTGTAAAACCGGGCGGAAAACGAGCAAAAAACGAGGGACACTGCTGAGCACAGAAAACTCAGTTTCTGCTAAAAAAACCCAGGTTTTTGGACGGACTGCAGAGATGCTCAAACGTCAGATGTGCACATACCCTTATGGTAGTTATATTCTTGTATATAGGATGCAATGTTATAGTATTTATATTCTTGAATATAGGAGGCAATGTTAGAGTATTTATATTCTTGCACATAGGGGCTGTATTATAGTAGTTATATTCTTGTACGTAGGGGCAGTATTATAGTAGTTATATTCTTGCACATAAGGGCAGTATTATAGTAGTTATATTCTTGTACATAGGAGCAGTATTGTAGTAGTTATATTTTTGTTTATAGGAGCAGTATTATAGTAGTTATATTCTTGTATATAGGAGGCAATGTTATAAGTATTTATATTCTTGCACATAGGGGCTGTATTGTAGTAGTTATATTCTTGCACATAGAGGCTGTATTATAGTAGCTATATTCTTGCACATAAGGGCAGTATTATAGTAGTTATATTCTTGTACATAGGAGCAGTATTATAGTAGTTACCGTATATTCTTGAACATAGGAGCAGTATTATAGTAGTTATATTCTTGTAAATAGGGGCAGTATTATAGTAGTTATATTCTTATATATAGGAACAGTATTATAGTAGTTATATTCTGGTATATAGGAGCAGTATTATAGTAGTTATATTTTTGTACATCGGAGCAGTATTATAGTAGTTATATTCTTGCACATAGGGGCAGTATTATAGTAGTTATATTCTTGTACACAGGAGCAGTATTATAGTAGTTACATTCTTGTACATAGGAGCAGTATTATAGTAGTTATATTCTTGTACATCGGAGCAGTATTATAGTAGTTATATTCTTGTACATAGGGGCAGTATTATAGTAGTTATATTCTTGTATATTGGAGCAGTATTATAGTAGTTATATTCTTGTACATAGGAGCAGTATTATTGTAGTTATATTCTTGTACATCGGAGCAGTATTATAGTAGTTATATTCTTATATATAGGAACAGTATTATAGTAGTTATATTCTTGTATATAGGAGCAGTATTATAGCAGTTATATTCTTGTACATCGGAACAGTATTATAGTAGTTATATTCTTGTACATAGGGGCAGGATTATAGTAGTTATATTCTTGTATATAGGAGCAGTATTATAGTAGTTATATTCTTGTACAAAGGGACAGTATTATAGTAGTTATATTCTTGTACATAGGTGCAGTATCATAGTAGTTATATTCTTGTACATAGGTACAGCATTATAGTAGTTATATTCTTGTACATAGAGGCAGTATTATAGTAGTTATATTCTTGTACATCGGAGCAGTATTATAATAGTTATATTCTTGTACATAGGGAGCTGTATTATAGTAGTTATATTCTTGTACATAGGAGCAGTATTATAGTAGTTATATTCTTGTACATAGGGGCAGTATTATAGTAGTTATATTCTTGTACGTAGGAGCAGTATTATAGTAGTTATATTCTTGTACATAGGAGCAGTATTATAGTAGTTATATTCTTGTACATCGGAGCAGTATTATAGTAATTATATTCTTGTACATAGGGGCAGTATTATAGTAATTATATTCTTGTACATAGGGGCAGTATTATAGTAGTTATATTCTTGTACATAGGGGCAGTATTATAGTAGTTATATTCTTGTACATAGGAGCAGTATTATAGTAGTTATGTTCTTGTACATAGGAGCAGTATTATAGTAATTATATTCTTGTACATAGGGGCAGTATTATAGTAATTATATTCTTGTACATAGGAGCAGTATTATAGTAGTTATATTCTTGTACATAGGGGCAGTATTATAGTAGTTATATTCTTGTACATAGGAGCAGTATTATAGTAGTTATATTCTTGTACATAGGAGCAGTATTATAGTAGTTATATTCTTGTACATCGGAGCAGTATTATAGTAATTATATTCTTGTACATAGGGGCAGTATTATAGTAATTATATTCTTGTACATAGGGGCAGTATTATAGTAGTTATATTCTTGTACATAGGGGCAGTATTATAGTAGTTATATTCTTGTACATAGGAGCAGTATTATAGTAGTTATATTCTTGTACATAGGGGCAGTATTATAGTAATTATATTCTTGTACATAGGGGCAGTATTATAGTAATTATATTCTTGTACATAGGGGCAGTATTATAGTAGTTATATTCTTAGTCCTATCCACTAATTTGTTATCTAAAGTGAGCAAAGGACACAAATAGAAAATAAATTTTCTTACCACAGCAGATTCAGGTCAGACGACCATTACACCATTACACTCAGTGCTGTGTGCAGCTTTGCGCAGGTTATAAATGAAGGCATTATGAATGCAAGACACCAGCCCCAATCACTAGTAACCTCCTTTCTCACAGAGGGAGTGACCACTGGTTGTCCTGCAAACAAAATGGGACTCATATAGGGCGCAGTTCACACAGGTCTGCACAGTGTATGCCCAGCCTCTTACATTAGCCCCCATCTCAGTAGGCGGGCTGTTATAGCATTCAACACTGCTACCTGCTGGAACAAACGCACCCATATGGCCCAGCTACACACAGCAACAAAAAGAGTGCAAGAAAAAACCACAATGACAGGTGCTGAAATTGTGGAAAATTAGTTAGTTTTAAACTATAGCAAATTGTAGGGACCAAAAGACAAACCAATACCCCACAATTTGCTATAGTTTAAAACAGGCCCAAGCAAATGAAGTTTGAAATAAACTTAGCCTGAGGGCAGTGTAGGATAGCTAAATGTGAACAGCTAACAAAAATGCCACTAACCATACAGATGGAAAAACAAACAAAATCTGGCATGCAGGGCATAGTGGGGGTCAGACACAAACCAATAACAAAAATCAGCAAAAAAGCCAGCACCAAATAATAAAATAGCTTGCAAAACAAATTGTGCTAATTCACATATTACTTCCACACATACTACTAATTTTGTTTTTCCACCTGTATTGTTAGAGGCATTTTTGGTAGCTTTTCACATACAGTTATCGCACCCTGCCCCCAGGCTGTTTATTTCAAGCTTCATTTGCTCTCATCCTCCTCCTCTGTCCCTCGCTCTCATCTTCTTCCTGTGTCCCCTGCTCTCATCTTCCTCCTCTGTGCCCCGCTCTCATCCTCCTCCTCTGTCCACCCGTTCTCATCCTCCTCCTCTGTTCCCCGCTCTCATCCTCTTCCTGTGTCCCCTGCTCCCCTACTCCTCTCTCCCCGCTCTCATCTTCCTCCTCTGTGCCCTGCTCTTAACCTCCTCCTCTGTCCACCCGCACCTGTTCCTGTGTCCCCTGCTGTCCTTTTCCTCTGTCTCCTGCTCTCATCCTCTTCCTGTGTCCCCCACTCTCATCCTCCTCCTCTGCTCTCATCCTCTTCCTGTGTCCCCTGCTCTCCTCTTCCTCTGTCCCCCGCTCTCATCTTCCTCCTCTGTCCCCTGCTCTCATCTTCCTCCTCTGTCCCCCGCTCTCATCCTCTTCCTGTGTCCCCTGCTGCTGTCCTCTTCCTCTGTCCCCCTCTCTCATTCTCCTCCTCTGTCCCCTGCTCTCATCCTCTTCCTGTGTCCCCTGCTCTTATCCTCCTTCATCCCCCACTCTCATCCTCTTCCTGTGTCCCCTGCTCTCCTCCTCCTCTGTCCTCTGCTCTCATCCTCTTCCTCTGTCCCCCACTCTCATCCTCTTCCTGTGTCCCCTGCTCTCCTCTTCCTCTGTCCCCCACTCTCATCTTCTTCCTGTGCCCCTGCTGCTGTCCTCTTCCTCTGTCCCCCTCTCTCATTCTCCTCCTCTGTTCCCCGCTCTTATCCTCTTCCTGTGTCCCCTGCTCTTATCCTCCTTCATCCCCTGCTCTCATCCTCTTCCTGTGTCCGCTGCTCTCCTCCTCCTCTGTCCTCCGCTCTCATCCTCTTCCTGTGTCCCCTACTCTCTCCACCTCCTCTGTCCCCCACTCTCATCCTCTTCCTGTGTCCCTCACTCTCATCCTTTTCCTGTGTCCCCTGCTCGCCTCTTCCTCTGTCCTCCGCTCTCATCTTCTTGCTCTGTCCCCCGCTCTAATCCTCCTTCTCTGTCCCCCGCTCTCATCCTCTTCCTGTGTCTCCAACTCTCTCCACCTCCTCTGTCTCCCACTATCATCCTATTCCGGTGTCCCCTGCTCGCCTCTTCCTATGTCCTCCGCTCTCATCTTCTTGCTATGTCCCCCGCTCTAATCCACCTCTTCTGTCCCCCGCTCTCATCCTCTTCTGTCCCTCACTCTCATCCTCCTTCTTTGTCTGTCCCTCGCTGTCATCCTCTTCCTGTGTCCCCTGCTCTCCTCCTCTGTCCTCCGCTCTCATCCTCTTCCTCTGTCCCCTGCTCTCATCCTCTTCCTATGTCCCCTACTCCCAACCTCCTTTGTCCCCCACTCTCATCCTCTTCCTGTGTCCCCCGCTCTCATCCTATTCCTGTGTCCCCTGCTCGCCTCTTCCT
Organism: Allobates femoralis; assembly: GCA_033576535.1. NCBI lineage: Eukaryota > Metazoa > Chordata > Amphibia > Anura > Aromobatidae > Allobates > Allobates femoralis. The sequence continues at coordinate 125,716,137 of JARQOC010000010.1, read as the reverse complement.
CTGTTATCTGCTCTCATCTTCTTGCTCTGTCCCCCGCTCTAATCCCCCTCCTCTGTCCCCCGCTCTCATCCGCCTCCTGTGTCCCCTGTTCTCCTCCTCTTCTGTCCCCCGCTCTCATCCTCCTCCTGTGTCCCCTGTTCTCCTGCTCTTCTGTCCCCCGCTCTCATTCTCTTCTGTCCCCCGCTCTCATCCTCCTCCTCTGTCTTTCCCCCACTCTCATCCTCTTCCTCCGCTCTCATCCTCTTCCTGTGTCCCCTGCTCTCCTCCTCTGTCTCCTGCTCTCCTCCTCCTCTGTCCCCAGCTTTCATCCTCTTCCTGTGTCCCCCACTCTCATCCTCCTCCTCTGTCCCTCGCTCTCATCCTCCTCTTCTGTCCACCAGCTCTCATCCTCTTCCTGAGTCCCCTGCTCTCCCCCTCCTCTGTCCCCCGCTTTCCTCCTCTCACCTGAGTCTTGTTCTCCGCCCTCTTCTTCCCTTCTCTGTTCGGCAGCACCTGGGGGGTGTGTCCTCACTTCATGGATAATGAGCGGCTAGGACCTGATGCACGGCCGCCGGGCGGGAGACTGAGGTGGAGGTGGGTGACAGCTCCCCAGGAGATTTTCGGCTGCTTGACAGTGAGGGCTGTGCTGTGCCTGGCGCTGGCATTCATGGGCGCAGGACGCTCAGCTCAGCGGGCGCAGGGGACGATTGGGGACGCGGGCCCCCTATAGGTCCGGGCCCCGTCGCAGCTGCAACCCCTGCGATTGTGAATGTTACGCCACTGGGAGCAGTATTATAGTAGTTATATTCTTGTACATAGGGGCAGTATTATAGTAGTTATAATCTTGTACATAGGGGCAGTATTACAGTAGTTATATTCTTGTATATAGGAGCAGTATTATAGTAGTTATAATCTTGTACATAGGGGCAGTATTATAGTAGTGATATTCTTGTACATAGGAGCAGTATTATAGTAGCTATATTCTTGTACATAGGGACAGTATTATAGTAGTTATATTCTTGTACATAGGGGCAGTATTATAACAGTTATATTCTTGTACATAGGAGCAGTATTATAGTAGTTATATTCTTATACATAGAAGCAGTATTATAGTAGTTATATTCTTGTACATAGGGGCAGTATTATAGTACTTATATTTTTGTACATAGGGGCAGTATTCTAGTACTTACCGTATATTCTTGTACATAGTGGCAGCATTCTAGTAGTTATATTCTTGTACATAGGGTCAGTATTCTAGTAGTTATATTCTTGTACATAGGGGCAGTATTTTAGTAGTTATATTCTTGTACATAGAGGCAGTATTATAGTAGTTATATTCTTGTATATAGGGGCAGTATTATAGTAGTTATATTCTTGCACATAGGAGCAGTATTATAGTAGTTATATTCTTGTACACAGGAGCAGTATTATAGTAGTTATATTCTTGTACATAGGAGCAGTATTATAGTAGTTATATTCTTGTATATAGGACCAGTATTATAGTAGTTATATTCTTGTATATAGGGGTCAGTATTCTAGTAGTTATATTCTTGTACATAGCAGCAGTATTATAATAGTTATATTCTTGTACATAGGAGCAGTATTCTAGTAGTTATATTCTTGTACATAGGAGCAGTATTCTAGTAGTTATATTGTTGTACATAGGAGCAGTATTATAGTAGTTATATTCTTGTACATAGGGTCAGTATTCTAGTAGTTATATTCTTGTAAATAGCAGCAGTATTATAGTAGTTATAGTCTTGTATATAGGGGGCAGTATTTTAGTAGTTATATTTTTGTACATAGAGGCAGTATTATAGTAGTTATATTCTTGTATATAGGGGCAGTATTATAGTAGTTATATTCTTGTACATAGGAGCAGTATTATATTAGTTATATTCTTGTACATTGGAGCAGTATTATAGTAGTTATATTCTTGTACATAAGAGCAGTATAATAGTAGTTATATTCTTGTACATAGGAGCAGTATTATAGTAGTTATACTCTTGTATATAGGAGCAGTATTATAGTAGTTATATTCTTGTACATAGGAGCAGTATTATATAAGTATATTCTTGTACATTGGAGCAGTATTATAGTAGTTATATTCTTGTACATAGGAGTAGTATTATAGTAGTTATATTCTTGTACATAGGGGCAGTATTATAGTAGTTATATTCTTGTACATAAGAGCAGTATAATAGTAGTTATATTCTTGTACATAGGAGCAGTATTATAGTAGTTATATTCTTGTATATAGGAGCAGTATTATAGTAGTTATATTCTTGTACATAGGAGCAGTATTATAGTAAGTATATTCTTGTATATAGGAGCAGTATTATAGTAGCTATATTCTTGTACATAGGAGCAGTATTATAGTAGTTATATTCTTGTACATTGGAGCAGTATTATAGTAGTTATATTCTTGTACATAGGAGTAGTATTATAGTAGTTATATTCTTGTATATAGGAGCAGTATTATAGTAGTTATATTCTTGTATATAGGAGCAGTATTATAGTAGCTATATTCTTGTATATAGGGGCAGTATTATAGTAATTATATTCTTGAACATAGGGGCAGTATTATAGTAGTTATATTCTTGTATATAGGGGCAGTATTATAGTAGTTATATTCTTGTACATAGGGCAGTATTATAGTAGTTATATTCTTGTACATAGGAGCAGTATTATAGTAGTTATATTCTTGTACATAGGGGCAGTATTATAGTAGTTATATTCTTGTACATAGGAGCATATTATAGTAGTTATATCCTTATACATAGGGGGCAGTATTATAGTAGTTATGGACAGTATTAATACTTGTACAGTAAGGATTAGTACATATTTTGCAGTAGTACAAGCTGTATGTAATAGCCAGAGGAGCCACTAAGGACAGGAGAATATAACACATTAACAGTATGATTAATTGTCCCCAAATTTATTTTGATTCTAGGTGTAAAAGATGAGAGACCTTTAGTAGCCACCAAATATGGAGACCTGCTGGGTGTTACGGTGCCAGTAAAGGAGACATCTACAGCCGTCGATGCTTTCTTTGGAATCCCTTTTGCAAAACCTCCTGTGGGATCACTGAGATTTGCTAATCCAGAACCCCCTGAGCCCTGGACATCTGTAAGAGACGCCTCCGAGTTTCCCCCCATGTGAGTCTCATGTAGTTGTGATGAGACTGTAGTATTGTGTGCAGGACTGTATTTGTGGGGATGTGAATGTGCAAATAGGGTCTTATCTCCTAAAAATTGGTGGTGATCAACACAATGAAAACTGTGCCACCCACAACTGGTATGATCGCTTAGAAAATGCAACTGCTGCAGGGACCGCACTTCCACAGTTCACCGTGGTGTAAATCTATTCAACAGGACAAAGTGCCTTGACGTCCGCGCTGCTGCCCAAGGAATCACCAGAGTCACCGGAATGTCTGGGATGAAAGTAGCTTTATTACACCGATGTGTTTCGGAGCCCCTCCTGGCTCCTTCTTCAGGGAAATATCCTCCCTATATTTCCCTGAAGAAGGAGCCAGGAGGGGCTCCGAAATGCGTCGGTGTAATAAAGCTATTTCATCCCAGACATTCCGGTGACTCTGGTGATTCCTTGGGCAGCAGCGCGGACGTCAAGGCACTTTGTCCTGTTGAATAGATTTACACCACAGGACTGTATTTGGCATTCATGCTGCCCTAGGCACTTTTATTTATGCTACCCCCTATTGGTAACTCAGATTAAAGGCCCCATTACACATAGCGATGTTCCAGCGATCCCACCAACGATCTGACCTGGCCGGGATCACTGGAACATCGCTATGTGGTCGCTGGTGAGATGCCAGACAGGCAGACTTAACAGCGATGCACTGACACCCGTCGTTGGGATCTGTCAGGTTCTCGGCTGCAGAATGGGGATCACTGGTCGTTGCCCCTGTCACACACCACAATGCAGCATGCCCACCGGGAGATCGCCGATCGAAAAATGGTCCAGGCCATTCATTACCGATCAGTGATCTCCCAGCAGGGGGCCGATCGCTGCTCAGTGTCACACACAGCAATATCGCTGGCGAGGTTGCTGATATGTCACAAAACCTGTGACGTTGCAGCGATATTGTTAGCAATATCGCTACGCGTAACGGGGCCTTAAGGGTATGTGCACACAACATGAAGGCAGATCCGCTCCGTAACCCGACTGAAAAAGCGCTAAATAAACTCTAAAAAGACTGGATATATACCCTGGAGTGTAAAGCTGCATATATGTTAAAGAGGACCTGTCACCCCCCTGCTGCATGGCGATCTAAGTACCCCCCTCTGCCTCTGTGTGCTGCCTTCTGCTGTGCAGGCTGTGCCCTCCTCCTCTCTTCCTCTCTGTCACTCACAGCATGCAAATCATTTGTCCTGACATCAGGTGTAATCTATTCTCTAGACCGTTACATTGCTGAAAGAACAGATCTTGCTGATAGTTCATCCTTTGAATCCTTAAAAATTGGCTATAAGGTAGTGAGTGTTTAGTATGATGTGGATGTGCCCTATTATAATGTAATAGTGTATTTGACGCTGTTTGTTGTCTGAAAACTGATCTAAGTTTCCATTCTCAATTTTTAATCTCACATCCAAAAACTCCATTTCTTGATCGCCAAAGACTGCTGTAAAATACATATTGTAATTATTTTCACTATTTAAATAATTCACAAAAGATCTGAATTCTTCTTCAGTCCCCTCCCACACTATAAATATATCATCCACATAGCGTAGGAAAAGTTTCAGTTGTTTTAGATACGGATTTTTGTTATTATAGATCAGATTGTTCTGCAAATGGGCCAGAAATAAATTTGCCAGAGTACAAGAGACTGGAGTTCCCATCGCTGTCCCCACCAACTGAACCCACCATGGTTCACCAAACGAGAACGCATTATGGGACAGAATACATTTCAAAGCCTCACCAATAAAAGTAATAAGGGAGGGGCTTTGTTGTCCTGTATTCAGAATTTCCTTTATGACTCCTACTGCTCGATCCTGTGGAATCCGAGTATATAAACTCTCCACATCTATGGAAGTCAATTTCAGACCTTTTCTCCATTCAAAGTTGTCCAGGCACCTCACAAAATCATTACAGTCTTTCATGTACGAAGGTACTGTAATTAGAAGTGGTCGTAACAACCAATCTAAGAACTGTGATAAAGGTTCTGTTAGGGCATCCAGGGGGGCTCTGCAAACTCTTATGAACCTTTGATGGTACCAAAAGGGCTTTCTTGGATGTTCAAAGAAAAGTTTTTCAGCTTGCTTTTTATCTAAAACCCCGAGATCTCCATATTTTCTTAAAAATGCGTGGGGCTTCGCGCAATTTCTATGTCTAGCCAGGTACAGCTAAGCAGCTGGGGGCTGGAATCCGCAGCGCAGGGAGGCCCAAGCTTTCTGGGCACCCCCCGCTGCAAATTGCAGCCCGCAGCCGCCCCAGAAGATGGCGCGTTCATTGAAGCGCCATCCTCTGGCGCTGAACCCCGCTCTTCCAGCGGCCCTGGTGGCGGTGGCACGCTGGGTAATAAAGGGGTTAATACCAGCTTTGTTATACAAGCTGGTATTAAGCCCGAGATTCTTAATGTCAGACCAGGTTTGACCCGGCCACTAAGAATCTCCAATAAAGGGTTAAAAAAAACACAACACAGAGAAAAATTTTTATTAGAAATAATAAAAAAAAAGCCATTAGGGACTCCATCTTTAATTAAAAAATCCTCTTCCATCCGACGTAGTCCAAAACGCGATGTCCTCTCTGCTACATCCCCTGTGTATAGATATAGATGTCTATGCACAGGGAATGAGCAGACTGAGAACAATCTCAGCTCTGCTACATCATCTCTGTGCACAGGGAGAGCAGGGGGGCTCTAGGACCCTGGAGCTGCGGCAGCCTGCACACAGAACAGACAGCCGGACTCCTTACTGTGCGAGTTTCCCTGCTATCACTGGCACAGTAGCGAGTCCAATGCAAGTCAATGACAATCCTAGTTTTGTCAGAATCGCTGACAAAACTAAGATTGCCATTGATTTGCATTGGACTCGTTACTGTGCGAGTAAATGCTGGGAAACTCGCAGAGTACCGAGTCCTGCAAGTCCCTTACTACTCGCCGAGTAACGAGTCCTAGTGAGTAGATTCGCCCATCCCTAGTAAATATACCTGAGTCATCTATCCCTGCAGCAAGGCACCAGCCTTACACATGTTGTTTGCATTGATAAGAGCGTGTTTTTTATAAGCCCCTTGTTTCCACAGTCCCTTCAGGCTTTACATGGTGATTTGATTCTGGTTAGGTTCTGATATTGATTCAGTGGAGAGGTGGATTCAATCTGGTGATAGTAATGTTCAGTGTTAGTGCACTCTGAGTATAATCTAAGGCCGTTTTCGCACCATGATTTTTTGGTTGTCAGTTGGTGTCCGATGCTTTGCAGGAGGCACCGGACACAGCCTGACAGCTCCGGACAAATAGAACCGGAGGGTTAATATGCCATCCGATCCTGTTTGTAGCAGGATTCGGCAGAGCGGAGCTGCAGGAGCTGTCCCTGCTGAAATAACAGAATCATGACTAGCGGGGAGTTATCCGCGGTTCTGAAATCTCAGCAGGGAACAGCTCCAGGTGCTGAAGTTCAGCGCGGCCGGTGCTGAGCTTCAGCACCCGCCATCCATAGACTCCCATATTAGGGGGTGCGGGATCGTGCCGGACCCAGGTGAATCAGGCAGGATCTGGTTTGGTTAAACCCTATATGAGGCCAATTTTGCAGGGGCAAACTCTGTAACTGACCCATCCCAAGGCTGGTGTACTCGGATCCCGGGCGTTGGTTACTGGGGATGTCACTGACGGTCGGTGTTCGGGTCTCTGACCTGGTGGTCACTTATAAAGGAGAATTTTTGGAAAATAAAAGGGGTTTTGTTGAATTGTTTGTGACGCCACCTATGGTGTCTGGTGATGGCACCAGCGCTGCTCCAGCCCTCCCACATGATGGATGGGCAGCCTGATGGTTATGCTCCCCGTAGGTGAAGCAAGGTCCCCAGGTCAGTGATGAGGGTATAGGTTTTGGCACAGGGAGGTGACTCTGCAAGAGGGATGTCTCTACAGTCTCTGTGTTGGACAGGATCAGGGCTGTAATTACCGACACACACACTGGGAGTAGTTTTCCGTACCTTTACTGATGTTAAACCGGCACTGTCCAGGGTACACTTCAGGTGGTCGGGAAGCACTTTGGGATTTCCACAGTGAGTGATTTGTAAGGCCTCCTTGTCCCTGTCTTCCTTGCATTGGAGCCCTGACCTGTGTAAAACCTGGCCTGGCCTCCTCTGTGTCTCTCACCCGTATAGTGGTTAGTAAGAACCTTCTGTGGATTGCCGCTGTCTCTCTCTCTCACTTGCAGTTCCTGGCTCTTGTGTTGGTTGCGGATACAGGTGTCTGGGAGACTGAAGTCTCCTCGGTGAACCAGTGTTTTCTCCTGGGCTAAGTGCTCCTTAGCAGATTTGGACTCCGGTGTCTGGGTTGCTTCTTGGGGTGAACCGGTATGGTTCCTCGGCTCCCAGTCTGTTGCTCGCCTTGCCTCCGACCCTCACTCTCGGGTTCCTTACTCTGGCTAGGCTGTCCTCTGGTTCGGGCCTAGTGTGGCTCCGCTACCAGGTTATCTTCACAGTACTGCTCTGTACTGCACAGCACCTGTATTTATAGGGGATGTTGCTTAAAGCAGCAACTGGAGCTCCCATTACAGGCCTGGGGTGGAAGTTGTTGTGTGTGTAAGGGTACCTGATGTGGAAATCCCTCCATGCACTAGGTGTTCCTGTGGCTACCTGTACCGCAGGGTGCCACATAACCAAAACAACCAATGGAAAAACAAATTCATGGCCAATTGGTATAAAATAAATTCACTTTATTGGTATACAAATTTAAAAAATTACACATCACATAATTTATTACACAAGACAATAATACACCATGTATTCCAAAGGGAACCAAGATCCACTGAGTGGGGAAAGAACCAAGTTAAGGCTGGTTTCACACTGGCATTCCCCTCTGCGGCGATCTGTGGGCGCAGTCAGCGCAAGCGCCTATGTTTATAATAGGAGTGCACGGTGCTGCTCTTGACTGCGCCTGACCGTGTGCTCCCATTCACTGCAATATGTGATTTGTACGCAGGCGGATGCCTGCTCACAAATCACACACTCTAGTCCGCACCAGGGACGCGATATGTTGCATTCCTGGTGCGGACAAGAGTGTGTGATTTGTGCGCTGGCATCCGCCTGTGTACAAATTACACTGGGAAATGAATGGGAGAGCACAGCCATGCACAGTCAAGCGCAGCACCGTGCGCTCCCATTATAAACATAGGCGCTTGCGCTGACTGCGCCCACATGGCGATTCCCCTCCGCAGAACGCTGAGGAGGGGGAAACCAGCCTTAAGCCCAGTTATATACAAAAATTCAAAATGAAGATGTTTCTCTACAGAAAACCTTCTGGAAAGGTCAATATTGGGTCTGTAAAGACCCCGTGTGGATAAGTGGATAAGATAGTAAACATTCACTAGGAGAGCGCTGTAAAGGTGATAAAATATATTCAGGTAATAGTAATATGTGAATAAATGCCCTCTTATTCCCTAACAAAAGAGAGGGAAGAGGGAAATAAGTGATCACAATAACTGATGTGATAAATTGCATACCTTCAAGAGTGATAACACCACAATATAGGTGCGTGTATTGGGGCGGCTAGTTATAATAGCTGGCGACCTATGTGCATAGGTATATGAAATAATGACTACTTATATAGTTTATTAGATCCACAATCAAGTAAATGTGATATAAAACAATGTGTGATTATAAGAGCACAGGACCAGAATTAGCTTTGGCCAAAAAAATGATGTGGAAGGTAAAAAAAACTACGAAATTGCGCCAAATTTTTTTTTGTGTTAGCTAAAAACGCAAATCAGTGTATAGAATTGAAAAACTGAAATTAGTGATACAAAATGGTGTGTTGTAATATAGAAATCAGAATACACAGTTACTGATATACAAATAATAAACAATAATGTGATCTGTGACATCTCACGGTCATGTGATATGTGACGTGCTATGACGTGCATATCACATGACTGCGAGCAGCCAATCACTGATCTTGATAGGTCCTGGAAGGTCAGTACCTCGGTTGTGTCAGATCCCAGAACACCCGTCGGAGAGATAAGTATTACATTTTTATTATTTTTAACCCATTTGGATTAGTTTAATTTGGGTTTCGCAGTGTATATTAATACACGACGAAACCCAAAAGGGGCTGTCACAGATGTCACACAGGGGAGGATACTTCCCCCCTGCGCTTTTGGAGAAGAAGTGATCCCGTAAATAACGCGGTGTGTGAATACACCACGTTTTTTTATGGCGCTTTTTTGCGCGGGTGCAAACGCGCAAAAAGCGCCTGCACAAAAAAGCTCAAAAAATGCGCATAGTGTGAACGTAGCCTGAATCCACCTCTCCACTGAATCAGTATCAGAATCTAACCAAAATCAAATCAATGTGTAAAGCCTGAAGGGGCTGTGGAAACAAGGGGCTTATAAAAACCACGTTCTTATCAAAGCAAACAACATGTGTAAAGCCCCAGTCACACATAACGATATTGTTACAGAGATCGTTGTAACTGTGACGTAACAACAATCTCTCCAGCGATCTTGTTATGTGTGACACTTAGCAGCGATCAGGCCCCTGCTGTGAGGTCACTGATCGCTGCAAAGTGCTGCTGGTCATTTATTGATCGTTGGTTTCCCGCTGGTCAGCACGCATCGCTGCGTGTGACAGCGAGAAACCAGCGATCTGTGACCCCACTGGCTGGTAACTATGGTAAACACCGGGTATCTAGGCAGCGCGTGCTGCATGGATACTCGGTGTTTATCATAGTTACCAGCGTCCTCCCTGCTTACAGGCAGAGCTAAGCAGGGAGGACGCTGTAACATCGCCTTCAGCGATGTGGGTGGTGGCTCCCATGTCCTGATCAATGGAGAGATCTGCCTGTTTGACAGCTCCCCAGTGACCAGGTAACGACGCTCCAGCGATCCCGGCAGCAGGGGTGAACCTAGCCTCTCTGCTGCCTGAGGCGAACTTTAAAACGGCACCCCCCCCAAGCACAAGGATGTCAGCACCACCACACGCACATGCAAGAATCACATAGAAGAATCCAGAACAAGGATCATTACTTAATGGCAATGGCAGCTTGGCACAAGCTACAGTCACACAATGGTGGCTGCAGCCTTATAGCACAGGGGGCAACACTGATTGCCACCTATTATCTCTGGCACACACCTACAAAACTCTGGGCAGCGCCAATGTGATCACTGCCTGGCACTGACAGGTCAGACATGTCACCATGCGGCACCGTCCACACATACAACGACCTGCAGTCTGAGCATCAACAAGCCGCCACTGCACTAATGGTGCGTCTTCCCCAACAGACCATGCCTCCTCCCGAAATGCTTAGCCAATCACAAGTGCCGCACACTGGGCTGTCCGGAGCTAATACCCTGTTTCCCTGAAAATAAGACACCGTCTTGTATTAATTTTTGCCCCCAAAGAAGCGCGATGTCTTATTTTCAGAGGACGTCTTATCTCCATGAAGAATTCACATTTATTGATGAACAAAAAAAATGAACATTTATTACATACTGTACAGTAATTATCATCACAGACCAACATAACCAAACTGTCATCCGTCATCCATCTGCAGACCCCATCATCTCCAATATCCCCTGCAGCCTCCATCATCCATCTGCACCCCCATCATTCCCTTATCCCTGCAACCTCCATCTGCAGCCCCATCATCCCCAATGCCCTCTGCAGTCTCCATCATCCATGCACCTCCATCATCCCAATATCCCTGCAGCTCCATCATCCATCTGCAGCCTCCATCATCCCCAATGTCCCCTGCAGCCTCCATCATCCATCTGCAGTTACATACACCCAATGTCCCCCTGCAGCCTCCATCATCACCCAATGTCCCCCTGAAGCCTCCATCATCCATCTGCAGCTTACATCATCCCCCAATGTCCCCCTGCAGCCTCCATCATCCATCTGCAGCTTACATCATTACCCAATGTCCCCCTGCAGCCTCCATCATCACCCAATGTCCCCCTGAAGCCTCCATCATCCATCTGCAGCTTACATCATCCCCAATGTCCCTGCACCCACATCATCCTTCTGCAGACCCCATCATCACCTATATCCCCGTCATCCATCTGCAGCCCCCATCTTCCCCCAATATCCCCCTGCAGCCTCCATCATCCTTTTGCAGCCCCATCATCTCCCAATATTCCCCTGCAGCCCACATCATCCTTCTGCAGCCTCCATCATCCCCCAATATCCCCCTGCAACCTCCATCATCCTTCTGCAGCCCCATTATCTCCCAATATCCCAATCATCCATCTGCAGCCCCCATCATCCACCAATATCCCCCTGCAGCCTCCATCATCCATCTGCAGACCCATAATCTCTTAATATCCCAATCATCCATCTGCAGCCTCCATCAGCCTTCTACAGCCTCCATCACTCCATCATCTCCCCAATATCCCCAACATCCATCTGTAGCCCTCATCATACACCAATATCTGCCTGCAGCCCCCATCATCCATCTGCAGCCTCCATCATCCCCATCATTCTTCTACAGCCTCCATCATCCCCCAATGTCCCCTGCAGCCCCCATCATACATCTGCTGCACCCAACATCCCCCAATGTCCCCCTGCAGCCCACATCATCCATCTGCCGCACCCATCATCCCCCAATGTGGGAGCAGGAAGGAGGACAAGTGCCAACCAACTAGCGGGAGAATTGATCTTTCATTGCCCCCATAAAGTATAATGCCACCAAAAGTGTCCCCCAAACACTATGATTCCCCTACAGTGAATTCCTTCACAGGACACTCCACACGTACCATACAGTACCCCCCGACTACTCTGGCACAGTATGATCCCCAACTGTGACCCCCTCACAGCCCTCCATATAGTATAATGGTCCCTAAACCTCTTCACACTGTATAATTAACCCCAACAAATCCCTCAAATAGCCCCCCATAAAGTATAAAGGCTCCATCATAGCCCTGCAAGTATTATCCTGCCCCCACAGAGCCCTCCAAATATTGTAATGACTTCCCATATATTATAATTGGCTCCATATATTATAATACACGCACCCCCATAGCCCTCCATATAATATAATGCACCCCCATAGACTATGCACCCCATAATTTTCCATATATTATAATGCACCCCCATAGTCCTCCATATATTACAATGCACCCCATAGACCTACAAATATTATAAAGCACCGCCATAGTCCTCCAAATACTATAATGCATCCCCCATAGTCCTCCATATAGTATAATGCACCCCATAGCCCTCCATATACCATACAGCACCCCCATGTACAACATAGCACCACCCATATAGAGCACAAGAACCCATATACAGCACCCCCATAAACAGCACAGTACCCCCATTTACAGCACCCCAATATACAGCACAGCCGCCCCATAAACAGAACAGCACCCACATAAACTGCACAGTACTCCCATATACAGCACAGAAGCGCAATATACAGTACAGCAACCCCATAAACAGCACAGTACCCCCATATACAGCACCTTCATATACGGCATAGCACCCCCATATACGGCACAGAACCCCCATGTAGAGCACAGCACCCCAGCCCCATGTACAGCAGCCCCACATACAGTAGAGCCCCCCCTATATACAGTAGAGCCCCCATATACAGCACCCCATATACAGCAGAGCCCCCCATATACAGCAGAGCTCCCCCATATACAGCTGAGTCCACCCATATACAGCACCCCAGCCCTATATACAGCAGAGCCCCCGCATATACCGTGCCCCAGCCCTATAGAACAGAGCCCCCATATACAGTGTCCCAGCCCTATACAGCAGAGTTCCCAAATACACAGCAGATCTTCCCCATACACAGCAGAGCTTCCCCATACACAGCAGAGCTTCCCCATATACAGCAGAGCTTCCCCATATACAGCAGAGCTTCCCCATACACAGCAGAGCTTCCCCATACACAGTAGTGCTCCCCCATACACAGTAGTGCTCCCCCATACACAGCAGAGCTCCCCCATACACAGCAGAGCTCCCCCATACACAGCAGAGCTCCCCCATACACAGCAGAGCTCCCCCATATACAGCAGTGAGCTCCCCTATACACAGCACAGAGCTCCCCCATACACAGCAGAGCTCCCCTATACACAGCACAGAGCTCCCCCATACACAGCAGTGCTCCCGCATACACAGCGCAGAGCTCCCCCATACACAGCAGAGCTCCCCATACACAGCACAGAGCTCCCCTATACACAGCACAGAGTTCCCCATACACAGCAGAGCTCCCCCATACACAGCAGAGCTCCCCCATACACAGCAGAGTTCCCCCATACACAGCAGAGTTCCCCCATACACAGCAGAGTTCCCCCATACACAGCAGAGCTCCCCCATATACAGCACCTGGAGTCCTGATGAACACACGGCCACTTGATGCAGAGGTAGAATGACTGCTGGATTGACCAATCATCACACTCCCTGGCTGGAGGGGGCGGATGCTGAGGAGGCAGAGCCAATTGCTGCTGTAGTGAAAGTAAAAGCAGCCAGTAGCCTCCTCCCTTCCCAGTCCCAACCGCAGCTGCTGCACAGCCACTGACAACACAGTCTCTGACAGAAGCACAGCAGCATATAATCTGACAGCTCTGCCGCCCCCTGTCTTCAGGGACTCATCGCCGCCTGAGCACAGTGCTCATATTGGCTCATTGATGATGCGGCCCTGCCCGCTGGAGCGGTTGTTCTGTGTGACAGGGCCTTATGGCTGGTGCCTTGTTGCAGGGACAGATTACTCAGAGATATATTTACCCGTCCTGGGGGGATTCAGGGCTCACCCTGACGTGTTTCGCCTGGGGCTTCTTCCTGAGGGTGCTGCTGATGTGTGGTACGCTCTTTTTATAAGGCACAGTCCGTCCAGGTGCAATTAATGGCGCTCAGCTCCCGCCGCTCAGACTGAATTGCCCAACTCGGCGTCTGTTATCACTTCCTGATTCCTCCCCCTTGGACGCGTCATGAGGGGAGGGCAGGGAGGCGACGTGTTGATGACGCACCGCCGAGGGAACCAGTACACTGAGCTGAAAACAGAGCGCAGACACGCCGGAGGAACTTCAGAGGGGACGCCAATATTGTTCTGCCGAACAAATATGTGGGATGAGAGACTTTATATTGAAAAAGGGAAGTAATCAAGAATAATGAACAATAAGGCCATAATATAAATTGAGAAAAGGACTCAATAGTATATCATATAGTGGGGGAAAGAGAAGACTAAAAACTTCATCAACTAATGAAAGACTGTTATAAGCAAAGGTAATAAAAATTAATAAAAATAATAAAAAATATGGAAAAGGAAAAAATGGTTATGTTAGAAAGAGTTTGATACATATAATAAATACCCAATAACACATACTGTCTGTTTATAATGCTCAAAAAATATGAATAATGATCAAATTAATAAATAATAATGATGATAATAAATAGAATAATAAAGCAAAAAAATGTAAGATAAAAATAATTGAGCAAACAATAAGAAAATCAAAATAAATTACCAATGAGAACACATAAAACATTATGTGTAATAAAGTGCTCATACCCCTCCATATATTGGTAATCAATTTAATTCTGTGTCTAAGCAGACCTTACATGTTCTACACATAAATCAGTGACTATAAGTGTATATCAATGAATAAATTGTGTCATAATAAGGTTATGGGATGAACCCATGTAAAAACCCTCGCATATGTGTTAGTTAAAAGGGAAAGTGTTGTGGAGAATATATAAATTAAAGAAAAAATAAATAGAAAAAAAATTAAAAGATGGTAATGAAAAAAGTATTTAAAAAAATGAACAAAATAATAAATAAATAAAAAATTATAAAAATAATAATTAGGTGAACCATACTATATTCATAAAAGAAGAAAAAATGAAAAAATAAATATATATAAAAATAATAATAATAAATATAATAATGAAGTAATAATGAAAAAATCAAAATGTGAAAAGCTCATTATATATCAATATCATAGTAAAAAATTATATTATATATTTATATTTAAAAAAAACATTTTCTTAGGCTAGTCGTACCAACGTCAATGTGGTCACACACATGAAAAAGACAAAAAAAGGTCAAAAAAGTTCTAAAAATGAGATCATCCATTGAAGAATTCTTCCTTCTTCGCCATCCCTGGAAAGTGATCTGTGCTTGGGACAATGTGTCTTCACCCCACGAGTGAACACACACATACACTCAGCTTTATACATAGAGACTTTACAACTGTTGTCAAACTCAGGCCTATCAGCCAGGCTGATCATGTGACTTCACCTGTGCCATTGGTTCTGTGATGTCATGTGCTTATTTGCATATTATGATGTCACAGTGGCCTTTGTGATGTCATGGAACAGTGGCTATAAAAGACCGTGCAGCATCAATATCAGTCATTTGTCTTTGAACACTCGTTGTGTGAAGACACATTTTCTCGCCTGACAAAGACCATACCGGTTGAAACGTGGTGCATTAACATTCAATCGTAGGAAAAATAATTTACTGTTTCCTGTTTTCTCTGTCATCAAATAATGAATATAGATTTTGGTATTGTATTCACAGGATGACTGGGACATCACTCTCTTCTAACCTCTTGTAACCGTGCACATTTACATTAAGCAGGAGACTGTATAGAGGGAGCCGGTGTGACCTCTCTATAGGAATAAACCCACACCACACTATAAAACATACAGATGGGAATCCATACTTTTGGGTTGGAGGATAATTAGACAAGTAAAATAGTGAAGAAAATGAATTGAGCACCACCTAGAACCATACGTGTGTTCACTCATTGCAGAAGGGCAGGTGTAGAAATTTGATGCATTTCTGCAATCTACATACAATAGTGAAGGCAAGTCACATGCAGTACCAAACACAGCCACAAGCAGACAGGGGCGGTCCAGGTGGACCAGGGGATGTCCAGCGCGTGGCACAACACAAATGTACAACAGGATGAATATAGGTGAAGGAAGACCCCACAAAAGGGAGTGGGGAAGAAGGCACCTTCTACCACTCTCCTGCATCTCACCCTGACTGCCCTAGCAGCCCCATGTGGGTCTGTCCCTTCTGCCACCATCACATGCCTAGTCTGACCATTCCCTCAACTAGGGCCGTCTAGTGTCAAGGCCGGTGGGTTCGCGAGACACTACCCCTGACTTAATATGACAGGGGGACTGTAAAACAGACAGGGGTTAGAGAAAAGGATACCAACTAGCAAGCTGTAGCTTAACACCAGGAGTGACCTCCAACAGCACTCCACAGGACTCCAGTAAGCCACAAGGCACCTCCTAACTCCACCAAGGACAGGATAGGAAATGGCTCTCTATCACCAGCAACATGTGATGTATCATGTGACCATATAAAAGGAAGTCAGAGTGGTCACCAACTTGGCTGCAAACTGAGGTAAACTGGAGCTGCCGGCAAGGGAAACTGACATTGCTGGCACAAAAGAAATTACCTATTTGTAGATTCCACCACCCAGAGCTCTCGCGAATCTTCTACTGACTTGTGACAGGGTGTTGTCCTTGCACCTAGCACCATAGTGCCTTGAAAGTGCTGATTCACAGGATTCATTGATCGTACATTGACAGTGTATCCTAAGTATAAGCCAGTAATGTCTAAGTCCCAGAAGACTCCTTCAACCCTTTAAGGACCGAGTCACTTTGCGGCTTAATGACCAGACAGTTTTTAGTAATTCTGACCAGTGTCCCTTTATGAGGTAATATCTCTGGAACGCTTCATTGGATCCTTGCTATTCTGAGATTGTTTTTTGTGACATATTGGGCTTCATGTTAGTTGTACATTTAGGTCGATAAATTTTGCGTTTATTTGCAAAAAAATCTAAAATTTTATGAAAATTTTAAAAATTTAGCAATTTTCAAATTTAGAATTTTTATTCTGGTAAACCAGAGAGTTATATGACACAAAATAGTTAATAAATAACATTTCCCACATGTCTACTTCACTTCAGCACAATTTTGGAAAGAAAAAAATTTGGGGGTGGGAAGTTATAAGGGTTCAAAGTTCATCAGCAATTTCTCATTTTTTCAGCAAAATTTATAAAACCATTTTTTTCAGTGACCACATCACATTTGTAGTCCCTTTGAGGGGTGTACATGACAGGAAACACCCAAAAGTGACACCATTCCAAAAACGCGTCACAGGAACTAAAGCAAAGTGGAAGGAAAAAAATGGACATTTTAATTTTTACAACAAAAATGTTCTTTTAGCCTCAATTTTTTCATTTTCACATGGGCAACAGGGTAAAATGGATCCTAAAAATTGTTGGCAATTTCTCCTGAGTACACAGATACCTCATATGTGGTCATAAACCACTGGGCGCACGGCAGGGCTCAGAAGGGAAGGAGCGCAATTTCACTTTTGGAGCTAATTTTATACTCAAAAATTGAAATGGCGCTCCTTCACTTTCTGTGTTTGGGAAAATGTGTCTTCACCCCACGAGTGCACACACACATACACTCAGCTTTATTTATAGAGACTTTACAACTGTTGTCAAACTCAGGCCTATCAGCCAGGCTGATCATGTGACTTCACCTGTGCCATTGCTCCTTCTGTGATGTCATGTGCTTAGTTGCATATTGTGATGTCACAGTGGCCAGTGTGATGTCATGGAACAGTGGCTATAAAAGACCGTGCAGCATCAATATCAGTCATTTGTCTTTGAACACTCGTTGTGTGAAGACACATTTTCTCACTTGACAAAGACCATACCGGTCGAAACGTTGCACCACTGAGGGCTGGATTAAAGCTGTCCACATTATTCTGAATTGGCGTGCTGCCTGGTTTCTGGATTTATATGTACTGTGTGAACACCGCATTTATCAGGAAGTATTGCACCCCCTTTTTATATGACTAAGATTCTGCTGATTCCTGTTTTATTCATTCTATATATTTATATATACCATATTTATACACACACATATATACTGTATGTGTGTGGGTGTATATATATATATATATATATATATATATATATATATATATACATACACGCTTATATATGTATACACACTGATATATAAAATGTGTATTTCTATGTTATATATGTGTATATATTATGAAGCACCGCCAGCATGGTGCCCCATTGCCGGGGTGCTTCACATGGGCTTTATGAGGTATGGCCAGGCATGTTAGCTCATGGCTGGCAAACAGCACAAGAGCCTGTTTTTACTGTGTGATTCCTATGTTAGACCTGACTGATGCACAGGGGGTAAATGGCACCCAGGTCTGAGTTAGTGTTAATTGCAGCACACAAAGGGTTAACTGCAACCAGGTCTGTGTGTGAGTGGCTGCTGATTGAAAGCACTACTTTGCAGGTGTGGGAGTGGCAGGCAAGATGATAGCTACCTAGCCTGTGTTTGGGAGAGAGACCAGACATGATCCTCTGAGGGAGAGGACGTGTCTCTGAGGGGTCCCGTCCCCTTTGGGGGGATGAGGCAGCATGCCTGACTCTCCATGCCGGAGAAGCCGGTCCATCTGAGCCATATGAAGCCTGTGGCCAGACCGAGAGGTTAGTAGAGCACCTGAGTGTATGGGGGTCCTGGCTGAACTTGTAAGGGGCTCACTCTGACTATGTTGGTGAGTCTACTATCTTGGATCTCTGCCTGTGTTGGTGGGGCTTGGAGGCTGCTGGGCACCATGGGCAGGGTGAGGAGACCTTGGGCGTTGCTTTGACTGCCCAGGAGCTTAGGTGGCTCAGAACCTGGTCTGGTCCTGAGAAGGCTAAAGTCCATGCTGGACTGTGTATGTGTGTGATCTGGGCCTGACAAGGCTGACGTCCATGAGGGACTATGGATGCGTGTGAGTGGGCCCTATGTTGGGTTGGAGCCCACGGAGGCCAGACGGCCGTAACCGCCATTGGGTCCGACTGAGTAGTCGGTAAAGGACTCGTTGACTGAGTGGAACCATGAGGTTAGAGGGTTGAGGGCTTGCAGGACCTGTAGGTGGGAAGACTGGCTGAGCCTGGAGGAGCTTGCGATGCTGTGTTTGGTGCAGCCACTGTCCTGGAGGTCTGGGCCGGTAACAGTGTGGCGCCCCGCAACGAGTGCGTCACAAGGGGTATTGCAGCCGCAATATTCTCTTGACAAAGCAGTGCAATAGTTAACTCTGAGATCCAACCCAACATACAACACCTAGAACAGGGGACCAATCATAGGTCCTGGTGGGTGGAGTGTTAGGGTAGTGAAGTAGAACACACAATAGTCTAGAGTCAGTCAAGTCAGAACCTAGAACACAGAACTTGGAGAGGAGCGGGGGCTCCGCACTCCGTGCGGGCCCCTGGGCCGTCACCGGTCGGGTGTCAGCACCTGAGGCCTTAACCACCGGGAATGGGCATTTCTACACGGGTTCCCAAAAGACTCCCGTGCCCACAACTCACAGCCGGTTCACTGGTACCGAAGCTGGCAGCAGTTCACCTCTGCCACGCGAACCAGCCCCGTGGAGGAGCAGCTTTATAGGAGCACCCCACCACCAGCCAGTTTCCAGTCGTCTAACCAGCGGTGTACCCACTGAGGGACCCAAGGCTCCCCAAAGAATCCAGAACGTACATCATGGATAGGGCATTGAAGCAGCCTCCCCGTACCCGATCTGGTATTCCTGGGCGACGCTGGCAAGAGAAGCTAAGGAGGTAGAAAGGAGGTACACTGCGGATCTCTGAGGAGCACTATCACTGCTGAGTCCACCCGGTCTTCTACTCAACCACTGTAAGCCGTGTACTGCCTGCTGGTTACAGTAAAGAACCGTTGCAGAGACTATCTGTGTCCGTGTCTCCTTATGAACTGTCCGTCGTTAACTAAAGGTAACCGCAGCTGCCGCACAACATCTTGAGCAGCTCCAGCCCCCGGGGATCACCGCTCAGCCTGTGGGGAGCGTAACATCTTGCTGCTGTCCATCACCCCGGGAGGTTCCGCAGCGTCGGTAGCCCTTACCGAATCTACTCATAGGTGGCGTCACGAAGAAAACAAATTAAACCCCCTTTAATCTGTTCCCGTAAGACGTCCTCACTTTTGATCTGCACTACACCGGGCCCCACTACCGGCAGGCGCGGTCCACCCGTGACAAGGAAGGAGAAGAATCGCCTGTCTAAACCGGGAGTAACCCTGGCCCCTGGTGTGCGTCAGAAAATGGCGTCACGAACAGGATACGAGCAGGCCCGTTACCCAACGGGTATATTGTGCTTAAACTGGACTTTATTGTCTACAATTGGACTTTGTTCGTCCCTAAAAGAACTTTCCCGCCTTTACACCATTGGGTCAAGATGGCGCCCAAGATGGCGTTCCCGCCACAAGAAGCCGCCACGTGAAGCCCAGGAGTGAGTCAACCCCCCCCTCACCGTGGGAGGGCCAAAGACAAAAGGCGCCAAACTCTTTGTCCGCCCTGATTGCTCGAATCAACCATGGGGGCGGACCCCAAAGACTTTTCCCACGATTGGACTACAAAAGCCCAGAGGAGATGGGAGTGTCATACATAGACACACAGACGGAATTCTTGACCAGCTCAACCAGAACGTCTTACCGGTTGAACGGGTGTGGTTTCCCTCCAAGAAGAATGGCCAGCATGAGACTCCAAGACCTGATGCGGGAGGTCGAGGCGGAGGCCAGAGCAGCCATAAGCCAACCGGGTCCGGATCCTGCCCTTACCATAGACGGCAGTCCCGACTTCTGGCTAGAGGCTCTACAAGACCTCCGGGTGCGGTTACTAGAGACAGTGGAATGGACGATCCGTAGCTGGAGCGCGACCCTAGGCAGACGACTACACCATGCGATGCAGCAGAGCCGACCGGGTACAGCTTCTCCAAGCCCCGACGACGTCACCAGCTTCTCGACCGCCTCACCCTCGCCTACCACCTGTCCTGCTCCGTCACCTGAGCCGATAGACTGTGTCGTTCCGGTGGAGGCCGCAACTCGACCCGTTCCAGCGACCAACATCGCAACCGATTCCGTTCTTGAGCCGGAGCTCATAACACGCTCCATGGAAGAACTCGATCTCTACCAGGTTCCCACTGAGGAACCCGCGACATGTTTCACCACTACAGAGACAGTCGCCTGTTTTGTCCCCGTACCGGAGGCTTCCCTTGCAACTACAGAGGCCTACCTGGTAACCGGGATTGAAACACCTTTACCTGCGGAAACAGATGAAGAGGCAGGCAGCCTGGAAGCCCTGCAGGACGTCCCTACGGAAGGATCCGCAGCACCACCGCCCTGTTGTACAACGGAACAAGCTTTAACGTCTTTCATCATCGAGCAGCCTGATGTGATCATCGAGGAAGAGGTCGGAGAGGATGACGACGAGACCCACAGCACCGCTGAGGATTTCGACACCGGGTTCGCTTGGGGAGACAGCAAGGAACTTCCTTCCGGGCACACAGCTCGGGTACACTGGTCGGGTGCACTGCCGACACCTTCCCCTGTGCCGTTCCACCGGGTTCCGATACAGACAGCCCGCCAAGTTCAAGCTTCCCGCCAAACCACCAGCTCCATTACTCATCTCTACACCCCGAGCCGTAACGACGGAGATGTACGCCAGAGACGACGAGGGGAGTGGCAAGCCCGAGAACGCGCCAACATGGAGGCCCGTGCCGAGGCTCGCCGCCAGCCGCCGCTGCCTGATGAACTCCGCCGTGAAGGTAGAATTTCCACCTTTAACTTAAATACCGGGTGGGGGTTCGCTTGGGAGGTGGGTTTGAATGAGGAGGTGTTTGTGGGGCGCCGGGACGTTGAGTCAAACTTGCCAAGAGGACATCCCGATCGCGACCTATACCGGGGCGATATTATCACCTACGAGCGCTATGCTTGTGCAGATGGGTGGTTTGCTATCCGGGTGCGCCATCACCCTCAGAGCCAGTGACTTTAAAACTTGAACTTCATCAATGACTCTGTTCCCGTTAATCATTGACTGTGTGATCTCGCGGCTACAGCCTGGACTCTAGTTAAAGTACAGCCGACCGCCCGCCGGGTCCGCACAAAGTGATTACCTGTTTCTTTGCTTATATCACCAAAGCATATCTTTACCTGTTTTTCTATTTTAATAAAAGTGTGTCATATATGTATAAAAATGTAAAAATCTCTGTAACGTGAGTAGTTTGACGCTTGGGGACAAGCTGATTTAACCAAGGGGGAGTGTGGCGCCCCGCAACGAGTGCGTCACAAGGGGGTATTGCAGCCGCAATATTCTCTTGACAAAGCAGTGCAATAGTTAACTCTGAGATCCAACCCAACATACAACACCTAGAACAGGGGACCAATCATAGGTCCTGGTGGGTGGAGTGTTAGGGTAGTGAAGTAGAACACACAATAGTCTAGAGTCAGTCAAGTCAGAACCTAGAACACAGAACTTGGAGAGGAGCGGGGGCTCCGCACTCCGTGCGGGCCCCTGGGCCGTCACCGGTCGGGTGTCAGCACCTGAGGCCTTAACCACCGGGAATGGGCATTTCTACACGGGTTCCCAAAAGACTCCCGTGCCCACAACTCACAGCCGGTTCACTGGTACCGAAGCTGGCAGCAGTTCACCTCTGCCACGCGAACCAGCCCCGTGGAGGAGCAGCTTTATAGGAGCACCCCACCACCAGCCAGTTTCCAGTCGTCTAACCAGCGGTGTACCCACTGAGGGACCCAAGGCTCCCCAAAGAATCCAGAACGTACATCATGGATAGGGCATTGAAGCAGCCTCCCCGTACCCGATCTGGTATTCCTGGGCGACGCTGGCAAGAGAAGCTAAGGAGGTAGAAAGGAGGTACACTGCGGATCTCTGAGGAGCACTATCACTGCTGAGTCCACCCGGTCTTCTACTCAACCACTGTAAGCCATGTACTGCCTGCTGGTTACAGTAAAGAACCGTTGCAGAGACTATCTGTGTCCGTGTCTCCTTATGAACTGTCCGTCGTTAACTAAAGGTAACCGCAGCTGCCGCACAACATCTTGAGCAGCTCCAGCCCCCGGGGATCACCGCTCAGCCTGTGGGGAGCGTAACATCTTGCTGCTGTCCATCACCCCGGGAGGTTCCGCAGCGTCGGTAGCCCTTACCGAATCTACTCATAGGTGGCGTCACGAAGAAAACAAATTAAACCCCCCTTTAATCTGTTCCCGTAAGACGTCCTCACTTTTGATCTGCACTACACCGGGCCCCACTACCGGCAGGCGCGGTCCACCCGTGACAAGGAAGGAGAAGAATCGCCTGTCTAAACCGGGAGTAACCCTGGCCCCTGGTGTGCGTCAACAGCAGACTTGGAAGTGGCTGGCAACCTTGAAGACACATGTTGAGGAGTCCTCAGGGATGCCTGGCTTGCCCTGGAGCTCAGGTGGCTGGACCCAGCTCTGGGCCTAATTCAGACCGGCGTCATGGACAAAGGTCGGTGTGTGAGAGACTGAGGAGGTCTCAAAGGCCAGGCGGCCGTAGCCACTATTGGGACCGACTGTGAGAAGGTCCCGTTGATTAGTGTATGTGTGAGAGATTGAGAAGGTCTCAAAGGCCAGGCAGCTGTAGCCGCTATTGGGACCGACTACTAGGTCATGAAAGGTCCCGGTGAGTATGTGTGTATGTGTATGGCCTGAATAGGCTGCTGTCCATGGATGTGGTATTATGGACTGGAGGTACACATGTGTGATGGGGAGTGAGCCCCGTGAATAGTGCCAGGCGGGCATATCCGCCATGATGTATAGACATGTGAATCATAAGGGCTTATGTAAAACTACCTTGTATGGGTGACTCATGATGGCCTGTGTAAGAGTGCCATGAATGAAGTATCCACTAGGTAATAGGATGGGGAATGATCCCTGTCAGAAGGGCCGCAATCGCCATTGGGACAACTGCTAAGTCGTATGTGAATGCCCCGTGGATCATATGGTGTATATAATATGTAATGGGATTTGTGAATGTCCTGTACAATGATTATGTGAGGATTATATGTGATATGTAAAGTGTATTATTTGTTACCACCAGTTTATGACAGCTCAATAAACTGCTGCATTATGTTTGACGTTAAAAAAAACATGGTTGTCTGTGTTTTTCCGTTGCCAAGTGGGTTCCCCAGGGGCACTACCTCACAATATATACATATGTGTGAGTATATACACATGTGCCTATAAATATATATATATATATATATATATATATATATATATATATATATATATACCAAACGTAAGAAAAATTGCAGCACTCACCAGAGTTGATCTTTAGTTCATTATTCACACATCCGTATAAAGATTGATGCGTTCAAAAAGCATGGGGAGGGGGAGAGGAGACGGCGGACAATGCCGCTTCGACGGGTCCTGGTGTGGCGCCTGACGTCACCTCCGGTGAATATAACACCCTTTAGTGTGATGTCATTAAAGTGCTGCCACATAGTGAAATAAAACAATTCTAATCATATCTACAATTTCTTATGACAAGTGCGACAAATACTATACTAGAAACATTAAACCTCTATAAAGTAATACAGAGAAGTAAACCGCGGTTATCGTAATTCAGTCATTAAGAATCCCGTCGCTCCAAATCATTCTACCAAGCATATTCTATTAGCAGCGCATTGGACCGTATTCAACTAATCCAGAGCACAATTCTTCATTAGTCTATGGAAACATAGACTTCAGTGCAGTTCAATTCTGTTAAGGAAGGGAAGACAAACGTCTTCTCTGTCTAGACCCGAATACTTATCCTAACATTTGTAAAAGTTTTTAGACTATATCCAAGTATTTTGTCTGAACATTTTGAATACTATTGTGTAAGACATAGATTTGGGAACCCATAATTCATGAGGAGACTAGCACTTTTATCCTAGGGAACAAAAATTTATTTTTGTATCTTTAACCTCATGGAAATCAAATCTGAACTCAGATGGAAAAACAAATTGTTTGATTATATATTTCTTTTTCATAAGAATACTGCTAAATCGTTCTTGTCATGTAAACCTAACCCGCCGCATGCTTTAGTTTTGATGATCCACTGACATTCTTTTTGAAATAGTATTTCATGTAAGTCCAGGGGCGGACCTACCATGGTGCAGCTGGTTCAGCTGCACCAAGGCCCCCACCGGCTAGAGGGCCCCTCAAACCTGCCGGGGGGCCCCCAGCTGACCCCCGTAACCCAATGTCAGAGGAGAGGAGGGTCAGGCAAGGGAAGCAGGAAGCTGCTTGATCTCGCCCCTCCTCTCCTCTGCCGCCCCGGCTCCCAGGAATGCACTTGCCAGCTCAGCGCAGGTAGGAGAGCCGCATCACCAGTAACCGCCCCCCGCTACTCACCATCGGCCTCCAAACTCCCCCTTCCCCCCCCTGCTCCTCACCAGTGCTGCACCAGGGCCCTCCGGGCTCTAGGTCCGCCACTGTGTAAGTCCCCTCCTTTTGAGGACGGCACTACTTGTTCTAGTCCTGCGAAGGCTAACACATTTGGATCTCCCTTATGGCATTCCCTGATATGTTGTATTAATCTGGGGCTACCAACTCCTGTTGTAATGGATTTTTGATGCTCTTTAAAACGGGTACATAATTCCCGAATAGTTTTTCCAATGTAAAATCTTCTGCATGGACAAAAAACTACATAGACCACCCATTTTGACTTGCAAATAATATAAGCAGTGACTTTTTGTGTTATTCCACCTATTACTATCGGGTTATCTACCGCATTAAACTCACAGTAATTGCAATTTCTACTTCGTATATTGCCCTTTGGGCGTCTTGAATTTAACCAGTTATTTTGTCTTTTTTCAATCGTCCTGTTTTTAACAAGGAGATCTTTCAAATTATTACACCTCCTATAGGTAACTAAACCATTCTCTATCCCTATTCAGAATGTGCCAGTGTTTATAAATAGCATTTGATATTTTCTGGAACATGGGGCCAAATTTAAAGGTGAAGACAAATCTTTTATTGTTCTGGGAATGATTTTTCTCTTTAATTTTTACTGATTTATGAGTAGTCAGCATTTTTTCTTTTGCTTCTTCTATTGATGTGTAAATCAGGGTAAATCAACACGCAATGTTGCAAAAGATGTTGGTTGTTCACAGTCAGCTGTGTCTAAAATCTGGACCAAATGCAAACAACATGGGAAGGTTGTTAAAGGGAAACATACTGGTAGACCAAGGAAGACATCAAAGTGTCAAGACCGGAAACTTAAAGCAATATGTCTCCAAAACAGGAAATGCACAACAAAACAAATGAGGAACGAATGGGAGGAAACTGGAGTCAATGGCTGAGACCGAACTGTAAGACACTGCCTAAAGGAAATGAGATTTACATACAGAAAAGCTAAACAAAAGCCATCATTAACACCTAAACAGAAAAAAACAAGGTTATAATGGGCTAAGGAAAAGCAGTCGTGGACTGTGGATGACTGGATGAAAGTCATATTCAGTGATGAATCGTGAATCTGCATTGGGCAAGATGATGATACTGGAACTTTTGTTTGGTGCCGTTCCAATGAGATTTATAATGATGACTGCCTGAAGAGAACATGCAAATTTCCGTCATTGAAGATATGGGGCTGCATGTAAAGTAAAGGCACTGGGGAGATGGATGTCCTTACATCTTTAATAAATGCCCAAGTTTACATTGATATTTTGGACACTTTTCCTATCACATCAATTGAAAGGATGTTTGGGGATGATGAAATCATTTATCAAGATGATAATGCATCCTGCCGTAGAGCAAAATCTGTGAAAACATTCCTTGAAAGAAGACACATAAGGTCAATGTCATGGCCTGCAAATAGTCGAGATCTCAATCCAATTGAAAATGTTTAGTGGAAGCTAAAGAAAATGGTCCATGACAAGGCTCCAACCTGCAAAGCTGATCTGGCAACAGCAATCAGAGAAAGTTGGAGCCAGATTGATGATGAGTACTGTTTGTCCCTCATTAGGTCCATGCCTCAGAGACTGCAAACTTTTTTAAAAGCCAGAGGTAGCGCAACAAAATATGAGTAAGTATTTGAGTGTTGTTTTGTGTTTTTCATGATTCCATCATTTTTTCCTCAGAATTGAGTGATTCCATAATTTTTCCCCCTGCTTGGGCAACAAAAGTAACTGTTACTGGCTAGCACATTTTTTATCTTGATTTCTTTTCGTGTTTCTTCAAGGCAGAGAGTTGCCATTTGAAATGACTTTAGTTTTGTGCCATGTCTGTGATCTGCTTTTTTTTCTACAACATTAAACAACTGAATGAACATCCTCCGAGCCAGGGGATTCCATCATTTTTGCCAGGGGTTGTAGTTGAGATCAATTACAGGCTCCTCTCATCTTTTTAAGTGGGAGAACTTATGCAATTTGTGTCTGACTAAATAGTTTTTCCCCGCTGTACATATCTATCTATCTATCTATCTATCTATCTATCTATCTATCTATCTATCTATCTATGTATTGTGATGTAGACCCAGAAGACTCACTTGGCACTGGAACAGATGCAGCCAGTCGTGCTTAACAGTAACAGAACGTCCACCAGTTTATTAAATACATCATAAACTGGGTATAATGCACAGTTCACAGGACATCTCACAGATCAACTGAACATTATAGATATCTCAGACTGTTCTAATGGCGACTATGCCCCCCCGGTATTAGTTACATAATTCATGATCAACGGAACATATTTACATAGATCATTATACACAGAACCCATCCTATTTACAGAGTTCATTATACACAGAACCCATCCTATTTACAGAGTTCATTATACACAGAACCCACCATATTTACAGAGTTCATTATACACAGAGCCCATCCTATTTGCAGAGTTCATTATACACAGGACATACGAGACATCTACAGACCTACAGGGATCCGGGACACAGCCGATTCATCCCTGTTCTCACAGTCCGGCACAGTCACCGCCCTACGGCCAGGCTCCTTCCTTGGAAGGGCCAAGTCCATGCTAACAGGCTGCGTAAAACCACACACAGCCACTACACAGAGCTCTTGCTGCTCTATACTGTCCCCGAGCACCTTCTGGGGAATACATACCGGCATATGCATGTGACATTGGTCAGATCAAGGCCCAGACCAGGTTTTAGCTTCCTGAGTTCCAGGGCAAGCCTGGAGTCCCCAAGGACTCCTCACCGCGTGTCTTAACAGGTCACCAGCTACTGCCAAGTCTGGCACACCAGGTAGACCTCCAGGACAGCAGCTGCACCAAAGACGCCCAGAGTGAGCCCGTCCAGATTCTGCCATCTTCCCATCATTAGGAGCTCCACAATCCTCAGTGTCTGGTCTCAATGCTCCTCTCACCAGAGAAACCGGATGTGCTCTCACATCACAGCAGCAGGCAGACTATATCCCACCTGACACACCCACACCTGGGAAGCTGTGATCCAATCAACCACACACTCTGACCTAAATGCACTTAACCCTGTGTGCACCATTCCAAAACCAATCCCATATGGATTGCAACAGGCCTATGTGAAGTATACCAGCCATGTGCTATATTGCTGGCATACCTCACAATATATATGTATACAAATTATTCTATTATTGATTCTGTATATTTCAGGTGTTTACAGGCAGAACATTTTATGGAAGGGGTAGGAGAATATTTTCAATCCTCTATCAAGATGCCCCGTTCCTCAGAAGATTGCCTGTACTTGAACGTGTTTACTCCAGCCAACAGAGATGAGAAATCTAATTTACCTGTAAGTATCTGCAGTGTTGCGTATTCTGAAGCCCGAAGTGTCCTCACCAACTGCAGTCAGCAGTGTAGGCTACACTCCTTTTCCCTTATATGGTTACATGCCCATATTCAGTGTGAAGACGGATCTATGTGAGAATGAACATACAGCGCCTTGTGAAAGTATTTGGCCCCTTGAACCTTTCAACCTTTTGCCACATTTCAGGCTTCAAACATAAAGATATAAATTCTAATATTTTTGTGAAGAATCAACAATAAGTGGGGCACAATCGTGAAGTGGAACCAAATTTATTGGATATTTTGAACTTTTTTAACAAATAAAAAACTGAAAAGTGGGGCGTGCAATATTATTCGGCCCCTTGAGTTAATACTTTTGTAGCGCCACCTTTTGCTGCGATTACAGCTGCAGTCGCTTGGGGTTTGTCTTTATCAGTTTTGCCCTTAAATTCTTGCCCATTCTTCCTTGCAGAACAGCCGAGCTCAGTGAGGTTGGATGGAGAGCGTTTGTGAACAGTAGTTTTCAGCTCTTTCCACAGATTCTCCATTGGATTCAGGTCTGGACTGTGACTTGGCCATTCTAACACCTAGATATGTTTAATTTTGAACCATTCCATTGTAGATTTTGCTTTATGTTTGGGATCATTGTCTTGTTGGAAGATAAATCTCCGTCCCAGTCTCAGGTCTTTTGCAGACTCCAACAGGTTTTCTTCCAGAATAGTCCTGTATTTGGCTCCATCCATCTTCCCATCAATTTTAACCATCTTCCCTGTCCCTGCTGAAGAAAAGCAGGCCCAAACCATGATGCTGCCACCACCATGTTTGACAGTGGGGATGGTGTTTTGAGGGTCATGAGCTGTGCTGCTTTTATGTATCGTTTTGCATTGTGGCCAAAAAGTTAAATTTTGGTTTCATCTGACCAGAGCACCTTATTCCACATGTTTGGTGTCTCCCAGGTGGCTTGTGGAAAACTTCAAACGAGACTTTTTATGGATATCTTTGAGAAATGGCTTTCCTCTTACCACTCTTCCATAAAGGCCAGATTTGTGCAGTGTACGACTGATTGTTGTCCTATGGACAGACTCTCCCACCTCAGCTGTAGATCGCTGCAGTTCATCCAGAGTGATCATGGGCCTTTTGGCTGCATCTCTGATCAGTCTTCTCCTTGTTCGAGATGAAAGTTTAGAGGAACACCGGGTCTTGGTAGATTGGCAGTGGTCTGATACTCCTTCCATTTCAATATGATCGCTTGCACAGTGCTCCTTGAGATGTTTAAAACTTGGGAAATCTTTTTGTATCCAAATGCGGCTTTAAACTGTGCCACAACAGTATCTCGGACCTGCCTGGTGTGTTCCTTGGTCTTTATGATGCTCTCTGCACTTGAAAAGAACCCTGAGACTATCACAGAGCAGGTGCATTTATACAGACTCTTGATTACACACAGGTGGATTCTATTTATCATTACCAGTCATTTAGGACAACATTGGATCATTCAGACATCCTCACTGAACTTCTGGAGTGAGTTTGCTGCACTGAAAGTAAAGGGGCCGAATAATATTGCACGCCCCACTTTTCACTTTTTTATATGTTTAAAATATCCAATAAATTTGGGTTCCACTTCACGATTGTGTCCCACTTGTTGTTGATTCTTCACAAAAATTAGAATTTATATCTTTATGTTTGAAGCCTGAAATGTGGCAAAAGGTTGAAAAGTTCAAGGAGACCGAATACTTTCACAAGGCACTGTATGTTTACTTCACAAACAGTGTAGTGGGGACACCCTGAGGAAGGTTGATGAGCGGTAATCTAACCTGAATTTTATTATGATGTATTTTTGAAAGTTTATTAAAATCACTTGCTCTACATTATTATTAAATATAAATTGCAACGACGGTTACACTTTAAGGAGTAACATGAAAATAAGAAACTCTCTAAGGCCCCTTTACACACGGCTACATTTGTAGCTGTCACCAGGTAACTTACTGGTTGCAGTGAAATCATGGAGAGATTATTCCATTTGTACACAGCAACAAGATAGAACCTTGTCTCCATGATTTCACTGCAACCAGTAAGTTACCTGTAGCCACCCTACAAATGTAGCCGCGTGTAAAGGGGCCTTAGGGTACCTTTACATGTCACAACGTTTGGTGGCGATAAGAGGCAATCTAACATGCACGTGCACATTTTTCATGGTTGCCTCAGATCGCCGAAGGCGCTTTGACACGCTACAATTTCGCCTTCAACCTAAGTCGACGTGTCGCCCCGGAAGTTGCCTCACCAACAGCGGGAAACATCCGGTCGCCTTTCCTCACTGCTTCTCACGCCGCAATCCCCAAAGGAATGTGGGCGTACATGTGCAGAGCAGTGAGAACATAGGCGTGCCAGACTGGTCTACACCGCGCCCCAAACACGCTCATTGGACAACGCAATAGAGCTATGATTGGGCAGCCTGCGCTGGAAGGCTGGCTAATACATGATGCCATTTTTTTTCGGAGTTTGGCACCCATGCACACTCAAATATGGCACGGTGTCAACTGACAGCCAATGGGAAGACAGTAGCCACCACCAATCATCGCTGATGGGGCACGGTCTCCAGCACGCTGTGGCACTCCTCCGGGAAATCAGTAGGCAATGCTGATTCCATCACTATCGCCCCTTCACACGCCAAGAGCAGGGAATTTCGCCTCCATGATTGCCTCTGATTTTGGAGCAGTGCTGTGAAATCGGAAACAGGTGCTACCTTTTTTATCGCCGCCAAATTCCCCAATTACACACCACAATTGCGAGGCAATTTCACGGCGATGGTGCCGGGGCAACAGATTGCCAGTCAGATTCCTCGCCGTTCTGGCGTGTAAAGGTACCTAAGATATCTTATCAGAGACTTCCATGTTTCTACTTATCTCTATATATAATATATGTTATCATAGATATCTGCTTCTTTCTGCTTTAGGACTGAGTTTCAGTGAATACAGACTTTTTCACAACTGAGACAGGACATGGCAGTTGGTGCTCATTAAATGCTATGGAGAATGGAGGAGTGGAGACAGACACAGACATTCTGCTGCTAATTCTCCTGAAACCTGAGTTACACGTTAATATAATGAACTTCATCATATATTTTATTCATTCCTCTTCCCCTAGGTCATGGTGTTTTTACACGGCGGAGGATTTCTTATCGGGTTCGCCGGCATGTTGATGGTTCTGCACTTAGCGCCTATGAGGACATATTGGTTGTGAGCATACAGTACAGGCTGGGATCATGGGATTCTTCAGGTAAAGATAATCCTCTGCAATTTATACCCTCCTTATTCAATTTTTACCATTTTACATATAGGAATAATTTACAAGACACTCAAATTACATTGTAAATCTCCAAGAGCAGAATAGTGAGTGAAGCTCTGGAGTATAATACAGGAGGTAACTCAGGATCAATACAGGATCAGTAATGTAATGTATGTACACAGTGACTGCACCAGCAGAATAGTGAGTGCAGCTCTGGAGTATAATACAGGAGGTAACTCAGGATCAGTAATGTAATGTATGTGCACAGTGACTGCACCAGCAGAATAGTCAGTGCAGCTCTGGAGTATAATACAGAAGGTATCTCAGGATCAGTAATGTATGTACACAGTGATTGCACCAGCAGAATAGTGAGTGCAGCTCTGGAGTATAATACAGGAGGTAACTCAGGATCAGTAATGTAATGTATGTACACAGTGACTGCACCAGCAGAATAGTGAGTGCAGCTCTGGAGTATAATACAGGAGGTAACTCAGGATCAGTAATGTAATGTATGTACACAGTGACTGCACCAGCAGAATAGTGAGTGCAGCTCTGGAGTATAATACAGGAGGTAACTCAGGATCAGTAATGCACTAGCAGAATAGTGAATGCAGCTCTGAAGTATAATACAGGAGGTAACGCAGGATCAGTAATGTAATGTATGTACACAGTGACTGCACCAGCAGAATAGTGAGTGCAGCTCTGGAGTATAATAAAAGAGGTAAGTCAGGATCAGTAATGTAATGTATGTACACAATAACTGCACCAGCAGAATAGTGAGTGCAGCTCTGGAGTATAATACAGGAGGTAACTCAGGATCAGTAATGTAATGTATGTACACAGTGACTGCACCAGCAGAATAGTGAGTGCAGCTCTGGGGTATAATACAAGAGGTAACTCAGGATCAGTAATGTAATGTATGTACACAGTGACTGCACCAGCAGAATAGTGAGTGCAGCTCTGGAGTATAATACAGGAGGTAACTCAGGATCAGTAATGTAATGTATGTACACAGTGACTGCACCAGCAGAATAGTGAGTGCAGCTCTGGAGTATAATACAGGAGGTAACTCAGGATCAGTAATGTAATGTATGTACACAGTGACTGCACCAGCAGAATAGTGAGTGCAGCTCTGGAGTATAATACAGGAGGTAACTCAGGATCAGTAATGTAATGTAATTCATTATCAGAGAATTGTCAAATAGCTTTATTTTATGTGTTCTGTGAAATGATGATCCATAGATAATTATATGTTCTTTTTCATAGTGGAGACAACCGCTTGTGTGGTAATTATGGGTTTCAGACCAAGTTGCCGCCCTCCAATGGATACAGGAGAACATTGCAGATTTTGGGGGTGATCCCTCATCTGTGACTATATTCGGAGAATCTGCTGGAGCCATCAGTGTTTCCGCTCTCGTAAGTTCTGAGCTTGTTAATCTCTCGTCATTGGGAAAATCATCCAGCCTAAATCTACGGACCACTTAAAAGGGATTATTTCTATTCTTATAGTGTTATTGGCAGAATAGTTGACTATAAATGGGGCCAAACCTCAGGATAAAGACCACAATAACTGGATTGTCTCCTCTTCTAGGTTTTGTCTCCTTTAGCAAAAGGTCTGTTCCACCGCGCCATCTCCGAGAGCGGGACAGTGGCTATGGAAAGCTTGGTGGTCACCAAGTCTGAAGATGTCATCTACTTCCAAAATGTAATGATAACCTCCCACCCACATAGAAATCGCACCCGTGTCTAATACATAATAATAGAGGTGGGGGCTGCACAACATAAATATCACCCGGTGCTCCTCATTTTGTTTTTGTTTTCATCACCTGGAGAAATTGGAAATGGGGAAAAAAACACCAAGTCCTGGAATGAGTGAGTGCGATATCTGACTATAAAACCTTTCTTATCTGCAGAGAATATCAGAGTTATCGGGCTGTGATCGGGCCTCCATAGCCGACTGTCTGATGAAGAAATCGGAGGTGGAAATACACAATATGACCAAACAAATGGTAGGTGTCGTGTCACAATAGTATCACTGCCTGGTATCTGGTTACAGATTACAGAAATACCATCATTTCTTTTATTTATCCTCTTTATTAAAGGTAAATAGTAAGCAGGTTTTACTATTTAATTATAGAGCTTTTTAGGTTTCTTGCTGCTTGTTGCTTTTCAGTTGTCACTCTTGGTTGCTGTGAGTTACTACCTGCCAGGTTGGTCCTGTAGGTATCCGTGTCTATAGCAGTTCACTGACCCTCCATACCACTAGCTTAGGGAAGAGAGGTGTACCACAGTCCGCGCTGCCAAGTTCACTCACATCAAAGAAAACGAGTAGACGATGTCCAGTTCAAGCCTTCTTTATTCTCCTACGCGTTTCGGCGCCTAGCCTGGCACCTTCATCAGGGATATCCTTAGGGAAGAGAGGTACACCTCTCTTCCCTAAGCTTCTGGTTTCGTCTTCACATTTGTGAGACCGGTGGAAGTCCAGCAGCAGCCATCAGGATATTTATCCAAACAGGTCTACAAACCAGTTGTGGGTCTCACAACTGGAACAGGTGAGTGTTTCACTTTTCTCACCTTAATACAAGCTAGTGTCTAGTGATAAGGGCACTATTGCGCCTCTTGTCCCCCCCCCCCCCTCTTCTTTCCTCCATACCAATGACGCCCCGGAGAACTCCACTATGTTGCTGGTGAGTTTGAACTCACCAGCATCCAGGTTTGCCACCAGACCCTATCACCCTGGATGCTTTAGGGACTGGTATCCTGCCTGAAGCTGGCCCCATCAGAGCAGCTCCTACTGCCTCTTCACTGGACCTCTCCTTTGCCTACTCTGTCCTACTGCAGACTTACTAACCCCTTCCTCCAACCAGAGGCTGAGTCACAGCCCAACCCAGATCTTCATTGCTCATTTTCCTGGTTAGAGATCAGGCAGTGTGTGTACGCTTCAGACATCCAGCATAGGGACACCAATTCCCATCAGACATGGCATTACATAGATGTTATAGCGATACCATTTTGTGGTGGCACATATACAGGAAGAGAAAACAGGTGGTCAGACACAGGTCATTCCATTCCCCTTTATTTAAAAGTAGTACGTCCCCGGACTGCTATATGGGAAAAGCAGTGTTATTTAAACAGCATTTTTTTTAAATAAAATAACAATAAATCATTTTAACTTTAGTAGCAGTCTTTTAAGGATCACAGCCAAAAACCCCTTCCTCAGTATGAAATCACCCCTGAGAGCAGCTGCGGGCACACAGACCGTAAAGCTGGTTTCTTCACTGCTCTGGCTGTTTTAAGTGGCTCCTGGCCACATCAGATCCTCCATCTGTTAAGCATAAAATACAGCATATAAAACATCACGTCCATTAAAACTTTTCACGTGCAAATGGACTTCCGGTCCATCTTAGTAAGGACCCCAGAACAGTGCAAAGTGGCAGTCCATGTAAAATAGGGGTAAAGTCTATTAAGGCAAACAGGTAGAGTTCTTTTTAACACTTGGCAAAGAGAAGAAAACCACATAAGGGAAAGGTTTCAGTGGCAATGGTTTCAGTGGTGCTTCCTATAGGAGGACATATAGCATTGTCTAAGTGCAAAAAGAAATAGCAGCACTCACCTTATTGTGCTTAAAACCAGTCCTGTATTCAGAAACCATAAAAATCCAAGCAGGTGTAAAGAAGCGCTAACAGCTCATTCTGACTACAGCCGTTTTGTGCTTATCCTGCACTTCAACAGATCATATCTGAAAGAGAATAAAAGCTAGTGGTCAAGTGGAGGAAAATTCAAATCAGTTCAACTAATCTGAGGAGGTTATGCATGATCTACAGCAGGATTTATTTATAAATTCTTCATAAGATTGTAGAAAAATCCAGCACCAGACTTCTTTCTTCTTATTAAAAATATAAACCTTTATTGGAGCTTCATTAGCATAGAACCTTCACATATGGGGAACACGACTAGAGTCATTAGTCTACAGCATATAAAGTAAAACTACATTGTCCCCACTTATACAACCCTAAATCCGCCCCAAAACCCTCATGTGAATTCTAATTACAATTAGTCAAAATTTAACAAAGGTTGAAGAAAAAAAACAGTTTCAATTGCATTTCCCTTTCGTGTCAACCCATGCCACAATTGTTACATTTATTCCAATCATATACATTACAATGACCATGTATCATTATCCATACATATATGAACATTATTCTGTTTTTATGTCGTGTTTATAATATGATCTGTATGTTTGTTAAGAATTGGAAGAAAAGGTGCACTCACCCGTTGATGACTTTTGCACATAAAACTTTTATTTTCAGTGAACGGTTACATGAGGCAGGGAGGGAGGAGAAGGGGCGGACAATGAGTCATTTCGCACCGGGCTTGGTGCTTCTACTGGTCCTATCCCCATGACGTAATCTCCCGTATTTAACACAAGTGGGTGGGGATTAGTGTCACAGGTGCACATGCAAATGAATGTTACAAGCAAAAAATCTTATAATCAACAAAAAAGAAATTGAACATTATCCTGTGTCTTTTTTGCACAAGTATATCTATGCATAACAGAAATCCCTTGTTATTATATATACTTAAACATAGATACTCAATGTTTTAAAATTGTAGATTTTTTTATATAGATTGCAGTGGGCCATATTTGAAATTAAAAAAAAAATTTTTCCAGGTAGTTCTGTTTTTGTTTTCGGGAGCACTGTAGGTTTTTTGTTGTTTTTTGTAGCTCTCTCACTCGCTGCTTTTAATATACTGTCTGGGTACCCTCGTGCTCTGAAAATAGTTTCCAAATTATCAGCCTGTTTATTAAAAATGCCATTGTCATTATTTAGGTGTTTTAATCGCAGAAAAAAAATTATAAAAAAGAGAAAATGAATAAAATTGTATTTTTATTATACTACTAGCTGTAGTACCCGGCTACGCCCGGGTTAATAAATAACTGCTGTTAGCTATAACAAAATAGAATTTGAATATGTCATATTAATGACCTGTAGGAAAATAGAAGCTGAGCTGTGATTGATTGCTATAGGCAGCCTGATAAATCTCCAGCCAACAGTAAACCCTCCCCCTGGCCGGGCAGTATATGTTACCTCACACATACACATAATAGACAGCTCATGTGACTGACATCTGCCTTAATTCCCTATATGGCACATGTGTTGCACATTGGCTGTTTGTAATCAGATGTTTATGTTTGGAAATTAAAGATAGCAAATGTATAAGGCGAGTTGTGTGAGGTGATTTGTGCACATCTGTGTCTGTGTGGTGTGTGTGTCCCTGGGGTGTGTATGTGTGTGTCCCTGTGGGGGGGGTCTGTGTGGTGTGTGTCCCTGTTGTGCGTGTCTCTTTGTGGTGTGTGTGTCCCTGTGGGGTGAGTGCATGTGTCCCTATAGGGTGTGTATGTGTGTGTGTGTCCCTGTGGGGGGGTCTGTGTGGTGTGTGTGTGTGTGTATCAGTGTTGTGTGTGTCTCTTTGTGGTGTGTGTCCCTGTGGGGTGAGTGCATGTGTCCCTATAGGGTGTGTATGTGTGTGTGTCCCTGTGGGGGGGTCTGTGTGGGGTGTGTGTCTCTTTGTGGTGTGTGTGTGTGTGTCCCTGAGGGGTGAGTGCATGTGTCCCTATAGGGTGTGTATGTTTGTGTGTCCCTGTGGGGGGGTCTGTGTGGTGTGTGTGTGTGTCTCTGTGGTGTGTGTCCCTGTAGGGCGAGTGCACGTATCCCTATAGGGTGCTATATGTGTGTGTCCCTGTGGGGGGGGGGTCTGTGTGGTGTGTGTGTCTGTGTTATGTGTGTTTCATTGTGGTGTGTGTGTGTCCCAGTTGGGTGAGTGCATGTGTGACTATAGAGTGTGTGTGTGTCCCCTTGGGGGGGTGTGTCTGTCTCTGTGTTGGTGTGTGTCCCTTTGTGGTGTGTGTGTTTGTTCGGGTGCATGGTGAGTATCCAATGTTGGGGCTGCACTTTAGCGACTATACACTTGCTGTTACTCTTTGTGTGCGTGTGGTGTGTATACATGTGTGGTGAATATCTCATGTTGGGGCCCCACCTTAGTGACTATATCCTGGTATGTGCTGTTAGTCTTTGGTGCTATCATTAATCCCCTCTCATTCACAACTGTCAACTGGTAATTGTCACTTTTTGCCCATTATGTAGATAGGGGCAAAATTGTTTGGTGAACTGGAACGCGCAGGGTTAAAATTTCGCCTTACAACATAGCCTATGATGCTCCTGGGGTCCAGATGTGTGACTGTGCAAAATTTTGTAGCTGTAGCTGGCAGCTGTCTATTTTCCTCCCACATGTTTCCTTTCCCTTTTTCCCCATTATGTAGATAGGGCCAAAATTGTTTGGTAAACTGGAACGCGCAGGGTTAAAATTTCACCTCACAACATAGCCTATGACGCTCCTGGGGTTCAGATGTGTGACTGTGCAAAATTTTGTGGCTGTAGTTGCGACGGTGTGGATGCCAATCCCAGATATACACACATACACACATTCAGCTTTATATATTAGCTATACGGTATTCACTTATGATCCTATGATCTATATAGAGGGGTTTGTTATGATTTATACTTTTACACATTAATTAATTTTTGTTAGTCAAGCAAAAGAGTCATATATATATATATATATATAGGTCCTGAATATGTTAATTTAATCTTTCTACCTGCTCCTCCCTCCCTGCCTCATGTAACCATTCACTGAAAATAAAAGTTTTATGTGTAAAAGACATCAATGGGTGAGTGCACCTTTTATTCCAATTTTGCTCCATGATGTTGTTCTTAGGTTAGCACCCCATGACTAAATATGCACAATTATTAATAGCCATTTGTGTTGAGTGAGCTGGCACACAAAGTAACGCTCTGCATGTGTGGTGCCTGATTTTTCCACTACTTGGTCTCTGTATGTTTTTCTCGACCACAATATCATATATCGTATATACTCGTGTATAAGCCGACCCCCCTACTTTTGCCCCAAAACCTGGGAAAACCTATTGACTCGTGTATAAGCCGAGGGTGGACCCCAGCACAGGTATACAGCCCCCAGCAGTGTGGTATACAGCAGCCCCAGAGGTATATACAGCAGCCCCAGTGGTAGTATACAGCAGCAGCCCCAGTGGTAGTATACAGCAGCAGCCCCAGTGGTATATACAGCAGCAGCCCCAGTGGTATATACAGCAGCAGCCCCAGTAGTTAGTATACAGCAGCCCCAGAGGTATACAGCAGCAGCCCCAGTGGTAGTATACAGCAGCAGCCCCAGTGGTAATATACAGCAGCAGCCCCAGTGGTAGTATACAGCAGCAGCCCCAGTGGTATATACAGCAGCAGCCCCAGTGGTACATACAGCAGCAGCCCCAGTGGTAGTATAAAGCAGCAGCCCCAGTGGTAGTATACAGCAGCAGCCCCAGTGGTAGTATACAGCAGCATCCCCAGTGGTAGTATACAGCAGCATCCCCAGTGGTATATACAGCAGCAGCCCCAGTGGTATATACAGCAGCAGCCCCAGTAGTTAGTATACAGCAGCCCCAGAGGTATATACAGCAGCCCCAGTGGTAGTATACAGCAGTAGCCCCAGTGGTATATACAGCAGCAGCCCCAGTGGTATATACAGCAGCAGCCCCAGTAGTTAGTATACAGCAGCCCCAGAGGTATATACAGCAGACTCAGTGGTAGTATACAGCAGCCCCAGTGGTAGTATACAGCAGTCCCAGTGGTATATACAGCCCCAGTGGTAGTATACACGCAGCCCCAGTGGTATATACAGCCCCAGTGGTAGTATACACGCAGCCCCAGTGGTATATACAGCCCCAGTGGTAGTATACAGCCCCCCCATCAGTATACAGCAGCCCCAGAGGTATATACAGCCCCAGTGGTAGTTTACAGGCCCCCCCGCCTTCTGCACAAACCTGTAAAGGAAGAGATTAGTATACTTATCACTGTCCCGCTGCCGCTGTCCCGCCGCCGCCATCGCGCTTCCTCCATCTTCTTCCGGTTTCTTCCTCGGTCGCGCAGACAATGACGTCATTGCCTGCGCCGACCGGAGGAAGCCAGAAGCAGACGGAAGAAGACGGAGGACCGCGATGACGGCGGCGGGACAGCGGCAGCGGGACAGTGATAAGTATACTAATCTCTTCCTTTACTGGTTTGTGCACAAGGCAAGGGGGCCTGTATACTGATGGGGGCGGGCCTGTATACTGTATACACTGTATACAGTGTATACAGTATACAGTGACTCGCGTATAAGCCGAGGGGGGGACTTTTCAGCCCAGCTTATACGCGAGTATATACGGTATATTTGTGTTCACATGCTGCAATCGCTTCAACAAACCTCATCTTGAAGTTCTAAATTAGTAACTTTATTCCCCTTCCCAAGTATTTCACTTGTTCATTAATGTTTCACTTACTGATCTTATACTGCGATATATTTTAGACTCCATAATTTATGATTCCAGCAAAAAAATCAATGTCCTAATTGAGAAGGGAAATCCCCGACTCGGTCATATAAAGTGACACAGCATTGTGAACACAGATCTGTTTATCATCAAAGATAACATAGGAAGTGTGTTTTATAATAGAAATAAGACAAATCTGAATGGTAGTTGAGACCCTCTGGGAAGCGAGCATTGAGAGCAAGTATCCAATAAGCTTCGCGACACAGAACTGCTCACTCTCAGTTTCTTCTCCTATGAGATCTAAGCCCTCTTTCAATGCCTTTCACTGAGAGGCTGCGCATGTCACTGCTATGAACCTCCAACAAGTGTCTTGACAAGTCCAATAAATTTCTGCGGCTTGCACAAGAATTGGGATTAGATGCCATTATATGTTCCCCCAATCTTTTTTAAGGGTTCTAGATGTGCATCCAACATCCTATTTGAAACACACCACCTCCTTCCAGGCTCCATGGTATGCCCAGCAATTCCACACTCCATTGCCCTATGTAATCTGTGATAGAATTGGGGTATTACACTGAAAGCAGTCATCTCTGAGACACTGTGATGAATCCGCAGCTCTGAGGAGATGACCACTCATAGTGCTGTGTGTGCACACCTTCCAGTGTGCCGGCCCGGCGCTGATGTGATATGATGAAACGCTGACACCACTAAGGCCCCGACCCCTCTGACCTCACACCCACCCTTCCCCCTCTGACCTCGCAGCCCTGTCACTTCTGTGAAGCAGAATGAAAGAACCACTCAGTGCAGAGGGGATGGGGAAGGTGTGAGGTCAGAGGGGGCATGGCCTGAGAGGCATCAGCACTTCATCATATCACATCAACACCTGGCCGGCACTGGGGAAGATGAGTGCACACACAGCACTGAGAGCGGTCATTTCCTAAGAGCTACAGACTTGTCACAGTATCTCAGAGATGACCGCTCTCAGTGCAATACGGCACTTCTATCAAAGAGCATAGAGCAATAGACTGTGGAATGGCCGGGCATACTACGGAGACTGGAGGGGGTGGGCATACTGAGACTCGAGTGGCCGGGCATACTAAGACAGGGGAGCAGGCAAACTGAGACAGGGGCGGGCTTGTTTCTCCGTGGGTGGCATGCTTTGGACTGGGCGGGCTTGTTGCTTTGTGGGCGGACCTGATGCTGTTGGGGTGGCTTGTTGCTGTGTGGGGAAAGCATGTAGGAGAGTGGGTGTGAATGACCAGTTCCAAAACAAACACACCCCCTGGTCGGTCTCCTACAGATGCAAAACAGTGATATCTAGGTAACCCTGCAAAATATTGACAGAATGTAAATTGCAAGTTGTCAACATTTTGCAGCCTAGATACGCATATGAATTATACAAAAACCCCAGACAACCCCTTTAATAAACAAAGATGGTGACAGAATAGTTCCCAAGTTTCTAGATTTTTTCAGCAGGCACCTATATCCCTCCAACAAAATCTTAGACAAAATAGGGCTCTTGTGTAATATTGGTAAGAACCTGTTTGTTAGTGTTGCAATTTTGTTGTAATCTCGACAGTAACTAGTAGAAAATGTAGGGAGATTTTTTTCTTTGTTTATTTCTTTTTTGTTCCCTATACTTTGTGAATTCGATGCTTGTGAATTTCTTACATAACCATTTGGATTACCCAACAGTGACTCTCTCAGTCTAACATTACCTGCATCAATGCACGATTCAGAGGCAGCGGGTCTGCAATCTACTACCGAGGTGAACGATTTTATTGTTAAATGCAGGTATTGTATAGAGCAAGTTCATTTAGCCCTTATTAGTTCTCCTATAAGGGAGATTCTCCATTCCGTGCCGCAGATGGCAACTCCAGGCATGCAGTAGAGAATTTCCACTAATCGGCTTGCGGTACAGCGAGGTATGAATGCAGCCCAAGTCAGAATCTCCCTCCAGCACCACAT
The DNA here is from genome assembly GCA_033576535.1 of Allobates femoralis. NCBI lineage: Eukaryota > Metazoa > Chordata > Amphibia > Anura > Aromobatidae > Allobates > Allobates femoralis. Next base: position 125,673,767 of record JARQOC010000010.1, on the reverse strand, counting down.
CAAGATCAGGAGCTTTTGTCCATGCACTTCTAAAGTGAATCTGACATTAAATCATTGTTGTTGATGTTATCTATGAAATGTGTAAAAGCACCAGATGTAGGGGGAGACACATCGACATCATCTACCAGGTGATGATGATATCGTCGATGTATCTCCCCTACCACCTGACATTGCTCAGAAAATGGATATATTTCCTCTCGCAATATGTCATATAAAGCTTGGCCAAAGAGGGCGAAAAATTTGCCCCCATTGGACAGCCACATAGCTAAACAAAATATGAACCTCAAACTTGGAAAAGTTCGTAATTAACAAATGTTTGACAACTATCAACATGAGCATCTTCAAATCGGGATTGTACAAATCTGTGTTGGACACAATATGTGGTACAGCGAGGTATGAATGCAGCGCAAGTCAGGATCTCTTTCTAGCACTACGTCAAGATAAGGTCTGAATGATTCTGACAATGTGAAAAGAGAAAGGCAAGCAATGGACCAGGTCAAAAAATAACCCACCTATGTACTGTAGTAATCAGACCTGTGGAGAAAGGCGGTTCTTTGGTCATACTAGACAGCGGCTTATATCATAAAGAAATAATTAATATGCTGTCAGAAGTGGCCACATACCATCCCTTGTCCACAGATCCTATAACTAGGACACAAGATCTAAAAAAAACTTCTAGATGAAGGTCAGTCTCTGGGGGTTATTTCTAAACAAATGGCAGAGTACTTGTATGTGGATAAAAAAAATGTGTCCCCTATTTCACGCCTTTCCAAAAACATAATTCAAAATTCCCCCCAGCCTTCCGTCTTATTGTGCAGGGCATTGGTGGGTTAATGAATGGTTGTTGGAATGGGCACACTAAAAATTAAAATCTTTATTAAACAAATCAATCAGTTTAATAAAAGATACTAAACACCTTTTGGGTTGTGTGCATGAAATTGACATGGCAAAAAGAATTTACTTGGGTAACATGTGATGTGATTTCGCTCTACTTGTGTATTCCACATGACTTAGCGATGGAAGCAATTTCGCATATTTTGTCCAATACGGATACATACAATCCTAATTTGAAGATGTTCATTTTGATGGTTGTCAAACATTTATTAATGACAAACTTTTTAAATTTGTGTCATATTTTGTTCAGCTATGTGGCTGGACCTATGGGACAGAATTTCTCACCCTCATTGGCCAAGCTTTATATGACATATTAGGAGAGGAAATATATCCATCTTGTGGACAATCCATTTCTGAGCCATGCAGTAATGGGGGAGGTACATCGACGATATTATCATCATCTGCGTAGATGATGTGTCTCCCCCTATATTTGGTGCTTTTACACATTTCATAGATTACATCAACAACAATGTATTGAATGTCAGATTCACTTTTGAAGTGCACGGACAAAAACCTCCTTATCTTCATGTGGTGCTAGAGGATATCCTGACTTGGGCTACATTCATACCTCACTGTACCACAAGCTGATTAGTGGGAATTCTCTACTGCATGCCTGGAGTTGCCATCCGCAGCATGTGATGGAGAATCTCCCTATAGGGGAACTAATAAGGGCTAAACGAGCTTACTCTACAACAGCTGCTTAACAATGAAATCGTTTGCATCAGTAGTAGATTGCACAGCCATTAATATGAACCACGTTTTCTGAATCGTGCATTGATGCGATTAAATGTAAAACCAAGAGAGTCGCAGTTGGAAAAGCCAAATGGTTATTTAGGAAATTCATGAACATTGAATTCACAATGTAAAGATGTCATGTGTTGACTTTTTGGCAGTCCATGAGTGATGCTGCGATTAAATCTGAGTTTTTTTTTTCCTTAGTCTGCTGTGTGCAGCTTTGCAGGTGGAGGGGTGAGTCAAAGCATTTAGATGCAGATGGAGGGGGGTCTTAGTATTCAGATTTCCACTCCCCCAGCCTTGAAATAGCTCCACTTCTCTCTGCAAAGAGTTGCAGAAAGAGTTCATTCCTCTTCTAGGACACGTGCGGTGCGGATATCTTTGCTGGAGCTGCTGTTGTTCATTTTTATTGGAGTGGTTGGCTTTTCCTGGTCCGTGGGTGGAGTTAGGGGCTCTTAGCCTAGGGCTCATCAAGATGAAGAGATAGGATGGTGATCCAAATCTCTCTGCCATCTGGGGTACCTCTGGAAACAGGGCTAGATAGGGGAACCCCAGTCTAAGGATCAGAATAGCTCCCCTGAATGCCCTTGCCCATTTTACCATCTTGCCTCCTGATTCCCTATCTGCTATACTACTCCATGACATTAGGGAATAAAAAAGAAAAGAAATAAATAAAAATCTCCCTACATTTTCTACTAGTTACAGTCAAAATTCAACAAAATTGCAGCACTAATACATTGGTTCTTACCAATATTACACCAGGACCCTATTTTGTCTAAAGTCTTGCCAGAGGGATATAGATCTGTGCCTAAAAAATCTAGAAACTTGGGAAATATTCTGTCACCATCTTTTATTTGTTAAGGAAAAAAAATCAACATCTATGGGCGGCTACAAATGCTGGTGGCAGGAAATGTAATTTATGGCGATATGTGGATGTGACAGATGTGTTTTCCAACAATGTAACTGTAAGGAATAAAGCAAAATCCCTGCAAGTAGCCATTTTGTTAGCGGCCACAATATCTCACTCATCAGAGATAGCCCCAACCTTTTGGGCCTGAGGTTATTCATCTCCTGGAAGTTGAATATGTTAACTAACCTTAGGATGCTAATTTTCTTGCCAACTGGCCACACAATGGGACTTCCTATGGAAAAGTAGCTAGGTGAAATTTCTCAGTATAATTAGAAAACTAGGTGTATTTTGTGTGGTGGCTCTGAGGCAAGATGGTAATTTGGAGGAGAAAAAGATATTCTTACCTATAGGAGGAAATGAGAGCAAGAATCCTGCAGACTATGGGAATTCTGTCCTAAAAACTAGACCCCCAACTCTAGAATCATTTGTTCAAATTATGAATGTAGTATATGTGTTAGCAATGTACAAATCACACAGCTGGAATCGTGATGCCCAGCTGTACCAAGCTATCTCTCTCGATTCTTTCTAAGCACTCACCATTGAGCAGATACATAGACTGGGGAGTAGAAGCCAGCTAGAGAATCTGTGTTTGGCTTTGATCAGGTGCAGAGCCCACCGAGTCCGATGGTGCCCAGGCTATTCCCTCCTCCCGGTGGTAAGTTGTGGCCCATAATAGCTTTTGAATATCTCATATCACAACTCAGGGGGTGGGAACTTTAGGACGGCCCCTGGGCAGGATAGGCGGAGAGGCAGCTCTTACAGTATAAGAATGGCCCACCTCTGCTCTGTCTTGGTATTACTTTGAGGAACCCCCATTACATCATGTGGCAGAGTATACTTGAGAGAATCAGGTGGCTGCACACCGCCTCCTTTTGGCCACCCCAAGCATCAAAGAACTGGTAACTGATCACATCTGTCTGTAGTTCTGTGTGTACCCTGTTTATCTTTTATTTGCATAACTGACTGTAATATCTATAATATCTTATAACACCCGTACATATATTAATATCTAGTGTGCCAATGGGGTGATTAAATATATAAATTTAATCTTGAGTTATTCTTATTCTTGATCACAAATCCCCACGTCCGTGTGCTCATTTAACGTTAACGCTACTGGTTGGTTTCTGACCCACTATAAGCCCGATCACAGACTGGGCTTATATCAAAGAGAAACTGGTGGCAGCAATTAGTGCTTGAGGTTATTCAATGCCTCTGTCAGTGATGGGGTAGGGGTTATTATATATACTTTGACCTGGCACTGGAAGGCATATACCACACTCACAGAGGGGTGCCTTAATAAAGCAGCACTGAAAGGGCAGCTGTGGTCCTTCTTTTATCCTCAGGCAGTTCTCTCACTGGCCTGAGCACAGATGAGGCGCTATAGAGCTGCCAGGTTCAGAGGCCAATATTTCACAGTAACAAATTGTGTTTTTAAAATAAGAGCATATATCAATTGTAGTACCACACACATTGTGTATATTGCATTGTGTGTGGTGTGTTGCAAACACTATGTTGGATGCACATCTAGAACCCTCAAAAAAAATATACGGAAACATGTAACGGCATCTAATCCCAATTCCAGTGCAAGCCTCAAATTTATCAGGCTTGTCAAGAACACTTCTTGGAGGTTCATAACGGTGATATGCACAGCCTGTCTGTGAAAGACATTGAAGGGTTGTCTAGATCTCATATGATGCGCTGTCCGGAGGCAAAGATCCAGATCCAGTCAAAATTAAAGTGACTTATTATGTTACACGTTTCAGAGCTTAAAGGGAACCTGTCAGCTCGTTTTTACCCCAAAGCTATCACTATCTGTCCCTGTACCTTGATAGTACATCCCTAACCATCCCTGTCTGACCTAAAATGTCCTATAATGTTTTTAAAAAATCACTTTGATACTTACATATCTGTATAGTAATTACTGGGACTGGGCGGCCTCCAGGGTTCCTTTCATCCCCTAGATGCTACTATCACACCCCAGAGCGCTCTCCTGATTCAAAATTATCGTTCCCCTTGACACGCTGCCGTCTGTGCGTCGTTTCCAATCTGGTGCATCGGGGGGGGGGGTTATTGGGTATACAGGCCGGCCTTAGAATGCACACTGCGCATGCTCCGAAGCTGGCTTGTGTGCCACTACAACCCCCACGATGCACCAGACTGGAAATGATGCATGGCCGGCAGCACGTCACACCCGGAAGGAGGAACAAGAATTTTGAATTTGGGAGTGCACTACTGGCTGAATTATCGTGCCCACTGGGGTGTGATAGTAGTATCGAGGGGGGGAAAAAGCCCTGGAGACCACCCAGTGTGACTACATATGTAGTCTAGAAGACTAATTGCCATACAGGACATGTAAGTATCAAAGTCATTTTTTACAAACATTATAGGGCAGTATTAGGTCAGACAGGGATGATTAGGGATGTAGAATGGGTGCAGAAAGTATTCAGACCCTTTACATTTTTCACTCTTTGTTTCATTGCAGCCATTTGGTAAATTCGAAAAAGTTCATTTTTTTCTCATTAATGTCACTCTGTGCCCCATCTTGACTGAAAAAAACAGAAACAGATTTGTGCAAATTTATTAAAAAAAACAAACTGAAATATCACATGGTCATAAGTATTTAGACCCTTTGCTCGGTATTGAGTAGAAGCACCCTTTGAGCTAGCTGGTACAGCCATGAGTCTACTTGGGAATGATGCAACAAGTTTCTCACCCCTGGATTTGGGGATCCTCTCCAGTTCCGTCAGGTTAGATGGTGGACAGTCATTTTCAGGTCTCTCCAGAGATGCTCAATTGGGTTTAAGTCAGGGCTCCAGCTGGGCCAGTCAAGAATGGTCACAGATTTGTTGTGAAGCCACTCCTTTGTTATTTTAGCTGTGTTCTTAGGGTCATTGTATTGTTGGAAGGTGAACCTTCTGCCAAGATTGAGGTCCAGAGCACTCTGCAAGTGGTTTTCAAAAGGGACTCTCTGGTCTAAAAACATTTTTGAGATAACGCTTGGAACGTGATCCCGCTGACCCCCCCCCGGTCAGACGTGCATTGGCGGGATCACATTCCAAGCGTTATCTCAAAAAGAATTTTCATTTTCGCAATCATTCCGCAGCGCTAGAGATGTTTTCGTTGCCGAGCCTTTAACGTGCCAACGAAGCGACCCGGCACCCTTGTTTCACGCGCACCTCATGTTGTGACGGCTCCGGATGAGTCGGGAACGTTTTTGACGAAAATCCGCAGGCAAAAGTCAACCCGAGTCAGCGGTATGAAACCGTATTCCGATCATGAACCTTTGACCAAATGACGAAAAAATGTATGTCTAAAGACTGCTCAAGTGAGGCAGGCACGCTTAGTGTTGGTGCGGCGACGATTTTACGTCGTCAATGCTCCAAAAACGCTGCTTTAAGTGCAGAATTCCTATCCCCTTTCCCAAATCCCCAAAACCAAATTGCTCCCCATCAATCCCTGTATACTACTGTATAGAGTGAGAGAACCACCACAGATAACCTTTCAAACTTTCTGGGAATTCTCCATTGACCCCGAAATGTAGCGTCTGCAGTTTGGGGTTCTGATCTGGCACAAATCCTAAGTCATATTAAAAGGCTTGTTAAAGTTTCAATTATGACTTCAAGGATTGTTACCCCTATTGGGTGGCATTAGAGTTTTCCACTTCCTTACTGAAGTGACACTTTGCATATTTCGCAGAGGAGCATTGCGGCTTTAAGTCTCCTTATCAGCTTATCTCTCTCCTTATGGTGGCAGGCAGATTCCTCTCCATAAGGTAGAAAGCTACTTCCCCAGACCTCGTCTTAGCCTCTCATACATCCAGATTCTGATCTCCCACACACTACACTGATGAGGGGCAGTCACCCCGAAACGCTGTGTCTGCAGATTATGGTTCTGATCTGGCACAAATCCTAAGTCATATTAAAAGGCTTGTTAAAGAGTCGATTATGACTTCAAGGATTGCTACCCTTATTGGGTGGCATTAGAGTTTTTTCACTTCCTTACTGAAGTGACAATTTGCATATTTCCCAGAGGAGCATTGCGGCTTTAAGTCTCCTTATCAGCTTATCTGCCTCCTTATGGCGGCAGGCAGATTCCTCTCCATAAGGTGGAAAGCTAGTTCTCCAGACCATTGACTTTTCAAAATCCTGTTTCCAACTGGCAATATTTTGGGAATTCTGTTGACAACCAGCAACAAAATCGGAACTTCTGTTGCTATACAAAGTTGCCGTAGGGAAACTAAAAGACCCCAGAGTGCACCCATCCAAGAGGTCTGATTACTTTCCATATCCACTATACTAGCAAGGTGCAAGGGCAAGTAGAGATAGCTTTGGGGGTAAAAACAAGCTGACAGGTTATAAACCTGGACATGAACCCTTACCTGTGAGTCATCATCAGAATCACAATTCAAAGTAGCAATTCCTGAGTGAAAATAAAGTGTTATAATTTGTGACATTATTAAAATATTGCTTTATAAATAAGATTAAAAATAAATTCTACGGTGAAAAATTAAATTATGGAACAAATAATAATCTCTATATCCTCATGTTATGAAAAATATATGTGCTTAAATTGTGAATAATTATCTTATATATAAAACCCGAAGGCCACTTCCGGCCAATCCAGCCAACTTCTGTGATGGCCTCCGACCTGTGTAAAAGACCGGAACCGGAAGTACCAGACCCACGAGCGGTGAGCGCGTAGCGCTCACCGCGAGCCGCTGTCAAAACGGCACAGCCGCTCGCGGTGGGCGCTAAAGCGCCACCACTCGCCGCTATCCCACCACCGGCCCCGCACTGAGCCCCGTGTGCGCCCATCCACATCCGGCAACCGCCCCGGCCCGGCCCACACTCCGGTGTGCGGCCTCCCCCGGCACCGCCCACAGCCCTGCAGCTCACCGCCCACTCTCCTCCATCAGGGACCGCCATCCCGCCACCGGCCCCGCACACTGCCCGGTGTAAGACCACCCACATCCGAGAACCGGCCCGGCCCACACTCCGGTGTGCGGCCTCCGCCGGCACCGCTCCCAGTCCTGCCGCTCACCGCACACACCCGCTGACTCTCCTCCATCAGGGAGCTGGCCCCTCCGGAACCGCCGCCACCACTGCCGCTGACCGCCGACAGCCCAGTGAGTGTTCTGCCCCCCAGCCTCCGCTCTCCTCTGCCCCCCAGCCTCTGCTCTGCTCTGCCCCCAGCCTCCGCTCTGCTCTGCCCCCCAGCCTCCCCTCTGCTCTGCCCCCCAGCCTCCCCTCTGCTCTGCCCCCAGCCTCCCCTCTTCTCTGCCCCCCAGCCTCCGCTCACCTCTGCCCCCCAGCCTCCCCTCTGCTCTGCCCCCCAGCCTCCCCTCTGCTCTGCCCCCCAGCTTCCGCTCTGCTCTGCATCTGCCCCCCAGCCTCCCCTCTGCTCTGCCCCCCAGCCTCCCCTCTCCTCTGCCCCCCAGCCTCCCCTCTCCTCTGCCCCCCAGCCTCCCCTCTCCTCTGCCCCCCAGCCTCCGCTCTCCTCTGCCCCCAGCCTCCGCTCTCCTCTGCCCCCCAGCCTCCGCTCTCCTCTGCCCCCCAGCCTCCGCTCTCCTCTGCCCCCCAGCCTCTCCTCTGCTCTGCCCCCCAGCCTCTCCTCTGCTCTGCCCCCCAGCCTCTCCTCTGCTCTGCCCCCTAGCCTCTCCTCTGCTCTGCCCCCAGCCTCTCCTCTGCTCTGCCCCCCAGCCTCCCCTCTCCTCTGCCCCCCAGCCTCTCCTCTCCTCTGCCCCCCAGCCTCTGCTCTCCTCTGCCCTCCAGCCTCTGCTCTCCAGCCTCCGCCCTCCTCTGCCTCCGCTCTCCCCTGCCTCTGCTCTCCCCTGCCCCCCTGCCTCCGCTCTCCTCTGCCCCAGCCTCCGCTCTCCTATGCCCCCAGCCTCCGCTCTCCCCTGCCCTCCAGCCTCTGCTCTCCAGCTTCCGCCCTCCTCTGCCTCCGCTCTCCTCTGCCTCCGCTCTCCTCTGCCTCCGCTCTCTTCTGCCTCCGCTCTCCTCTGCCTCCGCTCTCCTCTGCCTCCGCTCTCCCCTGCCCCCCTGCCTCCGCTCTCCTCTGCCCCCAGCCTCCGCTCTCCTCTGACCCCCAGCCTCCGCTCTCCCCTGCCCTCCAGCCTCTGCTCTCCAGCTTCCGCCCTCCTCTGCCTCCGCTCTCCTCTGCCTCCGCTCTCCTCTGCCTCCGCTCTCCCCTGCCTCCGCTCTCCCCTGCCCCCCTGCCTCCGCTCTCCTCTGCCACCAGCCTCCGCTCTCCTCTGCCCCCCAGCCTCCGCTCTCCCCTGCCCTCCAGCCTCTGCTCTCCAGATTCCGCCCTCCTCTGCCTCCGCTCTCCTCTGCCTCCGCTCTCCTCTGCCTCCGCTCTCCCCTGCCTCCGCTCTCCCCTGCCCTCCAGCCACCCCTCCGCTCTCCCCTGATCCCCTGAGCCACTGAGCCACCGCGCAGTGCTGGCCACTGAGCCACCGCGCAGTGCTGGCCACTGAGCCACCGCGCAGTGTTGGCCACTGAGCCACCGCGCAATGCTGGCCACTGAGCCACCGCGCAGTGCTGGCCATTGAGCCAACGCGCAGTGCTGGCCACTGAGCCACCGCGCAGTGCTAGCCACTGAGCCACCGCGCAGTGCTAGCCACTGAGCCACCGCGCAGTGCTAACCACTGAGCCACCGCGCAGTGCTAACCACTGAGCCACCGCGCAGTGCTAACCACTGAGCCACCGCGCAGTGCTAACCACTGAGCCACGACGCAGTGCTAACCACTGAGCCACCACGCAGTGCTAACCACTGAGCCGCTGTATACTGTGCTAACCACTGAGCCGCTGTATACTGTGCTACCCACAGAGTCGCTGTATACTGTGCTACCCACAGAGCCGCCTGTATACACACAATTCATTTCACCGCACTCCCCTAACTATTAGTAAATAAACTATATATGGATTCTAGACTACCCGATTCTTTAGAATCGGGCTGCCATCTAGTATTATATGAACGAGTATACAATAAATCCTATATTACATGAATGAGTGCCCAATAAATCCTATTACATTTACTTAATTTTTTTGTGATCTATTAAAATGTATTCTGTTGCCAAGGGGTTATCTTATTTTTTTATTTAAAATGAATGATAAATTATTCAAACTTGTTCCAGAAATTGATATGTACAGTATACTGTATATATTAATCGGATGATATTGCTTGTCCTTTAAGAATTGACATGAATAAATCTAAAAAAAAACTATTATTATTTAATACTATTGATTAATAATACCTAATGGCCACTTTACACACAACAACTTATATGTCCAACTTCTGAACAACTTGCTGGTTGCAGTGAAATCATGGACACATTGTTCCATTTGTACACAACCACAAAATGGAGCAATGTGTCCATGATTTCACTGCAACCAGTAAGTTGGTCAGAAGTTGGATATATAAGTTGGTGTGTGTAAAGTGGCCCTAAAACAATACTTAAAAAGAAAAAAAGGGTTTTTTTAAATCCTTTTTACCTAAAAATACCAGATGATTCACTTCCCATCCGCTTATTACAGTGCATTTGGACATAGGCGCAGGATGGGTGAGTGAGAGAATGTTACCAGAGAGGAAGATACAAAGAATTCAGAAGATCATTGCTCAAGATCACAGGGTGTGAGAGCCTGCAAGACCGGCACCAAACGAGGAGATACATACAGTACATAGCCCAAGGAACAACATTCATGGGTGATCAAGATCTTATCTATGGGTTATTCGAGGAGAAGAAGGAAATCTGGACATGTTTCATTGTGACAACAACATAACGATCAGAGCAGGGACACACGGAACCTCAATAGAAGACGTCACTAACCTCACTAGGTCCATTAGGTTTAAGAGAGGACAATCTATAATTCAAATACATTTCTTTTCTAACAATAATAATATGTCTTTGGAGTGTGAGAGGAAGCTGGAGGAAACCCATGCAAACATGGGGAGATCATACAAACTCCTTTCAGATGTCGTCCTTGGTGGGAATGGAAGCCAGGACCCCAGCGCTGCAGTGCTAACCACTGAGCCACCTTGCCACCCCAATGGAAGAGGTCAGTAACCTCATTAAGTCCCTTCGGTTTAAGAGTGGACAATCTGTAAATCCAATACACTTCTGTTTTGCCTGATCACTCAGACTATATTCAGTTGGTGTCACTTTCAGTGAATCTGGATTGACATCATGTTTTATTGCAAAATGTTTTGACAGGCCATGTAATAAATCTTCTCCTTGAATAACCCATAAAAATGATCTTGATCACCCATGAACGTTGTTCCTGAGGGCTATGTATGTATCTCCTCTTTTGGTGCATGCTCTCACACCCTGTGACCTTGTGCAATGATCTTCTGAATTCTTTGTATCTTGCTCACCCTTATACATCCTGTGCTAATGTGCTGTAATAAGTGGCTGGGAACTGAATCCACTGCTATTTTTATGTACAGATGAATTTAAAACCACCTTTTTCTTTTTAAGTATTGTTTTAGGTATTAATCAATAGTATTAAATTATAATAATTTTTTTTTTAGAGTTATTCATGTTCATTTTTAAAGGGTAAGCAATATCATCCGATTAATGTGTATACAGTGGATACGGAAAGTATTCAGACCCCTTTACATTTTTCACTCTTTGTTTTATTGCAGCCATTTGGTAAATTCAATAACGTTCATTTTTTCTCATTAATATCACTCTGCACCCCATCTTCCCATCTGGACTGAAAAGAAGCAGAAATTGGAGATATTTGTGCAAATTTATTAAAAAATAAAACTGAACTATCACATGGTGATAAGTATTCAGCCCCTTTGCTCAGTATTGATAAATATTCAGCCCCTTTGCTCAGTGTTGATGATAAGTATTCAGCCCCTTTGCTCAGTGTTGATGATAAGTATTCAGCCCCTTTGCTCAGTATTGATGATAAGTATTCAGCCCCTTTGCTCAGTATTGATAAGTGATCAGCCCCTTTGCTCAGTGTTGATGATAAGTATTCAGCCCCTTTGCTCAGTGTTGATGATAAGTGTTCAGCCCCTTTGCTCAGTATTGAGTATTTGCACCTTTTGAGCTCGTACAGCCATGAGTCTTCTTGGGAAAGATAAGTCAGAGCTCTGGCTGGGCCAGTCAAGATTGGTCACAGAATTGTTAAGAAGTAGCTCCTTCACTCCTTTGAAGCCACAATGATCTTGGGGTTCTTTTTTACCTATCTCACCAAGGCTCTTCTCCCATGATTGCTCAGTTTGGCTAGGCGGCCAGGTCTAGGAAGATGCCTGATGGTCCCAAACTTCCATTTAAGGATTATGGAAGCCACTGTGCTCTTAGGAACCTTGAGTACTGCAGAAATTCTTTTGTAACCTTGGCCTGATCTGGCCTCGCCATGATTCTGTCACTGAGCTCCTTGGGCAGTTCCTTTGACCTCATGGCTCTCATTTGGTCTGACATGCACTGTGGGCTGTGGAGGTCTTATATAGACAGGTGTGTGCCTTTCCAAATCAAGTCCTAAAAGTTTAATTAAACACAGCTGGACTCCACTGACGGAGTAGAACCATCTCAAGGAGGATCACAAGGAAATGGACAGCATAATATGAGTGTCTGAGCAAAGGGGCTGAATACTCATGACCATGTGATATTTCACTTATTTTTTTTTACTAGATTTGAACAAATATCTACATTTCTGTTTTTTTTCAGTGAAGATGGGGTGCAGAGTGTACATTAGTGAGAAAAAAATTAACTTTTTTGAATTTACCAAATGGCAGCATTGAAACAAAGAGTGAAAAATGTAAAGGGGTCTGAATACTTTCCGTAGTCACTGTACATGTGAATTTCTGAAACAAGTTCAGAAAAATGTATCATTAATTTTAAGTAAAATAATAAGGAAATAAATAAAAAAAAATAAGATAACCCTTTAGCAACAGAATACATTTTAATAGAACACAAAAAAGTCAAATACTTGGACGCTCATTCAATTAAATAGGATTTGTTGTATACTCGTTCATATAATTATTTACAATCTAGGCACATATATTTTTCCTAACTTGAGATTATAGAGATTATTATTTGTTCCTTGGTGTAATTTTTCACCGTAGAATTTATTTTCAATCTTATTTATAAAGCATTATTTTAATAATGTCACAAATTCTAAGACTTTAGTTTCACAGATATTATTCTGTGTTTTTTATGTTTTTTGGTGTGTTTAATTGATATGTGTAATGTATATACATGTATTGCTTGTTCTTTCATAAGTATGTTATGTGATCCTATTTGCAAAGTAATTTTCGTGGTTTTTTTTTTTACAAATGACTATGACATCAACAAACAGTATGTTCATTTAAGCCCCATGTTAGGAACGAGTTGTGCTTGTGAAGGGGCAACTTTAAAGGGAATCTGTCAGGTCAAAAATCCATATATGACTGGTATAATTTTCTAATTTCTCTTTCTAAGCTCTATCTATTCATGTATTTCTATTATTTATGCTTCCCTCCTATCCTGTGTAAACTGCAAACACTGAGATTATTCCATCTGTCAATCACAGTGAGTTCTCTGCTGTCCACTCCCCATAGGATGAATATTCATGTCACATATTCACATCACTGCACAGGAGATCACTAGAAGTCACTCACATTGGGGGGGCACTGTATCCTCCTCTCTGTTCTTTGTATGCAGCAGAACAAAAGGTCAAATAAAACACAGAATCTGTCAAGGGATAGCAAAGATACCTTCTTAGAGACACAGAGTAGATATCTTATATAGGTCAGGTAAGGCAGATGTGTACCTGTAATATTTCTCTCTCTCCCTCCGTTTCCTCATCAGAAGCTTCTAAGTGAAACTGAAACCTGACAGGCAGAGCACAGAGAGGAGGAGGGGAGAGCTGCCTGAGAAGGAGTGAATAAGCAAGGAGCTAACCTAGCTAATCGGATATGAATGTGATGGAGAGGACTAATGCAGCAGCTCCCTGCAGGGTGTGAAATGCTTATAGCAAAAAAAATACAAACAGTATAATAATGATTTTACATGTTTTAAAAGATCTGCCCAGGCACAATTCAGGGTATATATTAGTATCATTAGCACATCTCTATAGTGAAGTTTATTGGATACTTGCTCTTAATGCTCGCACTGCAGAGAGTCTCAACTACCTGTAAGGCACACGGAGGTGTGGGAGTGGTCATGTGGATCCACTGGACCACCAAAGTGAAGGCTGACCCATAGACAGGAACAGGCTGAGATGCCGGACTAGCAAAAGCAAAAGACTTCAATGAGAGATGTTGCCATTACAGTACGGAATGAAGCACACGGATAGGTCACTGTCTTTGAGGAGCTTTCATGGAGCTCAGGACTGTGAGGCAACTTGGAGACAGTCCAGGAGATGAGATGCTCAGTCAGGAGGTGGGGATGTGGCACTCGGGCACAGTGGATGAAGTATCCTCTGGACAAGCTCGTACTGGTGTAACGGGTTCCAAGGCAATGTGGCGGATGCACCGCAGGATGGACAGGTGACGTACTGGCAAGATGGTCCGCAGGTACAAGTGGCAGGCTCTAGAATGAGACAAGAGATATAAGCAAATGGATAATGCCAAGGTGAATACCAAGGCAGGGACCTGAGGGAAAGCATCACTAGTAGAGACAGGCGGCTAGTAGAGACAGGCGGTGTTGCTCAGGCACCACCTAGAAGGGGAAGGTGCCTTATTTAGATGTATTCCTCTACCGGAAAGCTGGAGGGCAAAATTAGGAATAGGTATATAAAGGATATAGTGGCGATCCCATATTGATTAAAATCTTCATCTTTATTAAAAAAGATTAAAATATCACAGAGGGTTGGATTATTGTCTCAAAATGTTTCAGGCAAAAGCCCTTAGTCACTGAGACCTGCACCAATAAGGACTGATTAATCGGGACATGGTGAGGCACTTTTCTCTTTATTTACCATAGAAATAGGTATACTGGCCTTTAAATTTAACTAGTGGACAGCACACGTCTTCTGAGTGCACTCTCGAGGGCTCTGCAGACAGGACGAACGCCCCAGGAGCATAAGGAGGTGGAGGGAGCATAGGAGGATGGCGCAGGACTGCTGACTAGGTGAGATACTAATCTCAGGTGATGCAGAAGAGGAGTAGAGAGAGTAGACTCAGCCTTCGGGCAAGAAAGAGCTCAAGCTGCTAGGTCTTTATGCCTTGTAGCAAACCTGGATGCTATTGGGTTTCACGTGCAGTAGCCGACCCTCTGTGGACCTGTCCAGAGCTTAGTAGCATTGAGGGCTAGAGGACTGGTGGGTACAGTCACTCAAAAGACCCGTGCTGTCTGCCTGAGATCCAGGGGTGAGAGAGGAACTACAGAGCTAGAAGATCGGGAACAAGTAGCAGGAAGGCCATACAACCAGCCCAGCAAATCCTTTCCAGACTGGTCAGACCCTGATGTATCCGGTGAACAGTCATCTGGACAAGTGACTGCTGCTTTACAAGTGAAGGTAAAGAAACTTCAAAGAGACTGTCTCCTTACCTCCCTCCTGTGACCTGTCTGCACAAATTCTCACTGCTGCCTCTACATCTTTCACTTCATTCATCTACTACTACAGCCCCCAGGTGCCTGCTCTTGCTGAGGGGAGTATGCCACCTTGCTGCTACACAATGTATCCCCTGGGAACATTACCTGCAGCGCTGGCCCTCCCTGACGTCATGAACTATCTACTAACTTTATCCCCTGTAAATATTCCCCTTAACACGTCCAGTCAAGGCCACGACCTCTGAGATCGCCACCCTGATGTATAGACTGTTGGCCCTGGATATGATGTTGTGGTCAACAGAAAAACAGTACTGTACATATCATATTATAAACACATGATATATAAACAGAATAATGTTCATAAATGGATGGATAATTATACATGGTCATTGTAATGCATATTTTTGGAATAAATGTAGCAATTCTGGAATGGGTTGGCACCAAAGAGAAATGCAATTGAAACAGGATTTTTTTCTTCACCCTGTGTTAAGTTTTGTCTAATTGTAATTACAATTCTCATGAGTGTTTTGGGGCAGTTTTTATGGTTGTATATAAGTGGGGACGATGTAGTTTTACTTGTACTTTACTTTACTGCTGTAGACTAAGCACTTTCGTCCGAAACGCGTCAAGCATGAGGGACTGCGTTCCCCATATGTAAAGTCCAGTGCTGGATTTTTCTACAATCTTATGATGAATTGAGTGGACTCCAGACACTTTAGTCCAGGCATCAAAAGGTCTCAGATGATTCTGGTGAGCACTTTCCCTCCACCCTTCCCTATGTGTAAGTTCTGCTGACGTGATGCCTGTCTCTGCAGGGCATGCTGTTTCTTCCTGCTTGTGTGGACGGCGTTTTTTTACCAAAACCACCGCTGATGATGTTGGCGAACAAGGAAAGTAACAAGGTCCCATTCATTATTGGAATGAACAATCATGAGTACGGCTGGATATTCCTATCGGTAAGTGGTTGCTCATTTATAATGGCGCCCTCTATAAGGGCAACCACCAATGTTTTCATGGAGACCAATATCGTTCAAAACCACACTCAGTCTGCTTTCACCTCTGCTGTATTTTCACTTCCGGCAGATTAGGCAAACCTGAACTTTCAAGTTCCAGGTTTGCCATTTTGCAAAAAGCAGAAGCGCCCCAGATGCGGCACTCTTGCGGCAAGGTTGCGCTTGTGCTAATGCATTGTAAATGGACCTCCGGACATGTGTGGAGGCTTACGTTTTCGTCAGTTATCTGGCACTTCCGGTGATGGAAGAAAACCGCTGCTAGCTGCGGTTTAAGACACGCCGGAAGTGACGAATAACTGACAAAAACTTAAGTCTCCACACATGTCCGGAGGTCCATTTACAATGCATTAGCACAAGGAGAACTTTGCCACAAGTATGAAGCAAGTGTGCCGCATCTGGTTTTTCTAACAAAACTCTGACGGATTTCTAAAAACGCCAATTGTAAACGTACCCTAAAAAGTAGAAACCAAATGTATCAAGCTTTTCATGTTGTAAACAGGTTCTGCTGAGGATGCACAATGTAAAGCAATAAGTATAAAAGAGTCACTCATAGGATCACTGCATCTGCATAGGAAGTCAGTGGGTCAGACGGGTCGTGGAGGCTACCAATTGGTGTTGTGCTTGTACAGGTGGAAATACAGTCGTGGCCAAAAGTATTGACACCCTGCAATTCTGTCAGATAATACTCAGTTTCTTCCTGAAAATGATTGCAATCACAAATTCTTTGGTATTATTATCTTCATTTAATTTGTCTTCAATGAAAAAAACACAAAAAGAATTGTCCTAAAGCCAAATTGGATCTAATTCCACACCAAACATAAAAAAGGGGGTGGACAAAAGTATTGGCACTGTTAGAAAAATCATGTGATGATTCTCTAATTTGTGTAATTCACAGCACCTGTAACTTACCTGTGGCACCTAACAGGTGTTGGCAATAACTAAATCACACTTGCAGCCAGTTGACATGGATTAAAGTTGACTCAACCTCTGTCCTGTGTCCTTGTGGGTACCACATTGAGCATGGAGAAAAGAAAGAAGACCAAAGAACTGTCTGAGGACTTGAGAAATTATGAGGAAGCATGAGCAATCTCAAGGCTACAAGTCCATCTCCTAAGACCTGAATGTTCCTGCGTCTACCGTGCGCAGTGTCATCAAGACGTTTAAAGCCCATGGCACTGTGGCTAATCTCCCTAGATGTGGACGGAAAAGAAAAATTGACGAGAGATTTCAACGCAAGATTGTGCGGATGGTGGATAAAGAACCTCGACTAACATCTAAACAAGTTCAAGCTGCCCTGCAGTCCGAGGGTACAAGAGTGTCAACCCGTACTAACCGTCGACGTCTGAATGTAAAGGGACTGTATGGTAGGAGACCCAGGAAGACCCCACTTCTTACCCCGAGACATAAAAAAGCCAGGCTGGAGTTTGCCAAAACTTACCTGAGAAAGCCTACAACGTTTTGGAAGAATGTTCTCTGGTCAGAGGAGACAAAAGTAGAGCTTTTTGGGCAAAGGCATCAACATAGAGTTTACAGGAGAAAAAAAGAGGCATTCAAAGAAAAGAACACGGTCCCTACAGTCAAACATGGCGGAGGTTCCCTGATGTTTTGGGGTTGCTTTGCTGCCGCTGGCACTGGACTGCTTAACCTTGTGCATGGCATTATGAAGTCTGAAGACTACTAACAAATTTTGCAGCATAATGTCGGGCCCAGTGTGAGAAAGCTGGGTCTCCCTCAGAGATCATGGGTCTTCCAGCAGGACAATGACCTAAAACACACTTCAAAAAGCACTAGAAAATGGTTTGAGAGAAAGCACTGGAGACTTCTAAGGTGGCAGCAATGAGTCCAGACCTGAATCCCATAGAACACCTGTGGATAGATCTAAAAATGGCAGTTTGGAGAAGGCTCCCTTCAAATATCAGGGACCTGGAGCAGTTTGCCAAAGAAGAATGGTCTAAAATTCCAGCAGAGCATTGTAAGAAACTCATTGATGGTTACCGGAAGCGGTTGATCGCAGTTATTTTGGCTAAAGGTTGTGCAACCAAGTATTAGGCTGAGGGTGCCAATACTTTTGTGTGGCCCATTTTTGGAGTTTTGTGTGAAACGATCAATGTTTTGCTTTTTGCTTCATTCTCTTTTGTGTTTTTTCGTTTAAGACAAATTAAATGAAGATAAAAATACCAAAGAATTTGTGATTGCAATCATTTTCAGGAGGAAACTGAGTATTATCTGACAGAATTGCAGGGGTGTCAATACTTTTGGCCACAGCTGTAACTGAGCAGATGCAGAAGCACAGAAAATGTAGACTCATTGATAACAGAAGGACACAATTGTGCTTTATTAACCAGCTACAAGTTCTTTAGTCAAAATGTAGCAGTAGGCTGCTTTCACATCTGCGTTTTTGCAAATCTGGAGAATTACGCCTTTTTTGCAAAAAACAGATGCGGCACACTTGCACCTCACTTGCGGCACGTTTGCGCTTGTGCTAATGCATTGTAAATGGACATGTGTACAGATTTACATTTTCGCCAGTTATCTGGCACTTCCAGCCTGTCTTAGGCTAGGGTCACATCTGCGTTTCTATTTGGAAATCCTGATCCGGTTTTGAGCCTTTAAAAAGCTCAAAACCGGATCAGAAAACACTCCCATAGGAGCCCATTATGGTAACCGGATTGCACTACATGCAATCCGGTTACCGGCTCCGGATCTGCAGCCTGCTTGAAAAATCATGCAGGCTGCAGTTTTCGGAGCGCTTCTGTGATCCGCAATGCGGTAACCGTATTGCTCAGGATTAGTTATGAGCGAGCACTAAAATGCTCGGGTGCTCGATGCTCGGGCCAAACATCTCGAGATGCTCAGGTGCTCGACCGAGCACCGAGCCTAATGTAAGTCAATTAGTGACAGGCTCCGCCCACAGACTTCCGGCTATAAAACAAGTGTTTCTGGGAAAGGGCAGGAGGGGGGGGGGGGTTTTTCAAATCGTCGCAGAATACAACACCTTGCTGTGCCCCCTGAGGGACCCTAACAATCAATCTGCTCTTTGTGAGGTGCCAGCTCACTGCGTGCACTGAAGGGAACAGTGTATTTGTGTCAGATCGATAATTATTAGTGAAGACTCCGAGCAACCCGGCGGTACTCAGTGCTCGCCAAGTATCCCGAGTACCGGTATACTCGTGCGAGTAACGAGTAGCGCCAAGCATGCTTGCTCATCCCTACTCAGGATGTGTAATCCAGAGCAATGCGGTTACCGTTTACTTTGTTCATCCCTGCTGCCACAGGGATGAACAAAGTGTTAACTGTTTAATAAAACTTTAATTATTATTAGTTGTGAGCAACATGTCTCTAGGGGGTGCCCCCCCCCCCTAGAGACATGCTGCCCACTCCTGTGGGCATGTCAGGGGTTAATAACCCATTTACAGCAAGCTGGCTATTGTCGGCTTTCTACAATTTTATCAATGAATCCACGGCTCCCCTGACAGTTGCGCAAATACTGTATGTAATGTACGTATAGTTTCTGCCGCTGTCCGAGGTCCTGTAGGCTTTTACATTAGATCTATGGCTGTGCGCTGCCCATAGATCTAATGTAAATGCCTAAAGGATCCTGGACAGCGGCAGATACTACAACTGCTAAATCCCAAGGACTGGACAAGATCAGTATTTATTCCTATTCTCAAGAAGGGAGATTCTACCTACTATGGAAACTTCCAGATACTATTGTGCTCATACCTCAAGCCAGTAAAATACTGCTGAAGATCCTGCAAAGACGGATGCAGCCATAAGGTACCGTCACACGCTAGGATATAGGTGAACGAGATCGTTAGCTATGTCACGTGACGACTCGACGTTAGTGTGTTGTCACACGCAAGGATATCGTTAACGATCTTAAATATTTTGGCAACGCGCCAGCTATTTCGAGAAGAACGTTTGAACGATGTAAAACAGCGGCAGGAATAGGAGAATTATGAATGGCATAGTCAAAAAGGTGTCACACTGAACGATGTTGCTGCTTCCCAAACGTTAATTGGACGACGAACGATAGATTTGAGGTCAAGATCTCAAATTTTTGATGAACGATCCAATGAATCCTTCCAACATGTTGGTTTACAGCAACGACACACATATCGTTGACGGTACTCTTTCAACGATATCGTTAACGAGATCCTAGCTGTGTGACGGTACCTTTACTTTGACAAAAGTTACCTAAGGAAGAAGCAAGATTCAGAAAAAGCAGAGGAACAAGAGATGTAATTGCTAATATGAGATTGATAATGGAAAAGGCCAAAGAATACAACAAGGAGCTACTATTTTTCTTCATCGACTACAGCAAAGTCTTGACTGTGTTAATCACCAGAAAATTTGTAGTACCATGAAGGTATGGTGTGCCGAACCATCTGATCAGCCACATCAGGAACCTTTACATCAACCAAGAAGCAACAGTCCAAACGGAATGTGGTGACACGGCATGGGTCAAAGTTGAGCAGGCGACAGACGAGGTGGCGTCCTGTCATCAATTCTCATCAATTTACTGTGTATGCAGAAGCTATTTTCAGGAAGTCTAGACTTGCCAAAAAACAAGAAGGAATCAAAATTGGTGAAAGAATCATCAACAATCTAAGATAAGCAGACAATACAACACTGATAGCAACAAGCATAGATGGAATGAAGACTTAATACAGGATCTAAAGATGGAAAGCTCCAACATGGGACTGCTACTCAACACAAAGAAGACAAAGATACTGACTATATGCCAGATACAACCAGGACACATGTGAGATGGATGGTGACAAACTAGAAGTGGTAAAGGACGTCACCCAACTGGGATCAATGATCACTCAAGATGCAATGACGACACCAGAGTCTATGGGCAAATCAACAATGAAGTCACTTGACAATGTCTTCAAATAAAGGATCATTTCACTGGTGATGAAGGCGCATCTCGTATATAGTCTGGTCTTTTCTGTAGTATCATATGTAAGTGAAACATGGATGATAAAGAAACAAGACCGAAGATTCAATGCCTTCAAAATGTGGGGCTGGAGAAGGATGTTATCAATACCATGGATGGCAAGAAGAACAAACAAATCTATTTTGGAACAAATCAATGCAGATATTTCACTTGAAGCATGGATCACCAAGCTACAACTTGACGACTTTGGACACATCATACGAAGAGAAAAATCATTAGAGAATGACATTATGGTAGAAAAATAGAAGGAAAAGGCAAAGAAGAAGACCAGCAACCCAATGGCTTGATACTGATAATCAGGTTTATGAGAAGACCCTGGTGGACCTTTCTAGGCTTGGATAAGAGCCTGCTGGACGTATCTTGGCTTGGAGAAGATACTGGTGGACCTATCTAGGCTGCACAAGATCCATCTTCCTAAAGAGCATTTATCTATGAAGTCATCATGGCTTGAGATCAAGCTGAAGGCCAATAATTTTAAAAAGCTCTGTCCGTTAAAGTCTGTACCATTACTGGGCATTTACCCAACCCCCAGGATTATCATTAGCAGTAATCGTGACAGACTCTAATTAGAGTCAGATCTGTTTCCCCATTAAATTTGTTAGTCCTGCACTACAGTCTACTCATAATTCCCTGCACCCACAAGCTTTTCTGGCTACCGCCGACTCTTATAGTGCACCTCAAGTCTCTTCTGAACTAGGCCTCCTGCTGTCTTCATTAACTGGCCCTTCAGCTTTACTATATATTCTACTATTTTCCATTTGAATAGGGCCTCCTAGGACCTCCTATCCAAGGGCTCAAACGCGTGATCAATATTTTACCGCTGGTTAATTAAATGGCTCTTTTTGGCGCCCTCAGGTGCTCACCAAACCTTTGCCCGTTAATATTGGGCCGGTCCTGGCCCATTCATGCCTCACATATGATCAACTCTTCCTTTATTTAGGCCTCCTGGGCCTTCAGCTCACATGAATGACTTCCCTTTAAATGGTACTTCTGTGCTAACCATTCCTTAATTGGACCCTCCTGACCTCGCTGCTTTACTAAGTGCTACCATCCTTTAAATAGGGCCCTTTTTACATTGCTGCTTTCATGAGCCCTTAGCATCTCTTTAATTGGGTTTTTGTCACCTTGTTGCTCTCCAGAGCGCTAACATTCCTTTAATTGGGCTTTCTTGGCCTTGCTGCTCTCCTGAGCACTCACCTGTCCGTTTACGTGAGCTTTCCTGGCCTTGCTCGTCTTCTGAACATTAATGTGCCTTTAACGCCAATGATACCTCAATGAGGCTACAAACTCCCCAGAGAGGGACAAAATCAATTTTAAAAAATCCACTTTATTGGAGCATAAACATACAGTTAATCCCATTAATATATAGGACGATGACAAACACAGGATAGTACGAGAAGTTCACACATGCTGAATGTGTAAAATTACAAATAATAAGACACTACTATCTCAGCTACACAAAGGTGTATGGGAGCCTAACCAGCCTTCCTGGCCTCGCTGCTTTCCTGAGCACAACGTCCCTTTTATTGGGCCTTCCTGGTCTCACTTCTCTCCTGAGAACTAATATCCCTTTAATCAGTCCTTCCTGGCCTTCCTTCTCACTACACCATTCACTACTCCCAGGGCAGTGTCACCGTCAGGGCATACACTGTATGGGGCCCGGTGGAGATTGGGGCCGGTCATCCAGGGGCCAGTGTAATTCTTTAATGCTTTCTTAGGCCCTGTGCCTGGGCTTTGCCTCCATACTTCTTCAACTGGTCCCACTCCTGTCAGTCACTGCCGCAGCTGGCAGACACTGAAGCAGAGGGGGATGGCTGGCCGAGACTGGCATCTTTAGTGACACCAGACTTGGCCAGGTTTGTACTGTGCATACACTTAATAGCCTGTCACATGCAGTACATACAGGAAGTCACCGCACAGCACGCCATCAGGATTGAATGTCGGAGCTGCTGCCCGTGTCTGATGAGTATGATGTCTGCCTGTGTGTTTCTGTCTGTCTTCTGGCTCCTGTTCCCAGCTCCAACCCAGCATCATACTGTATATACTGGGCCACAGTATATCCTGTATTACAGTGTACTGTGTATACACAAAATAAAGACAGCTGTCTATTGTGCATATAGCCAGCAGCAGTCTATTGTGCATACAGCCAGCAGCCTACTGTGTATACAGCCAGGAGCAGTCTACTGTGCATACAGCCAGCAGCAGCCTATTGGCATACAGCCAGCAGCAGTATGTTGTGCATACAGCCAGCAGATGATTGTGCATACAGCCAGCAACAGTCTACTGTGCATACAGCCAGCAGTCTATTGTGTATACAGCAAGTAGTCTTTTGTGCATACAGCCAGCAGTCTTTTCGTGCATACAGCCAGCAGTCTTTTTGTGTATACAGCCAGCAGTCTAGTCTCTATTGTGCATACAGTCAGCAACCTCTTGCACATAAAAATAGCTGTCTATTGTGCATACAGACATAAGCCTATGGTGCATACTACTGACTATATATATATATATATATATATATTATATATATACACATATACATATATATATATAGCCTGTATCCTCACATAAGCAGCTTTTCCAAGAGGAGGCTGTGGAATGAACCCGGGAGGAGTTTCAAGTGGGCCCAAATTTTTGCCTGTATGGGGCCCTGAAATTCCTGTTGGCAGCCCTGCCCCCGAGAACCAATTAACTTGTTTTAGTTCTTGATTGATTTTTGTTCCTGCTGTTTTATCTGTAACGAACAGATGATGCTCTTCATTCACACAAGTTTCAATGTGTACTCCTGACTGGGGAGCACACGCTCCCATGCATTGGCAGAACATATAGAATCACATAGTGGGTGCCTGTAGGAACTACTGGATCTCTATGCAGTTGAGGCTGAGCCCTCTGGGGGGCATCTGTAATTTGTTAAGCAGTTATTTGGTGCGAAGCGGCCCACCTTGTCTAATAGCTGGGCGTGACCAATAGGCTGAGCTCTGATACTGTGCCTTACATGGACTTGTGTGACTGACGCCCTGTTGGTAACTTTGTGTCTATAAATACCACCAGTCACCTCCTTGTCAGCATGGCCGGTCGCAGGTGCCACAACCGCCCCCGTGCCTGGTTTGCAGGGGATTGAGCACCGGTATTCAGACACCTGTGTTGCCTCCAGTGGAGCTGGCAGCCTCCTGCTGGGTGCAATGGATATTGGACATGGCTAAATTTTGGTGTGTTTTTTTTGTATGTGTTATATGCGTTCATCATCCAAAGAAAAATGCGGCACTCACTGGTTTCTTTGTGCTTTTTTTTATTTACCTATTCCAGGTGGACGGTAGGTGCAGGGAGGGGGTGGAGGAGGAAGATCTTCCAATAAAGTCTTACCATCGTTTGGTTCCCTCACCCTATCTTGTCTGAGTAGTGTTCCACCCACAATTAAGGAGTTTGGGCATTGAGTTGGGATGAGCCCTGGTCCATGGGGTCTTTCTAAAGGCAGCCAGGCAAGCGAACAAGAGTAACCACTGACCCCATGTCTCCAAATCCCTGTCTTAAGTTACAGGAGCAAAAGCAGCTCTAGAGCACAAACTTCTGCTCCAATGAATACAAATACTGTACAGAGTAAGAGCAGAGGAATACTCCTCAGCATGGAGATATGATGTGGCCAGGGCTAGGGGTACTCGGACACCGAGACTGATGGCTTTTTGGATGGGGGAATCATGGGTGGTCGGGTTCCCGGTTTCGTGCCCTGGTTATCATTTGTTAGATGGTGGGGGAAAAAAGGGAGTATTTACAGGGGAACGTGACGCCACCTGTGGTTCCTGGTTAAATGGTACCGGCGCTGCAAGCCGGCCGCTGAGGTGATGGTAGGTGCAGCAGAGAATGGTACAGCTCCCCACAGGTGGAGCTATTACCTCAGGGCAACAGGTGATGGTTGAGGATGAGGGGAGTTGTGGTGATACTTCTTACCCCTCTGGTGAGCTGCTGGTGGTAGTGTTGAAGCCCTCCGGGTACCGACGGGAAGAACAACGGAGACCAGTTCAAGTTTGACTCCACTTTACTGAGTACCAGCAAATGGTAAAATGGAACACGGTACAGTTTGGTTGACCGCGTGGATGTTGCCAGCTCAGGGTCCCCCTTATGGAGTCTCTGGATGTTTACTTTCTTTGTCTTTCGGGGTCTGTTCTATTCTTCCTGTCCCTTCCACTTTTACATCGCTCTCCCACCAGTCCTACGGTCGGTCACTAGCCCTCCAGGTCTGTCCCTTACCGGTACGGACAGGAGCAGCAGGAGCACACAATTTCACCCGCCACCGGAATTCAGTCCACAACCACTAGTGCCCTCAACTGGTTTCTGTCCTGAAGGGTGAGATGTCCTTGTGGTGCTGTCAGCAACCCGGTTACTAAGGGCCCACAGCTCGTCGGTCAGCGGTCAGAGGTGAACTTCTGACCGCCTCGGCTTCCCGCGTTGCCGGTGTCTTTTGCCCCAACGTGACCAGCCGGCTCCTACCAGTCCTGGTCCGTTGCCTTCTCTCCTGGGCCCCCACTTAAAGATGAGGCTCCCTCCTGTCAGCTGTGCTGTCAGGCCCGTCCTTACTGACTGCCTTCCCAGCACTGTCTGTTAAACTGTCACTCTCTCTGTCTAACTCTACCCTAGGCTCCACCCTATTTTGGGACCTACAAAATGACTGGTCCCCCCTACTCTAAGTGGCCTAGTCCTAATTGTGTGTGAGAACAGACTCCATAGGTTAAACCCTGAACTGACAACTTACAGAGATATCACATTGTTGTTAAAGTGCAATACCTCTCTGTGGCACCTAGCCAGAGGGGTGCCACAGATAGGTCATAGTTTGGTGGAGCCGCGTATTGTAAGACATGTCTTTGTTATAATACTTAATATGTCTTTGTGTTTAGCTATTGGATATGATGGATGCAGCGGGAGGAATGACGCAGGAGTCTGTGGCGATGAAGTTGCAACATGTTTTTCTGCTGGTGAGGGAAGATAACAGATGCACTTTTATGTTTTTATTATCCAATTAGTTTTTTAGGTCTCATATATTTAATGTTCATTTTTAGGGTCTGAACCCAGAAGCCATTCCTCCCGTAATGGATGAGTATCTCTGTGACGCAACTGATCCAGTAGAGATCCGCGACCGCTTCCAGGATCTGTGTGCAGATCTCTTGTTTGTTATTCCAGCCCTAAAGATTGCAAAATCTCATCGAGGTACAAAACGCTCACATAGGAGTTCATAGCTAAAAATATTACCTTCTATATTGTCTAGTACTGGCAGCGAATGATGTATCCAGGAATCCTCCAGGGAGCTTTCTGCATCTTTCTTCCTCTGAACTAATCTCAAATGATTTATGAAAGATTAAATCAACTATGGGGATTGTAAACTCTTCAGTCACAATACGCTCACTATAGGTTACTCAGTTAACTCATTCTGCAGCCAACAATGGACAATGCCGCACAGAGGCTCTAGAAGGCAAAGTATAATGATAGTAACACTGAAGCCATCACAGATTGTACACTCACCTTATTTCTCATTAGATATGGGGCTCCCTGTGTATTTCTACGAGTACCAGCACCCGCCAAGCTTACTAGCTAATGTTAGACCAGACTTTGTGAGGGCCGATCACGCCGATGAGCTCGTCCTTGTGTCCGGAGGACCCTTCCTGAGAGATGGCGTCATATACGCTGGTGAGTCAGTAAAAATAAAAACTTTGATTTACAGTTGTGCTCAAAGCACACCCCGGCAGATTGTTTACTTTCTTGTCCTTTTTTCACAGAATATGAGTAACACAAAAACATTTTTTCCTCTCATGGTTAGTGGTTGGGTGAAGCCATTTATTGTCAAATTACTGTGTTTTCTCATTTTAAATCATAATGACAACCAAAAACATCCAAATGATCAAAAGTTTACATATTGCTGTTCTTAATACTGTGTATTCCTCCCTCTTACATCAATGACATCTTGAAGTCTTTTGTGGTAGTTGTGGATAAAGCTCTTGGTAAAGCTGCCCATTCTTCTTGGCAGAAAGCCTCCAGTTCCTGTAAATTCCTGGGCTTTCTTGCATGAACTGTGCTTTGCTTGAGTTCTCCCCAGAGCAGCTCAATGATACTGAGGTCAGGAGACTGAGATGGCCACTCCAGAACCTTCGCTTTGTTCTGCTGTAGCCAATGACAGGGCGACTTAGCCTTGTGTTTTGGATCGTTGTCATGATGGAACATCCAAGTACATACCACGTGCAGCTTTCAGTCTGATAAGTGCAAATTTGCTTACAGTATTTGTTGATAATGTGCTGCATTCATCTTTCCTTCAAATTTAACCAAGTTTCCTGTGCCTTCGTAGCTCACACATCCCCACTTCATCAGTGATCCACCTCCATGCTTTATGGTAGGAATGGTGTTCCTTTCATCATAGGCCTTGTTTACGCCTCTCCAAATGTAACTTTTATGGTTGTGGCCAAAAAGTTCGATTTTGGTCTCATCACTCCAAATGACCTTGTTCCAGAGGTTTCGAGACTTGTCTCTGTGCTGTTTGGTGTATTGTAGGTGAAATACTTTGTGACATTTGCGCAGTAATAAGAAATTTATGGAAAGACGGTGTTTTCCGGTCCGCGCTGCCAGGTTCATTCACATCAAAGAAAACCAATAATCGATGTTTTGATCCAATCCTTCCTTTATTCTCCTCCTACGCGTTTCAGTGCCCACCCGGCACCTTCATCAGGGTGGGCATCATCACCTGATGAAGGTGCCGGGTGGGCACTGAAACGCGTAGGAGGAGAATAAAGGAAGGATTGGATCAAAACATCGATTGGTTTTCTTTGATGTGAATGAACCTGGCAGCGCGGACCGGAAAACACCGTCTTTCCCTAAATTTCTTGGTACATCTCCACGTGCGTGGAGCCGGTGGGAGTCCTGCAGCAGCCATCAGGATATTCATCTATGAGCCTTCAAACCAGTTGTGGGTCACACAACTGGAATAGGTGAGTGAATTGCCTTTTTCACCACTATACATTCTAGTGTCTAGTGATAAGGGCACTATTGCGCCTCTTGTTCCCCCCCCCCTTTTTTTGTCTTTTATTTGCGCAGTAATGGCTTTCTTCTGGCGATTCAACCTAGCATCCCATTTTTCTTCAAGTGCCTCCTTATTGTGCATCTGGAAACAGCCACACCACTAGTTTTCAGTTTTCAGCTGAACAATTTTCCTGACAGTTGTGGCCGAAATTTTTGTTGGACTACCTGATCGTGGTTTGGTTTTCCATTTGTTAATCATGGTTTGAACACTGCTGACTGGCATTATCAATTCCTTGGATATCTTTTTGTATCCCTTTCCTGGTTTATACAGTTCAACTATCTTTTCCTGTAATTCATTTGCTTTCCCCATGATTCACAATCCAGAAATGTCAGTGGCTAGGTAAAAGATGCAAGAGTCTGTCTGGATCCCATAAACTCACTCAGCTTTTATGCACACACACTGATTACAAGCAAACAGGTCACAGGTGAATATGGTCTCTTTTTTAGCCATTCAAACCCATTTGTATCGACTTCTGTGCCTGTTATCAGGCCATAATCACTAGAGTATGTAAACTTTTGATCAGGATCATTTGGATGTTTTTGGTTGTCATTATGATTTAAAAAGAAAAAACACAGTAGTTTGACAACAAATGGCTTCACCCAACCACTAACCATGAGTGAAAAAAATGTTTTTGTGTTATCATTCATATTCTGTGAAAAAAGGGCAAGAAAGCAAAAATTCTTCCAGGGTATGTAAACTTTTGAGCACAACTGTATATAGTATCAAACTCAGACCTTGATGTGTTTCTGGTCTGTATATAACGTAGGCAACAAGATAAAGCTCCTGATGGAGTCCGTGTATGTTATTTCTCACAGCTACTTTCCCAAACAAACGATTACAGCAAAAATGAAGTCAAGTATTTGGTTCTCATTTTTTGTTTCCAACATGGCCCTATAGTGCACAATCCACCACCTCCATCTAGTCTGTGCCATTGTTCCCTGCAGAGAATATATGCCCAATGTGACTCCAACTGACTGCATTAAAGAAATGACTTCATCAAAGGATCTGATGTTCTTCTGACAGAACCCCTGATGAAGCCAGAAACATGAAATGTGAACATAGTCTTATACTGATGTTGTTTTATTTCCTCAGGACCTGCGACCCCAGAAGAGAAAGTCCTGGCCAGAACCATAATGAAATACTGGGCAAACTTTGCTCGTAATGGGTAAGATCATGCATTAACCCTAGAACGCATACCCATAGAAATCTACACATTCACGCACCGGGGCCTTTTAGGCCCGTTTTCAATTATCATGGAATAACTTAAAAAAAATACTTTTCAAAGTTTATTGCAAAGTAAGGATGCATTCCCACTAGCGCTGGGGTCCGCCAGGATGGGATTCCGTAATGGATCTGACCTCCTGGTGACCCCAGCTAAGGCTGGCGGTCGCATACCTGGGGCCTCGCAGGACTGCCAGGTTACCTGTTTTCTATTTTCTGTAAAATGACTTTAGTTAGATTTTTGAAACTCTAGGTAATCCTCAGGTATATAGTTGTTAGTAATTTCCAGTTGTTCATATATTTTTATGCTATAGGCATTTCGGTATAACAACCTTTTTTTGGGACTACCCCATATTCACGCACCTGGGGCCTTTTAGGCCTGTGTGCAAATAACACGGAATAACTCAAATAAAAATACTTTTCAAAATTTATTTTGCAATTGCAAAGCAAGGATGCATTCCCAGTAGCGCTGGGGTCCGCCAGGAGGGGATCCGTAATGGATCTGACCTCCTGGTGACCACAGCTAAGGCTGGCGGAATGACTGTGCCATTGTAATTTTAGATGTCAGTAAACTAAATAGAAAAAAAGAAAAAGATTACAATCAGGCTTGTGCACTGTAAACAGTATGTGATAAGACTCTTTGTTAGGGTCCCAGCACACCAAGCGATATAAAGCAGGTAAAGTGCAGCCCCCCTCCTCTTACCTCCAACAGATCACTTTCTTATAGTGCAGTAGAAGCCTCTGGTTTTGGAGCTCAGAAAGTTTCTATTTCCAGACAAAGGAAAGCTGACTTCTTCCTCCAAAGCTCCAGCAATTAGGACAAAAAGACCTGTGATGAGGTCAGAGACACATGACTTTGTGAGGGAGCCTCCCTTCCAATATCACATGACCATGTTGTCATGCAGAATCCACACTCTTCCCAGAGTCATAAAAGTTCTTCCCCAGCAACAATACAGACAAAAAGACTGAATATCACATGTAAACCTAGTACGGGCCTAAAAGGCCCCAGGTGCGTGAATATGGGGTAGTCCCAAAAAAAGGTTGTTATACTGAAATGTCTGTAACATAAAAATATATGAATAACTGGAAATTACTAACAACTATATACCTGAGGATTACCTAGATTTTCAAAATTCAAACTAAAGTACTTTTACAGAAAATAGAAAACAAGTAACCTGGCGGGCCTGCGAGGTCCCAAGTATGCGTTCTAGGGTTAAATCAGAATGACCGCACATCTGCTTACATAATTACCCTGTGTCATCTGTCATCCACTTCCATCAGGATATCCTCCTATCACATGCCGGCGGCAGCCATATTTGCACATAAGTGATGGTACTGGCCCATTGCACAATACCGCCAGCAGTGCCAAAGCCGCCCGCAACCACCATCACTCAAAGCCACCGCCACCTGAGACCACAGTCGCCGTCCCCTCAGCTGCCACCACACCACACCTTGAGTAACTGCGCATGCATACACCCTGCATGCATGTACACTTACTCAGGTGTCCGTCATCTTTGGACAGCTGTGTATAAAAAGATGGTGGTGTGAACTGGTATGTGCATGTGCACTTATTCACACCACCACCATCTTTGGACACCACAAGGGGGAGAGAGCACAAGGAGGGAGAGACAAAGCACAGGGGGACAAGCGCACAGGTGGGGTAGAGAGAGAGCACAAAGAGGGCAGAGAGAGCACACAGGGGAGCAGAGAGAGCACGCAGAGGGAGGGATGAGTGCACAGGGGGAGGGGCGGGCAAACAGGAGGAAGGGTGATGGCATACGGGGAGGGGTGAGTGCACAGGTAGAGAGAGAGCACACACGGGGCAGAGAGGGTGCACTAGGGGCCAGAGAGAGCACACATGGGAGCATAGAGAGCACACACAGGAGCAGAGAGGCACACAGGGGGAGGGGCAAGTGCAAAGGCATAGGGGTGAGCACACAGGAGGAAGGGTGAGGGCATACGGGGAGGGGTGAGTGCACAGGTAGCTAGAGACCGTGCACGGGGGGCAGAGACGGCGCACAGCAGGGGCAGAGAGATCACATAGTGGGGCAAAGAGAGTGCACAGGGGGAGGGACGAATTCACAGGGGGCGAGCACACATGGGTGAGAGAGTGCACAGTCGAGAGATAGCTTAAAAGAGAGAGCACAGAGGGGAGAGGACAGCACAGGGGGAGAGACTGCTTACAGGGGGAGAGTGCACAGGGGGAAGACAACTCAAAGGAGAGAGCTTATGAAGGGAAAAGGCAGCATATGTGGGAGAGGACAAGGGGGAGAGAGACAACGCACAGAGGGGAGACAGGTCAAAGGAGAGAGCACAGAGGGGAGAGAGACAGAACACAGAAAGAGAGCAGAACGAGGAGAGCACAGGGGGAGAGACAGCCACCGCCCCCATCGCCTCAGAGCCTATCCGCATAGCGATGTCACCACCCTCCTGATGTGATAGAATGTGTCCCCCATCTAGTTATAATAATAATGCCACATTGTTTACTGCAGGGACCCGAACAGTCCCGGTCTGACAACATGGCCGGAGTACGGCGCAGACGAGCGCTACCTAGAGATCAATGTGAAGCAGAAATCGTCTTCAAAACTGAAGCCGGAAAAGTTCATATTCTGGACCCAGATCCTTCCAAAGAAAATCCACTCCAAGACCATGGATGGCGGAGATCACACCGAGCTGTAGAGTCTAACAATGAAATTACTACACATGAGAGGAGAAAAAACACAATGTGAGGAGGTCGAGGTGCGGTATACCCGGAAATTAGAACTGCACCGACAGTTTTTCTACTTTTTAATAGATTTTACTTTTGTCAAATTTTACTTCATTATTTTTTTTTCACATTAATTGTCGACCTCTATAAAAGAACTGGTTGAGTTTAGAGATCACTGAACCTCCTAAAATACACTGTGCTGCTGGGGACCCTGCTCCATCCACTACATCAGCGCCAATATGTGGCCTCCCAATTTATCAGATGACCCTGTATTTGGATACTCCTTCTCTTCTCTACATATAATTGCATTTTGGCTCATCCACTTCCGTCCCGATGTCCGCCTGTGTCTCTTCCGCCCACCATATTAGCACACCCAAGTGATGGGTATGTTAATATGGCGCAGGCTGGCGGCAGCACAGACAACAGAAGCCGCCACTGTACACGCCACCCGCCTGCCCCTGCACCTCTCCTGTCACTCATAGACCCCCGCCCACCTCACACTGCACCTGTCCTGTCACTCATAGACCCCCGCCCGCCTCACCTCACCTGTCACCCATAGACCCCCGCCCGCCTCACACTGCACGTCTCCTGTCACGCATAGACCCCCGTCCGCCTCACACCGCCTCTCTCCTGTCACCCATAGACTCCCACCCGCCTCACACCACACCTCTCCTGCCACCTATAGACCCCCACCCGCCTCACACCGCACCTCTCCTGTCACCCATAGACCCCCACCCACCTTACACCGCACCTCTCCTGTCACCCATAGACCCCACCCGCCTCACAGCGCACCTCTCCTGTCACCCATAGACTCCCACCCGCCTCACACCGCACCTCTCCTGTCACCCATAGACCCCCACCCACCTCACACCACACCTCTCCTGTCACCTATAGACCCCCGCCCGTCTCACACCACCTCTCCTGTCACCCATAGACCCCCACCCGCCTCACACTGCATCTCTCCTGTCACCCATAGACCCTGCCCACCTCATACCGCACCTCTCCTGCTGCCCTTGCAGACTCCCGCCCCTCTCCCCACCGATATCTGCAATTTACCAAGGGACAGGACCTTTGGTGATGTCACAGTCATGTGATCATTCACATAACTGTGACATCACTGCAGGCCCTGTATTCAATGCTTTACGTTCTCACCTATGACACAGAGCCATCACAGCTGGGAAGAAGATAAGAGGGCAGAGAGAGTGCAGGGGGTAGGGAGAGCAAAGACAGTGCGGGGGCAAATAGAGGCCAGGGGCAAATGCAGCAGGGGGAAGGAGGGCAGAAAGATAACTCAGCCCCACTCCATTCTGCCACCACTTTATTTGGCCTCACTCCATTCTGCCCCTCTCCACTCTGCCCCTGTTCTGCTCCACTCAATTCTGCCCCACTCCATATTGCCCCTGCTCTGCCCTAGCTCTGCCCCCACTCCATTCTTCCCCACTTCATTCTGCCAATGCACTGCCCCCTCTTCATTCTGCCTCACTCCACTCTGCCCCTGCTCTGTCCCACTCCACTCTGCCCCTGCTCTACCCCACTCCATTCTGCCCACTCGATTCTTCCCCTGCTCTGCCCCCACTCCATTCTGCCCCTGCTCTGCCCCACTCCATTCTGTCCCACTCCATTCTGCCCTGCTCTGCCCCCACTCAATTCTGCCCCTGCTATGCCCCACTCCATTTTGTCCCCACTCCATTCTGCCCATGCACTGCCCCTCTTCATTCTGCCTCACTTCATTCTGCCCCACTCCACTCTACCCCTAATCTGTCCCACTCCATTCTTCCCCTGCTCTGCCCCACTCCATTCTGCCCCACTCTATTCTTCCCCAGTCCATTCTGCCCATGCACTGCCCCCTCTTCATTCTGCCCACTTCATTTGCCCCTGCTCTGCCCCACTCCATTGCCACTCCATTTCTATGCACTGCCCTCATCTCACTCATTCTGCCCATCCATTCTGCCCTCTCTACTTACCCATTCTGCCCACTATTCCTGCCCCACTCCCACTCCCTGCACCTGCTTCCACCCACTCCTCTGTCCCCACTCCATTCTGCTCACTCATTCTGCCCCACTCCATTGCCCTTGCCCCACTCCCTTCTGCCCATCATTTCTCTGCCCCTGCTCTGCCCCATCCATTCTTGCCACTCTTTGCCCACTCCACTGCCGCTGCCCCCTCCATTTGCCTAGATTCTGCCCCTCCATTGTGCTCTCTACCCCCACTCCATTCTGCACACTCCATTCTGCCCTGCTCCCCACTCCATTCTGCCCCTGTCTGCCCCACTCCATTCTGCCACTCTTTGCCCACTCCACTGTACCCTACTCTGCCCACTCCATTCTTCCCTGCTCTGCCCATCCATTCCTTGCCTGTCTTCCTCATTTGCCCTGCTTGCTCCCACTCATTCTGCCCTGCTCTGCCCCATTCTGATGTCCCACTCCATTCTGCACCCATCGCCTCTCTCCCTCCATTCTGCCCCTGTCTGCCCCATCTACTGCCCCTCTCTGCCCCTCACTCTGCCCTTTTGCTCTGCCCACTCCTGCTCTGCCCCACTCTGCTCTGCCCCACTCTGCTCTGCCCCACTCTGCTCTGCCCCACTCTGCTCTGCCTCACCTGCTCTGCCTCACTCTGCTCTGCCCCACTCTGCTCTGCCCGTCTCCTGCTCTACCCACCAGCATGAGAGCAAGCACAGGGGGTTCAGATCCACCACAGGGGGGCACAGTGACCAAAGGGGAAGAGCACACAGATAACAAAGGGGGGGGGGGGGACCAGAGAGACAGCACAGGTGGGGGCTAAGAGCAACCAAAAGGTGGGGGCAGTGAGTCACCATGGGGAATGGGGGGAGCAGAGAGCAACCAGAGGGGGGCAGAGAAACAGCATGGGGAGGGTAGCCAGGGAGCTCACTCAGGGCTGCGCATGGGTTCAAGCGAGTGTGCATGGGGGAGGGGCCAGGTAGCAAACACAGGGTGGTGCCACATGACTGTCAGCACCATAGATCCTGCCCCCCCATCATCATGTCACCGCCCACCCAATGCGATAGCATTGGGCTCCCGATCTAGCTAGACTATATATGTCAAGATCTGTACACTTCTCTCCTGCAATACTCTATGCTGCTGGGAGCTGTGTTTCTTGGTTGCTTCATTCGAGACTAGAGGAACCTCGGATGTTGTTTGCTGCCATCAGGAGGCTGACAATAATAACAGAAGATCGTCTTTAATAAAGTAATAAAATCATTTTTCTTAGCGATTACAGAACACTTTTAGGTCAGACAGGGGTGTAGTAGGATGCTGCTATGTAATGATAGGTTTGGTGTCATAAATGACCTGACAGATTCCATAAGATAAGAAAAATCTAGAGCAGACATCTGTTTATTATCAGTCAGGTCCATCTTCACAGTGAATACAGGCGACACAACCATATAAGGTAAAGGGGACGTGGCCTACACTGCTGACTGCAGCTCACAAGAAAAACATGTATCAGATTACCACAGGCCACAGCACAGTTGCTAAGCAATGTCAGAAGATCAGGAAGAGTGTAAACACCTCATCTGTCTCCACAGAGCTCACTCACATCTCTGTTAACCTCTACTCTGCTGTCACATTGCACAGCTCCCTATCAGCTGCTCTCAGAAGCTGTGGTAATACACACACTGCTGGCAGGTGCTAGCTACAGATAGAAAATGCAGTTTTTAAAAGAGCACAGAAAAAAGTGAGAAAATAAGTCATATGGCACAAAAAGCCATGCTATATGACCTATCATTAACAACCAGTGCAGTATTGTGTTTTTTTTAATGAAATGACATTTACATTTTAAGTTCCATTATCCACCATGCCTCTTTTTCTAATAAATCTTTCCTCCAGTTTCCTCCTCTGTGTGATCTATTTATTCTATCAATACCAAAATATGCAGAAGAATTTAGACTGCCTTCATGTGCCTCAATAAAGTGTCTTGCAGCTCCTGAAATATTAGTAGTTTTTTTATTTCTAATGTCCGATGCATGCTCAGAAATCCTTGCCTTTAGTGCAACCGACATAAAACAGGGTGCAGAGGATGACATATACCATGTGTGCAGTATTGCAATTACACAGACACTTTATTTGACCATCTTTCACCTCCACAGCGAAAATAACCTTCAGTAGAAAGCTAAGTTATATTTTTTATCGGCATACTGCTATAGCTAGGAGAGAGCCTGTCTCACAAGAATTTTTCTCCTCTGGCCGCAAAATTGCATCCCTGTTCAAGAATTGTTTTCAAAACTGCATCCTGGTGTAATACAGGCAGGTAACAGTTAATTATTTGCCTAATCAGACCAAACTGATCGATAAATGCAGTAGTAGAAAGTAACCTTGCTTCTTTTAGACTTACCATATTTTTCACTTTATAAGACACATCGGAATATAAGGCGCACCCCCAAATGTAGAGGAAGACATTACATTTTTTCCTATTTAAAATAAGGTGTCCGTCCTATAATCTGGTGCATCTTATTTGTATGAGCAATGTAGCTTACCGGGTGAAGGGGGTAAAATCGCAGTGGTGGGTTTCGGCGGTGGCAACAATACCATTCAGTGGATGTCAGTAGTGGGGACGTTTTGTGGTCATGGAGCTAAGGACGTTCACAGTGCTCAGCGGGCATTCACACTTCCCGGTACGGTGAATGGCTGCGGAATGCAGAACAGGCATTGTTAAGGATCCCAGAAAGCCGAGAGCTCAAGCTGTGCCAGCGCATTGCCCTCTGCAGGCATTGCTAAAGATCTCCAAGATCCGAGAGCTCGTTGTGTGCTGACACATGCGCAGATGGAGATTTCGGCTGTCTGTGATCTTTAGCAAAGCCTGCTCTGCCCTCCGCAGCCATTTGCTGTACCCGGAAGTATGAATGCCCTCCAAGCACTGTGAATATCCCTTTCTTCACGCTCACAAGCTATCCCTAGTATCGACATCCTGGACATCCTGAACCTCTGCACCAACTACCGTTACTGAACCCTGGGGTAAGCAAGGTTCAGATTATGAGATGCACCAGCATTCCTCTCCCTCCAATTGGGGGGAAAAACTACGTTTTATAATCCGAATAATACGGTAGTTTTTTGTGAAGCATGTACCAGGTCATCTCTTAAAAGTTTGAACTTTTAATTTTGCACTCCTCAATAAACTGTTTTGTAACCCCTTGTTTGCAATGTGCTACAAATGGCTTCACTCTTCCCACTGAACATTGTCAATAGAACAGATCCAGCGTATCAATGTAGTAGAAATGCTGGTGAGGTAATGGCAGTTACGGGCAGGGTGACCAGGTGAAACTAGTCTGACCCTAGATTGGGAACCCTGAATAGCCCTGACTCTGAAGGTATCTCTGAAGGTGAGAAGATAGGAGTCTCCACCTTTTCCCTAACTCCTCCACCAGCCCTGAACCATTCCCCCTCACCTCCTTCCACTGAACAGGGGTTCAGCAACTTCAAAGGTAAGGTCTTCAACAACACAAACTATCAGGTCTGCACAGCATGGTTTCCAGGTATAAAGTGAAACTCTATCAGCAGCAACACCTGGTGAAAGGAGAGGCTATTTAGAGGCCAGGGGTGGAGGCTCACACAATAGCTTCACATCCTGCAGCACACGCATCGCAATAGAACTGGCATTAACTCATGCAGTACTAGAGGGAATTTCACACCGTTTTAAGTTACAGCAGCATCAAGAATAGATGGCAGATAGGGATGGGCGAATCTACTCGCTAGGACTCGTTACTCGGCGAGTAGTAAGGGACTCGCAGGACTCGGTACTCTGCGAGTTTCCCAGCGTTTACTCGCACGAGTCCAATGCAAATCATTGGCAAACGCTGACAAAACTAGGATTGCCTTTGTTTGCATTAGACTCGGCTACTGTGCCAGTGATAGCAGGGAAACTCGCAAATAACTACTTTGCGAGCCGAGTCCAGCTGTCTTCTCTGTGCAGCTCCAGGGTCCTAGAGCCCGCCTGCTCACAGAGATGATGTAGCAGTGCTGAGATTGTTCTCAGTCTGCTCATTCCCTGTGCATAGACATCTATATCTATGCACAGGGGATGTAGCAGAGAGGACATCGCGTTTTGGACTCTTGTCGGACGGAAGAGGATT
This sequence comes from Allobates femoralis, assembly GCA_033576535.1. Classification (NCBI taxonomy): domain Eukaryota; kingdom Metazoa; phylum Chordata; class Amphibia; order Anura; family Aromobatidae; genus Allobates; species Allobates femoralis. The sequence goes on along the minus strand of JARQOC010000010.1, from coordinate 125,635,695 downwards.
TTTTTTAAAGATGGAGTCCCTAATGGCTTTTTTTTTATTTCAAATTAAAATTTCTCTGTGTTTTTTTAACCCTTTATTGGAGATTCTTAGTGGCTGGGTCAAACGTGGCCTGACATTAAGAATCTCGGGCTTAATACCAGCTTGTATAACAAAGCTGGTATTAACCCCTTTATTACCCAGCGTGCCACCGCCACCAGGGCCGCTGGAAGAGCGGGGTTCAGCGCCAAAGGATGGCGCTTCAATGAACGCGCCGAGTCAGAATCTCAGAGAGTCAGAGTCAGAATCTCAGAGAGTCAGAGTCAGAATCTCAGAGTCTCAGAGAGTCAGAGTCAGAATCTCAGAGTCTCAGAGAGTCAGAGTCAGAATCTCAGAATCTCAGAGTCTCAGAATCTCAGAGTCTCAGAGTCAGAGTCAGAATCTCAGAGAGTCAGAGTCAGAATCTCAGAGAGTCAGAGTCAGAATCTCAGAGAGTCAGAGTCAGAATCTCAGAATCTCAGAGTCTCAGAATCTCAGAGTCTCAGAGAGTCAGAGTCAGAATCTCAGAGTCTCAGAGAGTCAGAGTCAGAGTCAGAATCTCAGAGTCTCAGAGAGTCAGTCAGAATCTCAGAATCTCAGAGTCTCAGAGTCTCAGAGAGTCAGAGTCAGAGTCAGAATCTCAGAGTCTCAGAGAGTCAGAGTCAGAATCTCAGAATCTCAGAGTCTCAGAATCTCAGAGTCTCAGAGTCAGAGTCAGAATCTCAGAGAGTCAGAGTCAGAATCTCAGAGAGTCAGAGTCAGAATCTCAGGGAGTCAGAGTCAGAATCTCAGAATCTCAGAATCTCAGAGTCTCAGAGAGTCAGAGTCAGAGTCAGAATCTCAGAGAGTCAGAGTCAGAATCTCAGAGAGTCAGAGTCAGAATCTCAGAGTCTCAGAGTCAGAATCTTAGAATTTCATGAAATAATTTTAAAAAAATGCGTGGGGCTCCGCGCAATTTCTATGTCTAGCCATGTACAGCTAAGCAGCTGGGGGCTAGAATCCGCAGCGCAGGGATGCCCAAGCTTTCTGGGCACCCCCCGCTGCAAATTGCAGCCCGCAGCCGCCCCAGGAGATGGCGCGTTCATTGAAGCGCCATCCTCTGGCGCTGAACCCCGCTCTTCCAGCGGCCCTGGTGGCGGTGGTACGCTGGGTAATAAAGGGGTTAGGGCCAGCTTTGTATTATCAGCTGGCCCTAAGCCCGAAATTTATGGCGGTCACGCCAATATTAGACATGACCGCCATGAATTTCTATTAAATTGTTTTAAAAAAAACACAACACAAAGAAAATTTTTTATTAGAAATTAAAAAAAAAGCCATTAGGGACTCCATCTTTAATTAAAAAAATCCTCTTCCGTCCGACGCAGTCCAAAACGCGATGTCCTCTCTGCTACATCCCCTGTGCATAGATATAGATGCCTATGCACAGGGAATGAGCAGACTGAGAACAATCTCAGCACTGCTACATTATCTCTGTGCACAGACATTCATGTCTGTACACAGGGAATGAGCAGACTGAGAACAATCTCAGCTCTGCTACATCAGGCAGCAGGCGGGCTCTAGGACCCTGGAGCTGTGGCAGCCAGCACACTGAGCAGACAGGACTCTTATCTGTGCGAGTTTCCCAGCGATTACTTACAAAGTAAACGAGTCCAATGCAAATAAATGACAAAACTAGGATTGCTTCAGGCTGAAGCTTCCGAGACACATCTGCGATTTGTAAATCTCACACTACTCGCTATTACTCGCTTCCCCATTCATTAACATTGGACTCGCTAGACTCGCAACGAGTAGCGAGTCCCGGGCTCGGACTCGCTAGAGTCAAGCGATTCCGAGTAATTTAGGATTCGCCCATCACTAATGGCAGATAATCAGCACTAGACAGCGAGTGACATTTATTGTGCTTTTGGGATGATGACTGTCAGATATGAGAATACTGTTACCTGCACATGCTTTCCTGAAATTAGTAGACTCAACATTTATATCTGTAAAATACACACCTAGAAAAGATATAGTAACATAGTAACATAGTAACTAGTGATGGGCGAATCCTAAATTACTCGGACTCGCTTGACTCTAGCGAGTCCGAGCCCGGGACTCGCTACTCGTTGCGAGTCTAGCGAGTCCAATGTTAATGAATGGGGAAGCGAGTAATAGCGAGTAATGTGCTGCTGGATCCTAACGAGAGCAGACAGAGCAGTGAATAACTCGCATTCAGCACGGATTGCTGTGTTCACTAGCGATTTAGAAGTCCTCTGTTTTGCTCGGTAGCACAGAAAGTCGTTTGAACAGCACTAAAGAAGATAAACAGGAAGTCGCCTCGCTACTAAGCACAGGCTGATGTTATCTGCAGAGATCTGATCTGATCTGCACACACAGGCCGACCAAAGATGTGTAGCAAAAGAGATACAGAGAGGCTCATTGGCCTGGTTGAAGAGCGGCCTCAGCTGTGGCAGCCCACCCACCCTGGCTATCGGGATGACAGACAGCGAAATCTGTGTTGGAGGTCCATTGCCAGAAGTATCTTCCCGTCTTTTGATGAAGCTGGACAAGATGGACAGGCAAACCTTGGTAAGAGTTATGTGATGTCAATTGTAGGGTACCTTTACACGCCGCTACTGGAGGATGGATACAACCCGCTACAGGCTACAAATGTAGCTTGTAGCGTCATTATAGCCCATAGTAGCGGCGTGTGAAGACGGGACGAGACAGCCGGCAACAGATACATCTGTATCCGAGCACTGCTCGAAAACAGATGGCTACAAAGCCGATTGTAGTGAGCTGTATCGGCGTGTAAAGAAGGAACAGAAGGGTTGTTTCTACACCATGCTATGTAGCTGGGGCGTGACACAGGCTCCGGGTTTCCGCGCCCCCTTCAGCGATCATTGGAGGAAGCTCCAGCGTTGCGATTGGTAGTCGCTGCATAGGGCGGCATATTTAAGGAGCTGACGAGTCACAGTACACAATTGCTCGAGCGTCAACTATTAATCAGCCTCCTGCGATGCCTGCCCAATCATGGTATTATTGCTTTGTCCTATCAGCGTACGGACGTCTCGTAATCCACAATTGTAGCACGCCTATGTGCTGTCCCTGCAGCACCAGGTACGCCCATAGTAGCTGGTTGTAGCGGTGTGTAAACGAGGTAAGGTACGCTACAGATGGCTACTTCAGACACCCGGCGATGTATCTAGCTATAGATGTTGCGTAGCGTAGCGCACCTTGTGGCGGTGTGTAAAGGAGGTGCGTTTCCCGTTTGTAACCGTTTGGGCGTGCTCGTGCACGTGAAGTAGCGGATTGTATCCATCCTCCAGTAGCGGCGTGTAAAGGTACCCGTTGTGCTGACAGAGTACCAAAATGCTAGTGTGCTCGATGCTCGGGCCGAGCATCCCAAGATACTGGTGCACTTGGGCCGAGCACCGAACCAAATGTTATCCTATGGGAGTATTTTTATTAAATGACCACCGCCAGCATGTAGAAACCCTATAAATGTCACAAAACTCTCAGAAGAGTGCTGAAATGACATGTCGACAGCATGGTGAAGAACCCTGTAAGCATTTCTGACTGAAAAGTCACAGCTGTGAAAAATGTTGTTTGAGTTTTATGGCATTTATATAGACTCAACAGATGAAGTTCATAAATGACACCAAGAATAATTTTCATGGCGGAAATGTTAAGGGCACATACCCACTAGTGAGACACAGCTGGTGTTTGCTACTTTGTGTGATGACATTAAATATTTTCCGTGAAAACATTGTGTTGTAATCAGATGTCACTGATAAGAGATGTACATGAAGGCCTCTTGACATAATGTGCCCATTTTGAGGAAGTGTGTCTATTGTACTATTTCCCTTTGCCAGGGTGGCCAAACATTTGGAGGCTACGCATTCTCCATGGATAGAGACGTGCATGAGGGCATCAAAACATTATAACCATTTCAAAGGAGCGGGTGTATTGTTGTTGTAATGCCATTTATGAAATAATTTAACAATGGGGGTATACATGAAATAAAGGCCTAACTTTTTTAACGGTCAACATGGTGGCGCATGAGGAGAAGGCTGAGCAGTCCAGCGATTAACCAAATTACAGAATTGTGTACCCACGGGTGAGTGTAGGTTAATAGAAAATTAGCTTTTCAATATTTTAATTCCGCTCTCATTTCCTTGTGGTGTGGTGAAGTCTTGCCCCAAACCAACCCTTGTTCATGAAGATCTGAGTCATTCTGTCTTCATTTTAATTTGATTGGCGGGTGCGTTTATCATTAATGATTCCACCTGAGGAAACTCAAAAAATAATCTGAAAAAAACGCTAGCCCCAGGGCAGGCCAGGACTTCAAAGGCGTACAGAGCCAATTCATGTAACATGTCCATCTGGGATACCCAATAATTGGAAGGCACACAGCAATGTCGGAGTACAGTTATTAGATCGGCAAGGAACTCCATCAGCATCTGTCAAAACTTAGCATTTCTTGTGGCACTACCACGCAACTCAGGTGCTGTGTAACGTTAGGGGCTGAGAAAACTGTCACACATCTTAAAGACTGTCCCCCTACCTCGGGCGGATTACACTTGTGCCACTCTCGTCCGTATGCCTTTGTTGTCCACCAATTCCTGATCGATGCGGCTATCGTTTTGTGTGGAGAATACTTTGTGTAATTCCACAACTATGGCCTTCTGGAAATGCTCCATTTTTGCTGACCTCTCCGCCTCAGGAATAAGCGACAAACTTCTCATTGTAACATGTGTCTAACACTGTTACCAACCAGTAATGTCTTTTGGCCCGAGATGTTCTTAAATCGAGGGTCATGAGCGAGACAACTTAACATTAAGTCAGCCATGTGCGCCAGACTATTAACAGCCAGCACTTCGGTGTCCAGAGCAACACGATGACTGAACATGCTGTAGTCCTCCTTCTCCTCCTCCTCATCATCCTCCTCCTCCTCCTCATCTCCCCTGTCCTCTGGCCAACTACGCTGAACACAGGGTATGACTGGTGTGCATGTCATATCCTCAATGTGTCCGGAGAGTAGCTCCATGTCTTCATCCTGCTACTCGTCCTCCTATTCCTCCTCGTCATAGTCCGCCACTGCCCATTGTGATGACATGAGGCTCTGCTGTGTGTTATCACCCACACCCACTACTGTTTCTCGCTCCAACTCTTGGCGCTACGCCTGCAATGCATCATGTTTGTTTTTGACCAGAGACCGTTTTAGAAGGCCGAGATGCGGTATGGTGATGTTAATAATGGCGTCATCGACGCTCACCATCTTCGTGGTTTCCAACAAGTTTTGGATGACGCTACATAGTTCGTACATTCATCTACACTCCTCAAGTGTTATGTGTAGATTTTGACCCTTTTCCCAACGCCTTAGGTGAGGCAGGAACTCAACAACTGCCCTCTTCTGGTCACAAATCCTGATCAACATGTACAGAGTTGCGTAACAATGCGTCGTGCCATCACACACCAGTGTGTGAGCCAGAAGCTGAAAAAGGCCCCGCAAAGCCGTCAACGCAGCATGAAGCTGTTGGTTAATTTACATACACTGAACACAGGCGTCAAACTTTGAAGAGGAGATCATACAGCTCTGTGTATGATTTTAGAAACCGCTGAACCAAGAGGTTGAGCACATGGGCCACACATGGAACATGTGTCAGCTAGCCTCTCATCAAAGCCGCCAACATGTTCGGCCCTTGTCGCACACGACCTTCCTGGCTTTAGGTTCAGAGGTGTGAGCCAGTGATCTGCCTGCTGTTTCAGAGATGTCCACACCTCTTCTGCATTTTGGGGTTTGTCACCTATCCATATTACATTCAGCACAGCCTGTTGCCGCTTCGCCGAGGCAGTGCTGCAGTGCTTCCAACTTGGGACTGTTGTTGAGAAAACAGTGGGAGAGGATGCGCAGACAGGTTCCTTCTCTAGCCACAACCCTCTCGCAATATGGTCCTTGGAGGTTTATCCTTCTCTCCCTTCTCTGAAGGTGTACGGTATACTTAACCATGGGTACAAAGAGGGCAAGAAGTGGATGTCTATTGTATGTTTGGCACTATTGTTTGAGAGAAGACAATGTGTTATCAAATCTGATGTCTGTATTTTATTCATCTGCTTGCAGTTGATATGGTGATGAAGAGATGGAGGAGCTGCCGTGACCAGTACAAGAAGGAGTACGAACGGCAGTTACGCCTGGGCCCACAAGCTGCACCACCGTTGCGTGTTTACGCCCACTTTTACAGACTGGCATTCCTTCGTCCATTTGCTCGTCTTAGAAGGTCCGTAATGGAAGATTTTCATTTGCCCATAACCTTAACATGTGTAAGATTAGAGTATATGTTATATGTCCCCATTGCTATTGTAGCCATGTCACATTGGAAGGCGGATGCTGATCTGTTGAAAGCGTGAAAAAATATTTGGTCATCATGCACACAATTATGTTAGGTGACCTCAGATTTTTACGATCTGCATAACACATACATAGTCCACACTCAGCAAAGTATTTTAGTGGGACCATGGGTACTGTATGTATTTGTTTGTGAGAGATTCGCCATAACAACAGCCGCCATTAAGGCATGTGACCATGACGTGGGCATGTAGTGACTGGCTCACAAGGGCTTAGTCTTGTGGCTCAAGGAAGACACCTTATATGTTTGTCACTCCACTAATGTGCTTCTTACAGGTACCCACCTTGTACAAAAAACAAGTGGGACAGCAAAATTGGTCCCAGGTTAACAATTCACTTTGTAGGTTCAGAGAGGCCTGGTGCATGTTGAGAATAACCCTGTCAACCTGCAACATTATGTGTTTTAACAAATGGAGTTTTGACCTGTTTAATTGTCATAGTCTCCATTAGTGGTGAAATGACTATTGTGAGGGTGGCGTGAGACAACACCATATCTCAGAAGTTGTCATTGTATAATAATGTTTGGTTCTTAATAAAGTATAAATTTATCATTGAGAATACCACATTCAAATCCAATAAGCTTTTCAAAACTGCACTTTTTTACAATAATTATGTAATTTCAAGGAAAATAGCTTGTGTTAAAAAAGATGGACAGACATGTCACTGTTATTGTTAAGTTTACTAACAGTTTGGAGGTTACACTGTGTGTCGCAATGTTATTTATATGTTTAACCCCATTTCATTTGTTAAATACAGTAGGGTAACTAACTACAAATGTGCAACACTTATTTTATGAACACAGTTGATCATGTCAAGGTGTCCATCATCTTAAAGTAATTTTAGAGGGCAAAAATGTCTCCACACAAGGTGGCTACAAAATGACCCTGTGGATATTACTGCAGTCCACATCGGTACCTTACTTGTTTTTGAGGAAAACCAGGGTATACAGTAGCATGTCAATGCGCTCTGTGTCTGATCAACAGTATAGATCTGTCTGTGCTCACCAGTCTTCATATCCGTTCAAGAGGCACTGCGGTCTCCTGGTGTGTTGTTCCTTCGCACACTTGTGTGTTGGTCTTAATATTATTAAACTTGCCTATGCCTGTGCCATAATTTCAAAATGTTACTTGGCCCATTACCTTATGTAAATATGGTGTAGCATATCTGAAGGCATCTTACGGGTAACTATATAGTCTGAGATGGTGGTCATAGCAGCATAGAAAGGCGTGATTTCTTATTGCGGGAAGGGTGCGTTATTTTCCTAGCTCAATGGCATCACCTGACTTGAAAGGGCTGCCATTTGTACCCTAACGCTCCCATATACGTAGGATACATATGTGTTGTGCTGCTTAATATTTACTTAGAATGTTTTAACTATTTATTTTACGGTAAACAATACTTTCGAATAGTAAGGTAATCCTCACAAGTTATGCTACTAGAAGCCAATTTATATTGTATGTACTTTGCTCAGCTTGTTGAGTGGTTATTTTACATGTTTAACTTTGCCAAAATGTGAGTACAGTTAGATTTCTTTAGGTAGAAGACACACAAGGGTAAATGTAAGTGTAGATTTAAAGTAATGTTGGTCACTGCACACTTTAATTATAACTGTGTAATTACAAAAAATGTGCGCTTACTTTTTTCATTTTTTGTTTTGAAATAGACCGCGACGTCCAAATCCCCAGCCTGTGGAAGGTCACCAAGGCGCAGAGGAGGCCGCTGGGGCAGCTGTTCAACATCCGGACAGACCAGCCCAGCAACAGGATGTGGATGAAGCAGATGAGGTGATGCCGGACCCCAACCAACCCGTGGCTGATCAGCTTCCACCACCGTTACCACCACAGCCTGTAGAAGAACATGCTGTGAGTGGTATGGCTCTGGCGGCTCCACCAGTTTATCTGCCATCCGGTGTTCCAGCCGCTGTGGTCCCCTGTAGCTCTGGCCATGATATAGACCAGTCCAACAGTGGCCCTGGTCCTGTTCCCTCCTGCACTGCCCCAGCTCGTTTTCAGTTTTCTTCAACGCAAGGTCCATTTTCATGTTCCTCTGTCCCTGCTCCAGCTCCCTGCCATTATGTCCCTGCCCCACTTAGGTCCAGCTGTGGCCGAGCTGATCCATCATCAGCATTTTGGCGTGATTATGGGGCCTCCTACAGCTTAAACACAGGTGCCTTTACCCCCAGCTTCCCACCTTTACACAGATATGGCTCGAGTGTTGTTGCTCCCTGGGAAGGGGTGGTTGGTGCATCCAATGCAGACCCTAACACAGTACAGTGGGCGGCTGCCTTTGCACACAGTCTCATTGGATATCTAACACACATTCCACATGAGCGTAGACTCAGTGCAAGGGCAGCCGTCCAAATTGTACTTGATGCCAATGTGCCCCCCAACTCCCCCACACGGGTCTTAAATATGCTGGAGAGTTGGCAGCGTTCAGAACAGAACTTATTGTCAAGGTCACACCGCCAGCAGCCAGGCCAACCAGGACCCCTGCTGGGCTCACCGAGTATTGTTGGACCCCCTCTTGCACATACCTTGTGGCGACCCTATGAGCCTTTACCGGTGAATGTGCCTAATGTTGGGTCAAGAGGTTTGGCAGAATATGACAGGCCGTTGGCTGAGGACATCAACCAGGCGCTCAACGTCATCAACATGCCTATCCATGAGGGTGACGGAGATGTGATTGTGGAAGACAATGGTGGCCGAAGTTACCATGTCCTCTAATGTAATGGACCTATTGAAGTTTTTATCAATAATAATTTTGTTTTTGGGTGTTTTGTAGACTTAGATTTTTCTCTTTTTGAGATATTTAACATTCTTTTTATGTTAGTTTTTAGTTAGCAATTTGGTATCTTAACCCCCTTTCGGCGTGTTTCTTTTTTTTATGTTATGTTACTAAATGTGGCTTTTGGATGGCTTTAAAAAAAAAAAGGTGGAAAGAATAACACACAGAGAAAACATACTTAGAAAGCCAACAGGCATTAAAGTCTACCTCCTAATAAAAATATTTGTTTTGACAGCCACATATCAGTTGTATGTGTCATGTGTAATACACTCATTCCATGATTTTGGAAATCTCACACACTTTCCACACGAACACTTAGTCAAGAATGTCAGGTCAGTTTATGGGATACACCTAAGGTGGGATTTGGCCTGGGGTTTACATTTCCATTAATAATTGAAGCTGATTATCACATTCTTGTGGGCTTTTTGTTAAACATGTGTCCCGTCTACAGGTACAATGCAGTTTGTGAAGTTTTATCGGCGCTGAAATCCATTTGCAACGTCGTAACATAAATTATCGTTCGATTCATGAAGGACCATCGCCTTCAATTGTTCACTCTCTTCGGCGTACGTTTGTCTCTAAAACATTGCAACGGTGCATCGGATGTATGTATTGTAAAAATTAAGCAGGCCACAGAGCACATGTCCAACTGTACCTAGCACTTGAAGCAAAGGGCATGCAATGGTCAATGATGAATTATAGGCTTGTTGCCTCAAAAAATTAGCTTAAAGGGCTTTATAAACTCCTTTTAGAATTAGAGGAGGGCGTGTGGCCCATACTATATTCTTGCTTGTCCTGAGAGCATAGTACAAGCAACGTCCACGATGCAGGCTTAGGCTTGTTGCCTCATAAAATTAGCTCAAAGGGCTTTATAAACTCTTTTTAGAATTTGAGGAGGGCGTGTGGCCCATACTATATTCTTGCTTGTCCTGAGAGCATAGTACAAGCAACCTCCACGATGCAGGCTTAGGCTTGTTGCCTCATAAAATTAGCTCAAAGGGCTTTATAAACTCTTTTTAGAATTAGAGGAGGGCGTGTGGCCCATACTATATTCTTGCTTGTCCTGAGAGCATAGTACAAGCAACCTCCACGATGCAGGCTTAGGCTTGTTGCCTCCAAAAATTAGCTCAAGGGCTTGATCAACTCTTTTTAGAATTAGAGGAGGGCGTGTGGCCCATACTATATTCTTGCTTGTCCTGAGAGCATAGTACAAGCAACGTCCACGATGCAGGCTTAGGCTTGTTGCCTCATAAAATTAGCTCAAAGGGCTTTATAAACTCTTTTTAGAATTAGAGGAGGGCGTGTGGCCCATACTATATTCTTGCTTGTCCTGAGAGCATAGTACAAGCAACCTCCACGATGCAGGCTTAGGCTTGTTGCCTCCAAAAATTAGCTCAAGGGGCTTGATCAACTCTTTTTAGATATAGAGGAGGGAGCGTGGCCCATAGTATAGTCTTGCTTGTCCTGAGAGCATAGGAGAAGCAACGTTTTCGATGCAGGCATAGGCGTGTTGCCTCAAAAAATTAGCCCAAGGGGCTTGATGAACTCTTTTTAGATATAGAGGAGGGAGCGTGGCCCATAGTATAGTCTTGCTTGTCTTGAGAGCATAGGAGAAGCAACGTATTCGATGCAGGCATAGGCTTGTTGCCTCAAAAAATTAGCCCAAGGGGCTTGATCAACTCTTTTTAGATATAGAGGGAGCGTGCGTGGCCCATAGTATAGTCTTGCTTGTCCTGAGAGCATAGGAGAAGCAACGTCTTCGATGCAGGAATAGGCTTGTTGCCTCAAAAAATTAGCCCAAGGGGCTTGATCAACTCTTTTTAGATATAGAGGGAGCGTGCGTGGCCCATAGTATAGTCTTGCTTGTCCTGAGAGCATAGGAGAAGCAACGTCTTCGATGCAGGCATAGGCTTGTTGCCTCAAAAAATTAGCCCAAGGGGCTTGATCAACTATTTTTAGATATAGAGGAGGGACCGTGGCCCATAGTATAGTCTTGCTTATCCTGAGAGCATAGGAGAAGCAACGTCTTCGATGCAGGTATAGGCATGTTGCCTCAAAAAATTAGCCCAAGGGGCTGCATTGTTTTTTAAAAAAAACATAAAAATTAGAAATGCTCACAAGCGGATGCACTTGTAAAGTAAAAAGATGTTTACTGATTGCGTATTTTTTTTATCATGCCGCAAATGTTTCAGGAACATGACTTATCACATCGTCTCAGCTGAGGGAGATGCCGATACTTCCTGTCTTAAAAGGGCATAAAGTTACAAGCGCAATATTCCAATCCTATTAATTAAGATTAGGTTACACTACAATTGGGTACTGTCGTCTGGGGGACTTACGAACTCCGATGATATCCAGTCCTTGTTGAACTTTATGAGCGTCAGCCTGTCGGCATTTTCAGTAGTAAGCCGTGACCTTCTATCAGTGACTATACCCCCAGCGGCACTGAAAACACGCTCTGATGTCACACTAGCAGCTGGGCAGGCCAGCACCTCCAAGGCATACAGAGCGAGCTCTGTCCAAGTGTTAAGCTTGGAAACCCAGTAATTAAAGGGTACTGAAGGGTCGGTTAGGAAGCAGGTACTGTCACTGACATACTCATTCACCATGTTGGAAAATTGTTGTCTCCTATTCAAGGTGACCGCAGGCACTATCCGTTGTTGATTGGAAGGTCTGTTGAACATCGCCCAGTTGGTGGACATCTTACCCCCACCTCTTCTTGACATTGTTGACGTTTGTGTCCCAACCAAAGGCTGCTGTTGGAAAGAGCTGATTCTTCGGGGTACAGCGGAGTCAGACGGTGATATGGACATCAAATTGTCAACAACAACAGTCTTGAAAAATTCCGTCGTTAAGCCCCTGGTTGACTGCAACAGCAGCGACGGAAATTTATCTTTGTATCTAGGGTCAAAAAAGGTTGACAACCAATAGAGGTTGCTGGCATATATGTGAATGACGCGTGGATCTTGGGAGAGACATTGACACATTACGTCAGCCATATGCGCTAAGCTGCAAAGACTCATCTCCTCGGTTGCAACAGAATGAGGATCACTACGCATCATGGCCTCTACATCGGTCTCCGCCTCCTCCTCTTCAGCCCACCCATGCTGTACCGACATAAACGTAGGGTTTGGAGTACCATCTGGGTTCACATCAGTACCACAGAAAAATGAATCTTCTTCATCATCACCCTCCTCACCTTCTTCTTCCAGAGCCAATGTAGCCTGCTGGTGTTGGCTTGGCTGGCTAGGATCAGCGATGTTAAATTCTGGCTCCATAGCCATCCGCTGGGCCCTCAAAGCTTCTGTTTTAAGATTCAGGAGCGACTCCTTAAGCAAACAGAGCAGGGGGATGGTGAGACTGATAATGGACTGATCATCGCTGACAAGTTTTGTGCAGTATTCAAAGTTGTCCAGCAACTCGCAAAGATCAGCGATCCAGACCCACTCTAAAGTAGTTATGTGTCTGGTCTGACTTCCGTGGTGACGGGCATGTTGCAGCTGATATTCAGCTATTGCCCTCTGCTGCTCATTAAACCTTGCCAACATATGGAATGTTGAGTTCCATCTCGTGGGCATGTCACAAATTAGCCGGTGTTTAGGCAAATTAAATTTGTTTTGAAGGGCTGAAAGACTGGCAACTGCTGTGGACGAATGTCTAAAATGGGCGCAAATTCGCCTCACCTTCTCGAGTAGGTCAGATAACTCGGGGTATATTTTAAGGAATTTGTTAACTATTAAGTTCAGAACGTGAGCCAGGCAAGGGACGTGAACAAGGTTACCGTGCTTCAGTGCCGCCACAAGGTTTCGTCCATTATCGCTCACAACAAGACCTGGTTGTAGTTGCAGTGGGGCCAGCCACTCATCAGTCTGTTGCTTAAGACCCTTCCATAGCTCAGTTGCAGTGTGAGGTGTGTCACCTAGACAGATAAGCTTCAGAAGAGCCTGTTGTCGCCTTGCTGAAGCACTACTGCAAAGCTCCCAACTTGGACGTGAGGGTGCGGGCAGCTGAGCAGTGGACAAGGAAGTTGCAGAAGCAGATTGCGCACTGGACATATATGATGAGGCAGCCACCCTGAATGATGTTGTGCCTGCTATTCGTGGAGTTGGCAGTATTTCAGATGCTCGACTTTGCGAAGTTGGGACACTGTCCACCAGGTTGATCCAGTGAGCCGTTACTGAGATGTATCTGCCCTGTCCACAAGTACTTGTCCACGTGTCCGTTGTTAGGTGGACTTTGGCAGTTACCGCATTAGTTAGTGCACGCTTTAAGTTGGTGACAACGTGCTGGTGTAACGCGGGGACGGCACTACGTGAGAAAAAGTGGCGGCTGGGTACAGTGTATCGTGGTGCCGCCACAGCCAACAACTCCCGAAAAGACTCTGTACCTACCAGCCTAAACGGCAGCATTTCCACAGCTAACAACTTTGCAATTTTAGCAGTCATTTTTTGTGAAAATGGGTGTGTGGATAGGTACTTCTTTTGCCTTTCATACAGCTGTGGCACAGACAACTGGACGTTTGTCGCGCACACACCTGTGGCTTCACTACTCAGAAGTCTCTCTTGTAGCGCAGCTTCGGAGGAGTACGTTTCAGCCGGAGCTGATGCCTGAACACTAGCTGGTGAAGGATGGATCTGAGGTGGCCTGGAAGTGTTGGGATCAGAAGGCACTGATTCTGAACCCTGATGGGCCGACCACTGAATTGGGTGCTTCAGAGACATATGCTTACGCATGCTGCTGGTGCTCAGGTTTTTTTTTCCCAGGCCTCTGCTTAGCCTTGCATGGCATATATTGCAGATCACCACATTTGGTACAGATGGGGCATCCTTAAAAAAATGCCACACAATGGCTTTTCGGCCTTTAGGTAGAATTGGAGGCAAAGGAGGGTGACTCTGTACCACACCAACTGTTGACACAGTTTGGGCAACTGTGTTTACAGTTTGTGCAACAGTTGGTACACTTTGTGCAACAGTTGACACAATTTGGCCAACTGTTCTCACTGTTTGTGTTCTGGAGAAAGGAGTAAGCCTGGGTGCTTTTGGCGGTGGTGCATAGCCACTTTCCTCCTCCTGGCTGCTCTGTTGGCTATGCATGCCAAGAGTCCAGGTAGGATCTGTGGTCTCATCATCCACCCCTTCCTCCTCAAAGTCTACGGGATAATGTGACTGAGCAGGCTGGCCAGATGAGATGTGTGTCTCATCATCGTCATCATCATCCACCTCCTGAGATGCTGTATGGGTTTGGTGAAAGTGGCTTTCTTGAGCACGAGGTGCTTCCAAACTTTGGCCATGAATAGACATTACGTCTTCTTCAAGTATCTCGTCAGGCACTGATAAAGAAAGGCCAGATGGAATCGAGTGCTGATACGAACCAAATAAATCATCGGAGTGACCAAGGTCGCACTCCAAGTTTTCCTCTGGCTGCCGAAGGCTTGAGGAAATAGGAAGCCTTTGAGGATTGGATGGCCCTGCGTTGTCTGTAGCGACACTAGACTGTGTTGGCACGGACGATTGTGTACTCAAAGAACCAGTGGTGGAGGTGTTATCAGCCATCCAAGTTGTTATCTGGTCATGCTCTTCCGGCCTCAAGACACGTTTTTGTTGAGTACTGATAATTTTAGACGGGAGAAAGAGAGATCTGTCAATCCTCGTCTGTCTACCTGTACCAGTGCCTTCTTGGGCACGACTGCTACGGCCACGACCTCGTCCGCGTCCCTTTGCCACATCTTTTTGCGGAAATTGTGGTTTTTGTGACATTTTTGAAAAACGCTCAGCCACCGAGATGGAGTTTGGTGTTGCTGTAGGCGTCACTTACTGGCGGGTTAAGTGTGTGCTAACACTTGACAGTGAAGCAGCACACTAGTCCCTGAAAAAATTATTAAGTGCGCACAGCCACCGAGATGGAGTTTGGTGTTGCTGCGGGCGTCACTTAATGGCGGGTTAAGTGTGTGCTAACACTTGACAGTGAAGCAGCACACTAGTCCCTGAAAAAATTATTAAGTGCGCACAGCCACCGAGATGGAGTTTGGTGTTGCTGCGGGCGTCACTTAATGGCGGGTTAAGTGTGTGCTAACACTTGACAGTGAAGCACTACACTATTCCCTGAAAAAATTAGAAAGTGCGCACAGCCACCGAGATGGAGTTTGGTGTTGCTGTAGGCGTCACTTACTGGCGGGTTAAGTGTGTGCTAACACTTGACAGTGAAGCACTACACTATTCCCTGAAAAAATTAGAAAGTGCGCACAGCCACCGAGATGGAGTTTGGTGTTGCTGTAGGCGTCACTTACTGGCGGGTTAAGTGTGTGCTAACACTTGACAGTGAAGCACTACACTATTCCCTGAAAAAATTAGAAAGTGCGCACAGCCACCGAGATGTAGTTTGGTGTTGCTGCAGGCGTCACTTACTGGCGGGTTAAGTGTGTGCTAACACTTGACAGTGAAGCACTACACTATTCCCTGAAAAAATTAGAAAGTGCGCACAGCCACCGAGATGGAGTTTGGTGTTGCTGTAGGCGTCACTTACTGGCGGGTTAAGTGTGTGCTAACACTTGACAGTGAAGCACTACACTATTCCCTGAAAAAATTAGAAAGTGCGCACAGCCACCGAGATGGAGTTTGGTGTTGCTGTAGGCGTCACTTACTGGCGGGTTAAGTGTGTGCTAACACTTGACAGTGAAGCACTACACTATTCCCTGAAAAAATTAGAAAGTGCGCACAGCCACCGAGATGGAGTTTGGTGTTGCTGCAGGCGTCACTTACTGGCGGGTTAAGTGTGTGCTAACACTTGACAGTGAAGCACTACACTATTCCCTGAAAAAATTAGAAAGTGCGCACAGCCACCGAGATGGAGTTTGGTGTTGCTGTAGGCGTCACTTACTGGCGGGTTAAGTGTGTGCTAACACTTGACAGTGAAGCACTACACTATTCCCTGAAAAAATTAGAAAGTGCGCACAGCCACCGAGATGGAGTTTGGTGTTGCTGCAGGCGTCACTTACTGGC
The DNA here is from genome assembly GCA_033576535.1 of Allobates femoralis. NCBI lineage: Eukaryota > Metazoa > Chordata > Amphibia > Anura > Aromobatidae > Allobates > Allobates femoralis. The sequence goes on along the minus strand of JARQOC010000010.1, from coordinate 125,619,510 downwards.
GGGTTAAGTGTGTGCTAACACTTGACAGTGAAGCACTACACTATTCCCTGAAAAAATTAGAAAGTGCGCACAGCCACCGAGATGGAGTTTGGTGTTGCTGCAGGCGTCACTTACTGGCGGGTTAAGTGTGTGCTAACACTTCACAGTGAAGCACTACACTATTCCCTGAAAAAATTAGAAAGTGCGCACAGCCACCGAGATGGAGTTTGGTGTTGCTGTAGGCGTCACTTACTGGCGGGTTAAGTGTGTGCTAACACTTGACAGTGAAGCACTACACTATTCCCTGAAAAAATTAGAAAGTGCGCACAGCCACCGAGATGGAGTTTGGTGTTGCTGCAGGCGTCACTTACTGGCGGGTTAAGTGTGTGCTAACACTTGACAGTGAAGCACTACACTATTCCCTGAAAAAATTAGAAAGTGCGCACAGCCACCGAGATGGAGTTTGGTGTTGCTGTAGGCGTCACTTACTGGCGGGTTAAGTGTGTGCTAACACTTGGCAGTGAAGCAGCACACTATTCCCTGAAAAAAATTATTAAGTGCGCACAATTAGTCGCAGAAGTAGGTGGCGTACGTGCTATTTGCAGCTAGGAGAGCAGCAACGCACTGTTCTGCCACAGACAAAATAACGCTGAAGGGGTTTTTAGGACCCAAAATCTATCAGCTGGCAAAAAATTGTAAATAGTACCTCAGCTAAGCCTCTCACTTCAGCTATTAGAACAGCTGAGTGAGTAAGCGAAGCTATGAGGTCGCTCCTGTGAACACTGTAAAGGCTGCAGCTCCCTGCTTCCCTGCCTGCCTACAGTGTCACTGTACACAGTACTCCTCTGTCCTCCTGCTAGCTCTCACAAGAGCTGTTTGGGGTTAATATAAGGAATCTTGAAGTTCCCTACACTCACTGACAATCCCTATGATCTGCTCCAGAATCTACCTCACCCTGTTCTAGCTCAGATCTTCAGAGAAATGTGCTCAAAATGGCGGTGGCAAGGCTTATATACAGCCTTGCCTGTCATCGATGACATAGCCATCACGATGGACAGAAGCCAATCATAGTAATGCCACAAGAAGAGGGCTGTGGCATTACTGAATAAGATTGGCTAACATCCTTGTCCATCTTCACAAGTTTGTCTGACCTAACACGCTAGGCTGTCTCGGAAGATTTGTCGGAACATAACAGATTCTGTATTCGCGAGTCCCGAATACAGAATACAGGACTCGGATTCGTAGACTCGCTAGGATTCGCTAGGAGTCGCTACGACTCGCTCGGAATCGCTACTTACAGCGGGTATCCGTGAAGCGGTGCCATTCTCTAAACGATTTGGGGGAGATTCAACCTACATAGCGATGTGATATAGCGAGTCTCGCTAGTAAAACTAGGATTCCCATTTACTTGCATTGGACTCGCTACTTTGCGAGTCCTCGCTGGGAAACTCGCCGAGTAGCGAGTCCTGCGAGTCCCTTACTACTCGCCGAGTAACGAGTCCTAGCGAGTAGATTCGCCCATCACTAATAGTAACATAGTTTTTAAGGTTGAAGGAAGACTTTAAGTCCATCTAGTTCAACCCATAGCCTAATGTTGATCCAGAGGAAGGCAAAAAAAACCCATGTGGCAACACTAAGCTCCACATTGGGGGAAAAAAATTCCTTCCTGACTCCAGATACGGCAATCAGACTAGTTCCCTGGATCAACGCCCTATCAAAGAATCTAGTATATATAACTGGTAATATTATAGTTTTCAAGAAAGGCATCCAGGCCCTTCTTAAATGTTAGTAGTGACTCACTCATTACAACATGTGGCAGAGAGTTCCATAGTCTCACTGCTCTTACAGTAAAGAATCCACGTCTGTGATTATGATTAAACCTTCTTTCCTCCAGACGTAGAGGATGCCCCCTTGTCCCAGTCTCAGGCCTAAGAGTAAAGAGATCATTAGAAAGGTCTCTGTACTGTCCCCTCATATATTTATACATTATTATAAGATCACCCCTAAGCCTTCGTTTTTCCAAGCTAAATAACCCCAAGTTTAATAACCTGTCTTGGTATTGCAGACCCCTTAGTCCTCTAATGACTTTTGTCGCTCTTCTCTGGACCCGCTCTAGTTCAGCTATGTCTTTCTTATACACCGGAGACCAGAATTGTACACAGTATTCTAAGTGTGGTCGCACTAGTGACTTGTATAGAGGTAAAATTATGTTCTCCTCATGAGCATCTATGCCTCTTTTAATGCATCCCATTATTTTATTTGCCTTTGCAGCAGCTGCCTGACACTGGCCACTAAATGTGAGTTTGTCATCTACCCATACACCCAGGTCTTTTTCAGTGACAGTTTTGCCCAGTGTTTTACAATTAAGCACATAATTATACCTTTTGTTTCCTCTGCCCAAGTGCATGACTTTACATTTATCCCCATTAAAGCGCATTTGCCATTTAGCAGCCCAACCTTCTAGTTTACATAAATCCTCCTGTAATATAAAATTGTCCTCCTCTGTATTGATTACCCTGCAGAGTTTAGTGTCATCTGCAAATATTGAGATTCTACTCTGTATGCCCCCTACAAGGTCATTAATAAATATATTAAATAGAAGCGGGCCCAACACTGACCCCTGTGGTACCCCACTGTTAACTGTGACCCATTCTGAGTGTGTTCCATTAATAACCACCCTTTGTTTCCTATCACTAAGCCAGTTCTTAACCCACTTACACATATTTTCCCCTATCCCCATTGCCCTCATTTTATGTATCAACCTTTTGTGTGGCACCGTATCAAAAGCTTTTGAAAAGTCCATATACACCACATCCACTGCATTTCCTTGGTCCAGTCCAGAACTTACTTCTTCATAGAAGCTTATTAGATTAGTTTGACAGGAACGGTCCCTCGTAAAACCATGTTGATAATGGGTCATGAGGTTATTTTTGTTCAGATACTCCAGTATAGCATCTCTTAGAAAACCCTCTAGGATTTTACCCACAGTAGAGGTTAAGCTTACTGGCCTATAATTTCCAAGTTCAGTTTTTGTCCCCTTTTTGAATATTGGCACCACATTTGCTATACGCCAGTCCTGTGGTACAGACCCTGTTTTTATGGAATCTTTAAATATTAAAAATAATGGTCTATCTATGACAGTACTTAATTCCTTCAGCACTCTGGGGTGTATCCCATCCGGGCCCGGTGATTTGTCAATTTTAGTGATTTTTAGACGATGCCGTACTTCCTCTTGGGTTAAGCAGGTGACATTTAATTGAGACTTTTTGTTATCACTGATCATATTGTCTGTCATGGGATTTTCTTGTGTAAATACTGTTGAAAAAAAGTCATTTAGCATATTGGCTTTTTCCTCATCCTCATCCACCATTTCACCCAGACTATTTTTAAAGGGGCCAACACCATCATTTTTTAGTTTCTTACTATTTATGTAGTTAAAAAATATTTTGGGATTCTTTTTACTTTCTCTGGCAATGAGTCTCTCTGTCTCAATCTTTGCTGCCTTGATTTGCTTTTTACAAATGTTATTTAATTTTCTGTATTTATTTAATGCTTCATCACTACCTACTTGCTTTAATTCCCTAAATGCTTTCTTTCTGTCACATATTGCACTTCTTACCGCTTTATTTAGCCATAGTGGTTTCCTCCTATTTCTAGCATGCTTATTCCCATAGGGTATATATTGTGCACAGGTCCTATTCAGGATGCTAATAAACATCTCCCATTTGTGTTGTGTACTTTTATGTCTCAGGACATCGTCCCAGTTTATTGCACTAAGATCATCTCTCAACCGTTGGAAATTTGCCTTCCTGAAGTTTAGTGTCCTTGTGGCCCCTCTACTACACGTCTTAGTAAAGGATACTTGAAAGCTTATTAAGTTATGATCACTATTACCCAAGTGACCTCCAACCCGTATATTTGATATGCGGTCTGGCCTGTTGGTTAATATTAGGTCCAGCAGTGCCCCCCTTCTTGTTGGGTCCTGAACCAGTTGTGAAAGGTAATTGTCTCTCATAGTTTTCAAAAACTTATTACCTTTGCTGGAACTGCAGGTTTCTGATCCCCAATGTATTTCAGGGTAGTTGAAGTCCCCCACAATAATAACTTCTCCCTGAGTCGCTGCTTCATCTATTTGCTTTATGAGGATATTCTCCTCCACTTCCATTATTGTTGGGGACTTATAACAAACCCCTATCAGTAATTTATTATTTTTTCCCCCTCCCCTTATCTCCACCCACAGGGACTCTACATTTCCATTAGATTCACCTATATTATCACGCAGGATGGGTTTTAAGGATGATATTACGTATAAACATACACCTCCTCCTCGCCTATTTGTACGGTCATTTCTGAACAGACAATAGCCCTGTAAATTAACAGCCCAGTCATGGCTCTCGTCCAGCCAAGTCTCCGAAATCCCCACCATGTCATAATTATTTTCCAACAAAATCAATTCTAATTCCTCCATTTTGTTGGTGAGGCTTCTGGCATTAGTGAACATGCACTTTATGCATCTCTCATTACCTCTCTTCCTTCCTACTAGATTGTCTGTTCTAACCCCACCCCCCATGCCACCCCCAATTTTATTACTTGTGCCCAGGTTACTGTTTACACTATCTTCCCCTCCTATACAATGAATACCCTCCCCCCCAATCCCTAGTTTAAACACTCCTCCAACCTTCTAGCCATTTTCTCCCCCAGCACAGCTGCACCCTCCCCATTGAGGTGCAGCCCGTCCCTAGCATAGAACCTGTAGCCAACAGAGAAGTCGGCCCAGTTCTCCAGGAACCCAAACCCCTCCTTCCTACACCAATTCCTGAGCCACTTATTTATCTCCCTAATCTCCCGTTGCCTCTCTGGTGTGGCACGTGGTACAGGCAGTATTTCAGAGAATACTACCTTGGAGGTCCTTGCCTTAAGCTTGCAGCCTAAATCCCTGAAATCATCTTTAAGGACCTTCCACCTACCTCTAACTTTGTCATTTGTGCCAATGTGCACCATGACCGCTGGGTCCTCACCAGCCCCTCCCAGTAATCTGTCAACCCGATCAGCGATGTGCCGGACTCGAGCGCCAGGTAGGCAGCACACTGTTCGACGATCCCTGTCTTTGTGACAGATTACAGAATCCTGGACAAAGTGCCTCAGTGTCCGCGCTGCTGCTCCGAGACCAAAGACACACAGACACGGGAATGTCTGGATCAGCGATAGCCTTTATTTTCCGACGCGTTTCGGAGCCTCCTCCCGAGCTCCTTCCTCAGGGAACATCACAATTACACTGAACAGTTACACTTTTATAAGAAAAAAGGCGCCAAACACATGATGGAAATTACATCAGCAGGGAGGGAGGATCTACTCATGACGTCACAATGTTTACAAAACAGATTGCCGTGACAGCCGATGAGAGTAATACAAACATTAAACATAGTGTGTATTACCCATCAAATGTTTAAATCACATATAATGAAACAAGAAACAAAACAAAAAACACAGCCTTATAAGAAGAAAAAAGAAAAAAAGACGGAAAAAATCTTTGTGTGGAATCAAACCCACAAATATGAAACAATGAAAAAATGATGTATATCCATTATTTGTAGTTTCTCTACCAGATGTGCTATATGGCTGGACATATTAGATCCGAGTATTATTGTGCTCTAAAATCTCAAAAAGATTTTTATAATCTCAATTACATAGAATATATCTTATAAGTGCATAAAAAAATAATAAAAATAATAATAATATAGGGAAAGGGGTCTAAGATGTGCTCAAATGGTGATCCTAGAAAAAGAGGATAACTATATTAGAGTCATTTAAAAATATATATGCAGAGCAGAAAAATTGAAAGAGAGAAAATAGGACTCGATCTAGGAGAATCGAGGTGATAAATCTATATATGCAGAAAACAATCATATATATATTGTGCTAAATTGTCTGTGATTTAGAATGTCGCAAAAGGGTTGAAAGTGTCTGATAAGGGATCAATAGTGATAAGTGTCTATTACTTTTATTCATTTGTAGGTATCAAATTAATGGAAGAAGAGAAAAATGAAGGATGAAAAGAAGAGAGAGGGAGTTCCCACGTCAGGAAAAAAATGAATATATATGAATAAAAAATATGAAACAATCTATATAGATATATATAAGTTTAAAAAATCTATATATATATAATAAATTATTTTATTCCTTTGTTTAAAAAATCTCATTAAATAAAATAAATGTATCTACAAAAAATGAGTGAAGATTAATTATTACATAGTGGAACAAAGAAAATATTTGAGAAGAAACTATTAAAACCGAGACGATTGAAATACTAAAAAAGGGGACATTTAAAAGAGCAAACATAGGTATCAATTTAGTTAAAAAAGACATATATATTCGATTTGGAACCAAAAAATTCTTATTCATAGGGGATATCAATTCTGGACTCAAGAATCAAAGAGGATTAGAACTAGTCAAAGTTCATTAGACATGTCACAGACGTGCTGTTGAACCCATCAGCTATAAGAGCAGTTGTTAAAATCTATGAAAGAATATACATCTTTAATCACATCCAAATATTAGAGAGTTTTTTAGAGAGTTTTATGGGGAAACATTTAGGTTATGTGGAGCTATAATTGGAAAAAAATGCAAGCCAGATCAACACAAGAACAAAGGCAATCCAGTTAAAATCGTCAATGTACGCCTGCAGTTGAGAAGACAGGCAAGAAGCGTGCCAGAGCTACAAATGTTGCTCGTTCTAATAGCAGCGCACGCTCCAGTAATTAAGGGGGCGTGTGCCAGACGCGTGTCAGTGATACAATGTTGCTTTGGCACACTTCAGCAATTAAGGGGACGTGTGTCAACAGTTCAGGCAGAATCTAAGCGGGTGCCAGATAAAAGCTCTTTTGAAGTAGTGAAAAGAGTTAGTAGGTGCAGAAGAATAGTGTGGATTATTGCAAAAGTGAAAATGAATACTTCACATGCTCAAAAAAGAATAAAAGGAGTATATAGATTATTATATAAGAAAATATGGAGGAAAATACAAAAATGAAGTTGAAAGGAACCTTCCTATAGAGATTGTAGGAGACAAGAATTAGGTATGCATTCTATAACAGCTAAACAGCGTGGTAATCAGACATATATATACACACCTCCACACACCAGAGGGGAAGATGTATATGCAGAATAATAACTTTAACAGAATGGGACTTATGATAATAAGAAAGTAGTAAGATAACAGCAGTCATATCAAAGGATCTAGAAATGACACTAATCCTTAAATGGATGTAGCAGAGTTGTATTACAGATATTCACAAAAAAATTCCTATTCATAGGGGATATCAATTCTGGACTCAAGAATCAAAGAGGATTAGAACTAGTCAAAGTTCATTAGACATGTCACAGACGTGCTGTTGAAACCATCTGCTATAAGAGCAGTTGTTAAATTCTATGAAAGAATATACATCTTTAAACATCCAAATATTAGAGAGTTTTTTAGAGAGTTTTATGGGGAAACATTTAGGTGATGTGGAGCTATAATTGGAAAAATAACTCTGCTACATCCAGTTATTATTCTGCATATACATCTTCCCCTCTGGTGTGTGGAGGTGTGTATATATATGTCTGATTACCACGCTGTTTAGCTGTTATAGAATGCATACCTAATTCTTGTCTCCTACAATCTCTATAGGAAGGTTCCTTTCAACTTCATTTTTGTATTTTCCTCCATATTTTCTTATATAATAATCTATATACTCCTTTTATTCTTTTTTGAGCATGTGAAGTATTCATTTTCACTTTTGCAATAATCCACACTATTCTTCTGCACCTACTAACTCTTTTCACTACTTCAAAAGAGCTTTTATCTGGCACCCGCTTAGATTCTGCCTGAACTGTTGACACACGTCCCCTTAATTGCTGAAGTGTGCCAAAGCAACATTGTATCACTGACACGCGTCTGGCACACGCCCCCTTAATTACTGGAGCGTGCGCTGCTATTAGAACGAGCAACATTTGTAGCTCTGGCACGCTTCTTGCCTGTCTTCTCAACTGCAGGCGTACATTGACGATTTTAACTGGATTGCCTTTGTTCTTGTGTTGATCTGGCTTGCATTTTTTTCCAATTATAGCTCCACATAACCTAAATGTTTCCCCATAAAACTCTCTAAAAAACTCTCTAATATTTGGATGTGATTAAAGATGTATATTCTTTCATAGATTTTAACAACTGCTCTTATAGCTGATGGGTTCAACAGCACGTCTGTGACATGTCTAATGAACTTTGACTAGTTCTAATCCTCTTTGATTCTTGAGTCCAGAATTGATATCCCCTATGAATAAGAATTTTTTGGTTCCAAATCGAATATATATGTCTTTTTTAACTAAATTGATACCTATGTTTGCTCTTTTAAATGTCCCCTTTTTTAGTATTTCAATCGTCTCGGTTTTAATAGTTTCTTCTCAAATATTTTCTTTGTTCCACTATGTAATAATTAATCTTCACTCATTTTTTGTAGATACATTTATTTTATTTAATGAGATTTTTTAAACAAAGGAATAAAATAATTTATTATATATATATAGATTTTTTAAACTTATATATATCTATATAGATTGTTTCATATTTTTTATTCATATATATTCATTTTTTTCCTGACGTGGGAACTCCCTCTCTCTTCTTTTCATCCTTCATTTTTCTCTTCTTCCATTAATTTGATACCTACAAATGAATAAAAGTAATAGACACTTATCACTATTGATCCCTTATCAGACACTTTCAACCCTTTTGCGACATTCTAAATCACAGACAATTTAGCACAATATATATATGATTGTTTTCTGCATATATAGATTTATCACCTCGATTCTCCTAGATCGAGTCCTATTTTCTCTCTTTCAATTTTTCTGCTCTGCATATATATTTTTAAATGACTCTAATATAGTTATCCTCTTTTTCTAGGATCACCATTTGAGCACATCTTAGACCCCTTTCCCTATATTATTATTATTTTTATTATTTTTTTATGCACTTATAAGATATATTCTATGTAATTGAGATTATAAAAATCTTTTTGAGATTTTAGAGCACAATAATACTCGGATCTAATATGTCCAGCCATATAGCACATCTGGTAGAGAAACTACAAATAATGGATATACATCATTTTTTCATTGTTTCATATTTGTGGGTTTGATTCCACACAAAGATTTTTTCCGTCTTTTTTTCTTTTTTCTTCTTATAAGGCTGTGTTTTTTGTTTTTTGTTTTTTGTTTTGTTTCTTGTTTCATTATATGTGATTTAAACATTTGATGGGTAATACACACTATGTTTAATGTTTGTATTACTCTCATCGGCTGTCACGGCAATCTGTTTTGTAAACATTGTGACGTCATGAGTAGATCCTCCCTCCCTGCTGATGTAATTTCCATCATGTGTTTGGCGCCTTTTTTCTTATAAAAGTGTAACTGTTCAGTGTAATTGTGATGTTCCCTGAGGAAGGAGCTCGGGAGGAGGCTCCGAAACGCGTCGGAAAATAAAGGCTATCGCTGATCCAGACATTCCCGTGTCTGTGTGTCTTTGGTCTCGGAGCAGCAGCGCGGACACTGAGGCACTTTGTCCAGGATTCTGTATTACAACCACGGTCACCGTTGGGAGTGCGGTCCCTGCAGCAGCTGCCTGTACGCTATTCTACCAGTTGTGGGTTTCACAACTGACAAAGGTGAGCAATTCCACATCGATAAGCGACAGTGTATCATTGAGATAAGACCCTATTGCGCATTCTTTTCGTTCACAGATTTTGTGACAGATTGCCCTATCTATTCCCCTAATAATTGAGTCCCCCACTACCAGCACCTGTCTGGCCTGCCCTACTCTCCTGTTTTCCCCCTTACTGGAGCAGACACTCCTCTGGCTTTCAGAGGTCATGCCCTGCTGCAGCAGTGCTATCCCTGAACTTACACCCCCCTCATCTGCCAACATAGCAAATTTATTGGGGTGTGCCAGATCAGGGCTAGCCTCCCTGGCACCCTTCCCTCTACCCCGCCTTCTAACTGTCACCCAGCTAGCTACCTCACGGTCCTGCAGCTCCATACTACCATCCTCCCCCACATCTATCCCATTGAGCAGCTGTTCAGTGAGCAGCAGACTCCTTTCCATATTGTCTATGGATCTCAGCGTTGTCAGTTGTTCATTTAGATCCAGTATCTGGGCTTCCAAATGCACAACGTACTCACATCTCACACAGCAGTATGAACCCTCGATCGGCTGGTCAAGGAATGCATACATGTGGCAAGATGTACACTGGATGGCATTGCCAATCATGGAGCTCATTTCCTAATGGGGATTGCACCAGACAGAAATGATAAGTAAAAAGAAATGCAAAGTATTAACAAAATACAACCAGCAATTCAGTAAATCCTCACTTCCAAACTCCCTGAATACAAAGTCACTGAATCACAAGTCACACACTTACTTCTGTCGCACTTGCTCTGTCACACTTAGCTCGCGGTCACACTCGCTAGAAAATCAGATATAAAGAGGTTTTTTTTTTTGTTTTTTTTCCCCTTAGCAGAAAATCAGCCTGTATCTCAGTGTACTTCCAAAAACATGGGTTTATCCATATGAGAAATGGTAAAACTCAAGTTACAGCTGTTATTATGGATGTAAGGAAGGAGTAAGGTAGGGCACACCAGTACAGTGGATGCTCAAAGGTAAAAAACGTAACTATGGAGAGTGTAAACCTGGCACACCAAAAAATGCAAGATGAGTCAATGTTCTGATGCAAAAAGATCCTTTGTTTTATTGAATACAACCCTTGACGATCATTTCAATCTTTATGATTTTCATCAGGGTGGACCTATAACATATAAACAATCATATAAGAAACAAAGGTATACATACATAGACTATGTACAAAAGGGTACTAAGTTACAATTGTATTGTTCACAACAAGAAGAAAAAATAGTGTTGCCAAATATTACAAGTATCATATAGGGCAAATTTGTAATCTTTACTTTAAGGAGGACCTGTGTCACCCCCCTGCTGCATGGCAATCTAAATGCAGCACTGAATGCAGCATGTCTGCTGCATTCAGGGAAGGGGTCCCCCATGTGTCTGTGTGCTGTGTACTACGAGATATAGCCTTAGGAAAACTCACTGTTAGAAGCCATAAAGGCAGTCCCTGTGGCTGGAGTGAGCTCGATTGACAGGGGCCATTCCCTCCCCCTCTGCCTCTCTGTGCCGCCTCCTGCTGTGTTGGTTATGCTTTCCTCCTCTCCTCTCTGTCACTCATCCTGCTGCACACAGCTTCTTGCAAATCATTTGTCCTGACATCAGCTCCAGATTCCTGCCCTGGTGTCTGAACAAAGCACAAACAGCACAGCAGCAGGCGGCACAGAGAGGCAGAGGGGGAGGGAATGCCCACCAAGGTTACCTTTAATTGTACGTATGTGGATGGGATCATGATATAACTTTATGTAAAAAGTACCTGAACCTAAATATACGTGTGAAGTACTGTATATGTAGAGCTGGATGGAATCCAGACTGCAATCTAGGATAATAAGAATGGAAGGGACAGAGTTATGAATCACATAATCAAGTATCACCATAAAGAGATGTTAGTAATCACCTGGTATTATGTATCCTTGGCCTCCACACTTGGCCTTGTCGTGTGTCATATGTCAATTGGCTAGGTCAGAGTGCTCCTATAAGGGCACAACATAGATATCTAAACCATATGTTCACTTCAAGATATTTACTGTTAGGTTGGCTTCACAACACGGTTTTTGGGATCAAGTTCTCTTCAGTTTGAACCGGACAGAACCTGATCCGGTTTTGCCTTCCATGTATCCCTATGGTGCCGGATTGGTCATATTTGACCATCAGGTTTTGTGTTTTCTGTGCCTGATCCGGTTTTGTCTGGTTTTTCACCGTGCACAAAATCAGAGACTGCTGCGGTTTTGGGCTCCGGTGAAAAACGTGGACAAAATCGGACAATCCCGGATCCGGGGCGATCCGGCGCCTATAACATGGGAGTCTATGGCCACCAGATCCGCGAAAAAATTGGATAGTTTCCTGGAACCGATATTTTTCACAAAGCATGCTCAGAAATCCTGCCGTCAAGACTTCAGCACCATGGACAGCACTACTTCCAGCACAGGCTGTGAATTCAGCACCAAGGACAGCGGCAGAGCAGGCACAGGCAGACTTCAGCACCATGGACAGCATTACTTCCAGCAAAGGCTGTGAATTCAGCACCAAGGACAGCAGTAGAGCAGACACAGGCAGACTTCAGGACCATGGACAGCAGCAGAAAACGAAGCCTGCATAAAACAGGATCTGGAACCATATTTGGCCACACTTTGTGCACATCCTGTCCTGTCAGGTTCTGTCTGGTGGATCCTGCAAAAAAACAGGATCCACCTTGACAGACAAAAACTGTGGTGTGAAGCCAGCCTTAGGGTGACAGTTACCTTATTATGGAGCCAGTCAATAATAAGTGGGTTTCAGAACAACCATTTGATCACCTGGTGAATGAGAAATGTAACAGTATATATAGTCTCTAGTCCCTATGAGACAATGCATCTATGTATGTAACGCACCTGGTGTTTAATAAAAAAAAAGGATCTTTTTGCATCAGAACATTGACTCATCTGCTGACCCCCTCTGAGCACGGAGGACTGCTCCTGCTGGCGCTGACGCCGGTGGTCTGCCCCGGATCTCCTGCTGATCCACTGCTGCTGAAAAGCTGCTGGTCCCGCGAGGCACAGGGTGACACAGAGCGATACAGGCTGCCGTCACTTCCGGTCCCACCGCCATTGCAAAGAGGCTGTGACTTCGGAGTGGAGACCAGCGAGGCTCTGACACCGCAGACCACTGAAGTGCACCGCGGACGACATTGCAGCCGCACAGACAGCTGGGGGAGGTAAGCGCTGCGTGCCGGCGGCTCCTACACAGAGCAACTGCAATCACCCAGCACATGTGCTGGAGGGGGCGGCAGTGGATACAGTTCGGTTTGCTTAGTCAAACCGCTGGAGGACTAGCTGAGCCCTGTACTTGAAGGACAGACTAGTAACCGAACTCTGATCCTATATCAGATCCTGTCTCACTCACAGGATAGTGACAAGCATAGGGGCAGCAACTACCTACAGCTCCTATACGTGCAGCCAACCATTGGGATCACGACCTTATCCCTCATCCCACACAGCAAACATTAGCACACCCTGAAACCAGCCACTTAACCATCCCATAGGGGCAATTTTTCATCTGACCACCTGAACCCTCAGCATATAAGCCCTGCAGCTGCCATCTAGAAGGAGGATGTCTTAGTGACCACACATCTGATCTATTACATATAGCGGTTTACCCTGCTCTGCATCAAACTGAGTCTGGCCAAAACACCGTAACGGCCAGTAGGATCTCATTTTTGCATTACCTAAGTTCACTCCTTTGATTAATCTATATTGTGACATGCAATCCTAATACACTCTATTGCCAGCAGAGGGAGACATTATACCAGATTCCATCAATCATTCAGCAATATTATAAAAATAATAAAATTAATTCATTTATATAGCGCTATTAATTCCATAGCACTTTACATACATCAGTAATGCTGTCTTTCTTGGAGTTCACAATCTAAATATCCTATCAGTATCAGTATGCCTTTACAATGTGGGAGGAAACTGGAGTGCCTGGAGGAAACCCATGCAAACACAGGGAGAACATACAAACTCCTTGCAGATGTTGTCCTAGTGTCCTTGGGGGAATTGAACCCAGGATTTCAGGACCCCAGTGCTGCAAAGGCTGCAGTGCTATCCACTTGAGCCACCATGCTGCCCATTTTTATTATAACAGAGCATGGGGAAAACAACCATAAAACCCCCAAAAAGTGCAAACAAAACTACTAAAGCTATAACACAAGCAGACATGGACCAATTTCTAAAAAAGCAGAGTTCCCTCACAGATCTTTCTAAATCCTCTAGAGTCTAGACATCCAGACCTGACTCCTATGGATGCACCTGACTCTGATCCTGAAAGTGAATCTGATGCTGGGCGCTCGGCTAGAGACAATACTGTGACCCGCTCCTTTATAAAACGTATTATAGTGAAGGCGCTTGCGCCGATAAGCAAAGAGTTGGCTGAAATAAAACAGAACCTGGTTACGCAAGGCCACAGATTAGAAACGTTGGAGACTACCCAAAATGCGGTGACGCAACAATCCAATGCCATCCTCGACGGTCTACTTTCCCATGAAACACAACTCCATGCAATCCATGTTACCCTATAGGACCATGAAAACCACAAACGCCGCAACAACATCCGGATTAAAGGGCTCCCCGAATGGGTGGCCTTTGAAGCCCTGTGCAAGGCGGTACTTTAAAAGTCTAATCAACACAGATGACCCCCAGGAGTTGGAACTTGTAAGGGTTCATAGATCCCATCGTCCCAAGCCTTCCCAAGGAGAACCCCCAAGAAACGTTTTATGCCGTTTCCTTGACTATTGCACGAAGGACTTGATCCTACGCAGAGCTAAGGAAAAGCAAGACATCACATACGACGGTACACATATTCAGCTCTTCCAAGACCTATCGGCTATTACCCTGAAAAAACGGAGAATGCTAAAGCCCTTTACAGATTCCATTCTTAAAAAAGGACTTCGGCTTCGCTGGCTCTTCTCATTCGGCATACACATGACAGCCAGTGAATGGAGGATAATAGCCAGAACCTCTGCAGACATCAAGGCGGCATGTCACACTCTGGATGTTACTCTAGAGTCTAAACACTGCATCACCTACCTAGGAGGGAAGCTGGGCAGATCTGACACAGACATATTTCGTTTAAATATTCTTCCCCTGCTAGAATCCACAGCAGACACTATCAAAACTTGGAAAGACTCTTATTTGTCGTGGATGGGTAGGAAGAATACAATAAAAAGCTTGATACTGCCCAGGTTCACTTACCTATTCCAGATGCTACCCATTCAAATACCTTCATCTTACCTCACTAAGGTCAATTCATTAATCTCCACATACATCTGGAGACACAAAAAACCTTGTATCGCTTACCGCACACTCACCCTCCCAACAACACAGGGCGGAATGGGGGCACCCGACATTAGAACACACTATAAAGCTGCAATATTATCTAGGGTAGGGGATCCGGAGATAAACAATGGGTGGACATGGAGGAAGCCCTCTCGCCTATCCCTCTTCGATCAAACTTCCTATTCCACGCACAGCGGAACCTTACAATTCCCCTGCAGAACTCGCACATTAATGTCACATTGAAAGTCTGGCGGAAATTTCTGGAAACCCTTGTTCCACCACTGTCTCCCCTGATTAATCTCTCAGATATTCTTGCTTACTCTCTAGGCATTTTAGGCTCAAGCAGCCGGAAATTGTCAAATATACCATTAGACCACCTGCTGCTGGATGGATCACTGCTCTCGCTAAATGAGCTACAAAAGATCCCGGGCCTCTCTACTCTAATTACACCTCCATTAGAGAAACTGTGGCGCCCCTCAAATGCAGGCGTCATAGAGGAGTCTTACACTCGTAAAAGAGGTGTAAATAGTGATGGGCGAATCCTAAATTACTCGGAATCGCTTGACTCTAGCGAGTCCGAGCACAGGACTCGCTACTCGTTGCGAGTCTAGCGAGTCCAATGTTAATGAATGGGGAAGCGAGTAATAGCGAGTAGTGTGAGATTTACAAATCGCAGATGTGTCTCGGAAGCTTCAGCCTGAAGCAATCCTAGTTTTGTCATTTATTTGCATTGGACTCGTTTACTTTGCAACTGTAATCGCTGGGAAACTCGCACAGATAAGAGTCCTGTCTCCTCAGTGTGCTGGCTCCAGGGTCCTAGAGCCTGCCTGCTGCCTGATGTAGCAGTGCTGAGATTGTTCTCAGTCTGCTCATTCCCTGTGTACAGACATGAATGTCTGTGCACAGAGATGATGTAGCAGAGCTGAGATTGTTCTCAGTCTGCTCATTCCCTGTGTACAGACATGAATGTCTGTGCACAGAGATGATGTAGCAGAGCTGAGATTGTTCTCAGTCTGCTTATTCCCTGTGCATAGACATCTATATTTATGCACAGGGGATGTAGCAGAGAGGACATCGCGTTTTGGACTGCGTCGGACGGAAGAGGATTTTTTTAATTAAAGATGGAGTCCCTAATGGCTTTTTTTTTTATTTTAATAAAAAATTTTCTCTGTGTTGTGTTTTTTTTAAAACAATTTAATAGAAATTCATGGCGGTCATGTCTAATATTGGCGTGACCGCCATAAATTTCGGGCTTAGGGCCAGCTGATAATACAAAGCTGGCCCTAACCTCTTTATTACCCAGCGTGCCACCGCCACCAGGGCCGCTGGAAGAGCGGGGTTCAGCGCCAGAGGATGGCGCTTCAATGAACGCGCCATCTTCTGGGGCGGCTGCGGGCTGCAGTTTGCAGCGGGGGGTGCCCAGAAAGCTTGGGCATCCCTGCGCTGCCGATTCCAGCCCCCAGCTGCTTAGCTGTACCTGGCTAGACATAGAAATTGCGCGGAGCCCCACGCATTTTTTTTAAATTATTTCATGAAATTCTGAGATTCTGACTCTGAGACTCTGACTCTGAAATTCACGAAATAATAAAAAAAAATGCGTGGGGCTCCGCGCAATTTCTATGTCTAGCCAGGTACAGCTAAGCAGCTGGGGGCTGGAATCCGCAGCGCAGGGATGCCCAAGCTTTCTGGGCACCCCCGCTGCAAATTGCAGCCCGCAGCCGCCCCAGAAGATGGCGCGTTCATTGAAGCGCCATCCTCTGGCGCTGAACCCCGCTCTTCCAGCGGCCCTGGTAGCGGTGGCACGCTGGGTAATAAAGGGGTTAGGGCCAGCTTTGTATTATCAGCTGGCCCTAAGCCCGAAATTTATGGCGGTCACGCCAATATTAGACATGACCGCCATGAATTTCTATTTAATTGTTTTAAAAAAAACACAACACAAGGAAAATTTTTTATTAGAAATAAAAAAAAAAAGCCATTAGGGACTCCATCTTTAATTAAAAAAATCCTCTTCCGTCCGACGCAGTCCAAAACGCGATGTCCTCTCTGCTACATCCCCTGTGCATAAATATAGATGTCTATGCACAGGGAATAAGCAGACTGAGAACAATCTCAGCTCTGCTACATCATCTCTGTGCACAGACATTCATGCCTGTACACAGGGAATGAGCAGACTGAGAACAATCTCAGCTCTGCTACATCATCTCTGTGCACAGACATTCATGTCTGTACACAGGGAATGAGCAGACTGAGAACAATCTCAGCACTGCTGCATCATCTCTGTGCACAGACATTCATGTCTGTACACAGGGAATGAGCAGACTGAGAACAATCTCAGCACTGCTACATCATCTCTGTGCACAGACATTCATGTCTGTACACAGGGAATGAGCAGACTGAGAACAATCTCAGCACTGCTACATAATGTCTGTGAGCAGGCGGGCTCTAGGACCCTGGAGCTGCACAGAGAAGACAGCTGGACTCGGCTTGCAAAGAAACAGCAGTTATCTGCGAGTTTCCCTGCTATCACTGGCACAGTAGCCAGTGATTACTCGCAAGAGTCTAATGCAAACAATGGCAATCCTAGTTTTGTCAGCGTTTCTGACAAAACTAGGATTGATATTGATTTGCATTGGACTCGTGCGAGTAATCACTGGGAAACTCGCAGAGTACCGAGTCCTGCGAGTCCCTTACTACTCGCCGAGTAACGAGTCCTAGCGAGTAGATTCGCCCATCCCTAGGTGTAAATGCTCCAGCTGCAGGTGGACCCTAGGATGGTGGGTGGGACCCATTCCCAGCACTTCCACATTATTTTAGGGTGGGAGGTTACCCGGGAGGGAATAAATTCACCTCTAGGGGGAACAAGGAGGTCTTTGCCTCCAAGTCTTGAGCTTAAGGTCTCTCGGCTGAGGGACCAGGAGGAGATGGAGGAAGAGGAAAGATATTAGAAAGATCGATGAGATCCAAGATGGCCGTGGTCCAGGAAGGACGTGCTTGAGGCAGCTCCAACCACCAGCTGCATAATCCCCGGAATCCTGCCTTGAATACAGGGCAATCAATAACCACAGGACCCTGCCTTGATAGCCACTTTGTTCCTGAGTGTGGATCAGGGCTCATTTCTGCCCCAGGACATAATCTGGACTCAAATAGATCCCACAGAGTCACCCTCCCCCCATCCCCACGAGTTTGTGCTGCTGAGCAGGCCTGACTATCAGCCTGGACCCTGTGGAGTGATTTGCTTGTCCTGCCTGAGGAGCCAAACACTCTCCTGGCTGACAACTTGCGTGGTGAAGTACCACTGAGAAGCCAGAAGTGGTGGGACCGCCAGAGTCGGGTGAGTGAATACAGCGCCCGGTGCAACTGGGAGGCAGGAAAGACTGTGAGGGTAAAGATGGAGAGAGGCACCGGTGCTGCAGAAGCAGCTTCAATCACATCACTGAGAGAGACTGTCGCCGACATCGGCATTGTGTACCGGAGCCCACTGACGACCAGATACTAGTGATTGCCGCCTGACTCACTGGAGGGATCGTGGACTGTTGGGGAGAGTCGGCACAATAATGCCGGCACAGGGCTACTGGAGCAGGACACTGCCAGTATTGAGGGGGGCCCCGACAGCAAACCATCACATCCAGCAGCTTCCCACCGCATGCTGGAGACCAGGACAGAGGGGGTAAGTGGAGTGTGCCGAGCCCGCCGTGATTCCCCTGCAGCGGATGCCACTTGCTTGTTCCTCGCCGGGTATTTTAACAGACACAGGCGACTGTCAATTAAGTCAGCCTGGTCTGCGGTGGCGAGGCAGGGATACAGCTAAAGCAGCATTAGCCAGCGTGCAGAGGGTGCAGAGACCCACACTTTACCCCTACACAGACGCCATTATAAAGTGCCACAGGTGGTGTGTGTGCTTTGTGGGACTGCCAGAACTCCCATAAAATCAGCCCCATCACAACTAAATGCATAGCAGGTGTGGCACCCCATGGGTTAATGTGCCACAATAACACCACATGGGTTCTCTCCCCACAACACACTGACAAACACTAGCACCTCTGGGCCAGGAGGGGAAGCACAACCTGCTCCCTTAAATACTCCTGCTCATGAGAGAGAGCCCAGTTCAGCACGGTGCAGTGCTGTGAAGAGCACAGTGAGAGCAGAGTTAGCTCAGTGCAGGCCCAGTAAGGATCGGAGGAACAGGAGAACTACAGACAGAGGAACACGTCTGGGAGCTGGAGTGATACCTTCACTTGCCCCAGAAGAGCGCACAGAACGGACACCGGATCCGGTACTGTGTCTGGCACCCACAGCACAGTGAATCCAGGAACAGTGGAATTTCTAGATGCCCATAGTACCAGTGGAAAGCAACACGGAGGGGTCAGCACAGCACAGAGGACTCAAGTTGCCTAGCCAAGTGGTACCAGCAGAACACAGAGAAAGAGTGAGAAGTCCTAGCATCTCAGCTAGACGCCGCAGCCAGGACACACACACAGCGTAACACGAAGAGAGCTTAGCCCCATTACAGACACCTAGCCCGGGTTAGCCCCCCCTTATAGAGAATTTGGGAATAAAATGTTTCCATTCGTTAGATATTTGTTAGATCCGGTTTGATCAACCTAAACTAACGTTAGATCTCCTCTACAAAATGAGATATTTAGGATCTTTTTCAGGGGGAGCTAACCTGTAGCCAACCCCCCTTCTTTTGAAATTGCCCGTTTTTTCGATGAATTCTGACAGATATTCGTTAGATCCGGTTTGATCAGCAAAAATTAACGTTAGATCTCCTTTCGTTCCCGAGATATTGGGGGTCTCAGGTGGGGGGGTTAGCTACGGGTTAGCCCCCCTCTTTTGAAATTGCCCGTTTTTGGGATGGATTCTGATAGATATTCGTTAGATCAATGGTCCTGAGGTGTAGATGGAGAAGAGGAGGGGTCCAAGGACAGAGCATTGGGGAACACCAACAGAGAGAGTGAAGTGAGGAGGTGGCGAGTGAGTGGGACAATCTAAAAGTTCGGTCAGTGAGTCATTATCGTCCCCCGTGATGTCTACAGGCCCTCCTCTTCACAATCATCGCAGCACACTGCCCCCCTTCCCCCGCCGCGGCACATCGCCAATGAAGTCCTGATGCTGCCCACAATTCGCCCACGCCGAAGTCGCCGTTGCTCAAACGGATCTAGCGAATATCTGAATCCTTAAAAAAAAGGCACATTTAGGGGGGGGGCTTGTTTTTTGCATAGTAATTTGTATTTCTCCTTTGCACCACTTTGGGTGCATATAATGTTTTGTATAACTTTTATTTATTTTTAAGAGAGGGTAAATTAAAAAAAAAATTAATTACGCTAATGTTTTTTGAGTTTTATTATTAGTTAATTTCCCGTGTGGTAAACTAACAGAACACCTTTATTCTCCGGGTCAGGTCGGACACACTGATACAAAATGTATGACTTTTTTTTACTACTTTTGAAAAGTAAAACGTTTTTTTTTTTTAACTAATGAGAGGATTTTGCCTCGCCGCATGCGCAGCCCCGAAGCGCTTTTATTTTTCTGACTACGGAGCAGTGGGATGCCTCATTTTTTGCGGGAAGAGTTGTAGTTTTTATTTGGACCATTTTGGGGCATATTCGATGTTTTGATCGCGTTTTATGACTTCTTTTTGTGACTCAAACAGTGAAAAAAAATAGAAATTCTGGCATTTTTTAAAATTTTTTCTGGCGTTTACAATGAGGAATAAATATTAAACTATTTAATTTTTGGATGTTGGGATCCCAGCTGATGGTAGGACAGCTGGGATCTCACGATTGCCGACGGGGCTAGCCGAGGCTGCCATTCCCCCGCCCGACGTCAAAACTATGGCAGAGGAATAAGGCCCGGCTAACGCCGTCGTCAAAAGTCAATGATCGGTCATCAAGGGGTTAAAAATTCCTGTACATAGACTCTCATGTTTAGGTCTCATTTTTAATGAATTTAATTATCAAAACAATAAATCTTACTTATTAGTACAGTGAAAAACACAAGTAACAGTAATACCTTCCAGAAATAGAGATTTAACAATGGAAACCTGAACGTTTAGGACGCAAAATCCCTGGAATAGAAATAGGACACGTACACTGTAACATCTAGACAGAGTTCCTGAGTTATCGGTGTTTGACTTATACAAAAAAAGAAGAAAATTACTAATGTGACTAGATATAAATGTATTCAAATGTTTAATATCATAGAACACCAATAATAATTTACAAAAAATATTCACGAAAGATGACATTTTCTCTGGCAAGTGTTTAAATGTGTACTTACCCAAGATGGCATCAGCCCCAATCGGAGACTTCCTTTCCTCTGAAATCTGATTAGCAATAATGAAAGGAAGGCTCTGATCACTTCTAGTGCAATCTTGGGTGACTACATACAGTATGTAGTCACCAGCAAGAGGAAATATCTGGTGGACATTGGGGAGACAGAGTGCGATGCAGCGGCCAGAGCGCTGTACTGCTGCAGGACTAAGTAAAGTTATAACAACAATAACAACAAGGCCCAAGGAGAGAATAGAGGTAAACTTGCTTAAAAATGTAGCTACTCTCTACAGAGCGATTGTCTTTACCTATTTTTTATACCTGTAAACAGGAAAAACTAAATTTTAACATATATTACAACTTCAGAATTCCCACATAGTTTGTTTGGGTCTACCGTTTTTACAGAGTAGCTCATGTCGTCATAAACTTCCCAACAACTGTCCTTTCTTCTACAATATGAAATGTAATGGTTTCCTTGAACATGCATTATAATGGCTCCTAAAGTGTAACGTATATCTGATATGATCACTTGAGTGGGGAATTCAGAGATCCGTCGCTTTATCGGTAAACCAACACGTGGCTGTAACATGGAGAGTGATCCTCGCCAATACACCATGGACATCTCAATGTTTTGGTTGGAATTTCATTGTAATTTGAACTGTCATCAAAAAATAGATTTTGTTTAACAGGTACCGCAACCTTTTTTTTAATTAATTTATGTTGTTTAAATTCTGTCATGCTGTGGCTATACTATGGCCACAAGGTAAAAAAAAGTACACCCTCAATTATTACACTTTCTCCCGAGTACAGCAATCCCCTATATGTGGTCATACACTTCTGTTTGGGCGCTCGGCCGGGCTCAGAAGAGGAGCAACATTTGGCTTTTGGGGCACAGAGAGGAATATCTGGGCGCCAAATGCCGAACTCACAGCAAAATCCACAATAGTGGCTAAATAGGCAAATAACACTCAGTGTATATATATATATACGATGTCTGTAATAGGAGTCACTGAACCCTCAATATGATCCATTATCTCTGGATACTATCAGACCTCTACATCAGAGACAGGTGAAGAGCTGTGAGGCAGGAGGGCAGTTGTGTGTCCTGGGGTGTGTGGATCTTCTATTGATGGCATCTACATGTGACATGGACATTGTGTCTTTGGCCTCTTGGAAGCTCCAGTTGTTCACATCTCCTGTGGTGTTTGGATTATAAACCATTGCTCAGGAGTTGAAAATCCTGTTTGTGGCCTATTGAAATGTACATAAAGGCACAATCCCTGGGGTGCTTGGAAGATCAACCATTGTTGTTGAGATAAACATCTAGGATTCAACTCAAATGGAGTTTAAACCTGTACTCAGGCCTTTGTAATATACCAGGACTCCATCCTCAGAAAAGGAAAATCATTGCACATATGTTTGTCAAGACTCTTGACCTTCTAAGGCTGCCTTCACACTGGCGTTCTCCTCCGCAGCGTTCTGTGGATGGGAACCGCCAGCTGAGCGTAGGCACCGCAAGTTCCTATGTTTATCATGGGGACGCACGGGAAGCGCTCGACTGCGCATGACCGTGCGCACCCATTCACTTCCCTGTGTGATTTGTACTCATGCGCATGCTTGCGTACAAATCACACACTCTCGTCCGCACCCTGAATGCGACATGCCACGTTCCTGCTGTGGACGAGAATGTATGATTTGTACGCAAGCGTGCGCATGCATACAAATCATACATGGCAGTGAATGGATGCGCACGGGCACTCTGCACCCGAGAGCAGACACCCGCATCCCCGTGTTAAACATAGGGACTTGCGGTGCCTGCGCTCAGCTGGCGGTTCCCCTCCGCAGAACACTGCGGAGTAGAATGCCAGTGTAAAGGCAGCTTAAGGGTACTTTCACATCACGATTTTCTTGGATCCGTGGCTGTCCGTTGTAAATCGGACAGCCATGGATCCGATTTGGCCCCCATGTTATCCTATGGGCACAGATCTGATCAGATTTGGCCTTATTGCCATCCGATTTGTGTCAGATCTGATTCGGTCTGATTTTTCCCTGTGCCCAAAATTGGAGACTGCTCCGATTTTGGGCACAGCGGACCTAAATTGGACCGAATCGGATCCGACCCGATCCGCGCCCTTTAACACGGGGCCTATGGAGCAAAGGTCCTGGAAAACATTGGATCGTTTCTCAGACCCGATTTTAGTGTACTGAGCATGCTCACCACTAACACTGCTCTGTTGCCCTTTAATTTCACTTCCGCAATGTATATACATACATTGTGGAAGTGAAATTCAGTAAATGAAGAGTTAAAAATAAAAAAAAAAACATCCTCACCTCTCCTTCGGTGTCCCGCACTGTCTCGCTGGCTCCTAGGACTGAAGGACCTGGGGTTGCCTGGAAACCCAATCAGCTGAGCGGTCATGTGACTGCTCAGCTGATCGGGTTGTCACATGACTGCGCCGTTTAAATCTCCCGCCCGCCAAAGTTGACCAGTGGGCGGGAGAGTTAAACTGCGCGGTCATGTGACAACAGCTCTTCTGGTGAATTCATGTTTAAACTGTACAAGGCAGCCCTTTTAGTGCCCGATAATGAAGAGCAGAGGGCTCATCCCTATAGCCATCCTTTCACATAGTTATGGATACTTTCACATAGCCCAGCTATCTGACAGTATGCTCATGGGGACCGGCCCTCTGCACTAGTAGTAGTATGGTAGGGGACACTTTCTGACAAGCCGCATGGACGGTGTCCCCATGTTAGGGGGCGCCGTATAGCATCGGATCTGGGAGGATCTGATTTTGTCCGATTTTTGCCCCAGACACGAAAATGCTGTAAGCTCCGATTTTGTGTCAGGGGCATAAAAACTAAATGTGCCTGATCCTCCCAGACAACACAAAACCAGATAGCAGATCACTGCCATCCGGCCCCATAGGGATACAAAGGGGCCAAAATCGGATCTGGGGCTGTCTGGTTCAATCGGATCTGGTTATTTTCCTTGTTTTTGTCCCTCAGGAATCAAAGTTCAAGTGCCCTAAATGACAAAGGTGTATGAATTCCCAAATAGCACACAGGTGGAAACACAGGTCTCATATAAAGGAATAAGGTGTAATGGTTCCGTCCATACAGGTACGAGTCCACTTCATGTTGACTTTATATCTCTTCTATCACTTTTTTCCTTTCTTCCTTCCACTATGCTTTTTGAGGCAACAAGGCCAAAATATTAACCTTACCAGATCAATAATTATAAGAATAAATAGACACTACAGAGCACTGTGGGTAAATATTAAATGGTGCTTTATTAAGGCTTAAATAATTAATTTAAAATGGTTTCAATAAATAACCATTAAATGAATTAATTTAAAAATGTTTCCAATAAATAACACTGGTCAACAGCATTTTTGGTGCCAAAGATATTTCATTGAATTTAGGGTAACTTTGGGGTGCTGATTCTGAATATGTCATCAGTTTTGCCAGATTGGCTCAAGTTTTTGAGATTTTTCGTAAAATGTGTAACAAAAAAGACGTTTTTTGCTACTTTTTTAACGAATTCTGTTATGTTTCTTCTATGTTTTGTCAGTGTATATTCACCACAAATGTAACAGAATGAGTCTGGATCGTTAAGACAACTTCTTCTTGATGAGTTCATGCTTTTCACTGGAAAACAGACAACAACATAAAGTTAGTGCCAAAAACCAAGCTATGAACAAACTTTTAGAACACTAATTAACACAAAACTATATTGAGAACTGCTCAGTTCAAGTACTAATCCAAAGAAATTAATGAGATGATGCGTCGCATTTACCAACAAGTGCTATAAATAAGATACCAAAAATCTCAAAAACTTGAGCCAATCTGGAAAAACTGATAGCATATTCAGAATCAGCACCCCAAAAATACCCCAAATTCATTAAAATATTTTGGGCACCAGAAAAAAAATTTTTTTTTGTTGACCTGTGTAATCAATAAATATTCATAAATTAAATAAATAGATTGAATTTTCTCATAAAATAGTTAATCAGATCCATCCAGCAAAAGCCTAACAGGCCAATAGTCACAGCGTAGCGGCCCGCCCAACCAAGCCTCCACAATGCTCTGGGCCCCGACATCGAGGCCAATGTCAGACAAATGAACTAAGTCCGACCTATATAAACCCTCAATGAAGCCTTCCAATTCCCGATGACGATACGAAAAACCTCCTATGGACGGCAAGAATCTCGCCATCTCTCTATTAATGTTTTTCTTAATCTTCTCAAGAAACATAGCACCATTAACTTTCCAGGACAAACGCCAGATAATTTCCGAATAAACTAAAGTGACGCCTTGGAAAGCCGGCAAAGGTCGGACTTCATATGCCACAACAGGTCCAAAGTAGCACCTTTCCCTACGTTGTTTCCCGCAACATGAAATACAATCAAGTCAGGCCACGGAAAACGATCTGAGACCCGCAACCACTGAATGTAGTTGGCTCCATTGTAAACCCCTAACCCCATGCCAAAAAACCTGAACTTTGCACTTATCAAAAGAAAAGAAAGGAATGGCCGACCATCCAGACCACTTTAGGCCCTGTAAAAGAATGTGAAAGAATGTAAACAGGAGCAGAAGGACGTACGAACAATTTATACGCATCAGATTTCCATCTCCCTATTTTCTTAATAATGGCACTACGGACACCGTGCTGAGTAGCCAAAGTAGCCGCACCAATCCTGAAGGAGTGTGATGTAATCTTTAAATGTTGCAGATTCAAATGGACCAGACATTTGTGTAAAACAGCACGAAATTGAAGAACTGATGTTGGCGTGCCATCCGCATGTACAAATAATGGACCCGGTGAAGTACTGCGAAACCTCAGCCACGTAGACATATTGCTAACCAGACACAGTGTCTCACGTGGGACAGCCCACAGGGTAATAACATTTCCTTTACCTAACTGGTCAGTTTTAGATCTCCATAGACAAATGACTCACCGTGGCCGGGACTCCGGTTTAGACAGGCGATGCTTCCTTCCTCCTTGTCACGGGTGGACCGCGCCTGCCAGTAGTGGGGCCCGGTGTAGTGCAGATCAAAAGTGTTGAAGACGTCTTGCGGGAACAGATTAAAGGGGGTTTTAATTTATTCGTGACGCCACCTATGAGTAGTTTCGGTAAGGACTACCGACGCTGCGGAACCTCCGGGGGATGGACAGCAGCAAGATGTTACGCTCCCCACAGGCTGAGCGGTGATCCCCGGAGGCTGGAGCTGCTTAAGAGGTTGTGCGGCAGCTGCGGTTACCTTGTAGTGCGGACGGACAGTTCATAAGGAAGCACGGACACAGAGAGTCTCTGCAACGGGTCTTTACTGTAACCAGTAAGCAGTACATGGCATACAGATTAAGGGTAGTAGACCGGGTGGACTCAGCAGTGATGGTGTCCCTTAGAAATCCGCAGTGTTCCTCCATTCTAACTAATTGGTTGCCAGTGTCGCCCAGGAATACCAGGTCGGGTACGGGGAGGCTGCTTCAATGCCCTATCCATGATGTACGTTCTGGATGTTTTGGGGAGCCTTGGATCCCTCAGTGGGTACACCGCTGGTTAGACGACTGGAAGTTGGCTGGTGGTGGGGTGCTCCTTTGAAGCTGCTCCTCCACGCTTTCTGGTTCGCGTAGCAGAGGTGAACTGCTGCCAGCTTCGGTACCAGTGAACCGGCTGTGAAGTTGTGGGCACGGGAGTCTTTTGGGAACCCGTGTGAATAATGCCCATTCCCGGTTGGTAAGGCCTCAGGTGCTGACACCCGACCGGTGACGGCCCGGGGGCTGCACGGGGTGCGGAGCCCCGCTCCTCTCCAAGTTCAAGTCCTCAGACCCTGTTCTAGGATGAGTTCTAGACTCTTGTCTTTTCTTTGTGTAGACTATGTGTTTGTTCTCCTACACACTACCCTAGCACTCCACCCACCAGGACCTAGGATTGGCCCTCTGTTCTAGGTGATGCATGCAGGGTTAGATTTCTAAATTAACCAGATCACTGCTGTGTCAGAGAATATTGCGGCTGCATTTATGGCTGCAATACCCTCTTGTGACGCACTCATTGCGGGGCGCCACACAAAGAACCAAACGAGACCTGGCCACCGAAACGTCAGATAATTGGTGGCCAGAGGCTTTAGTCTTACTTATTGCAAGCACCTCCCCAATTCGCAATGCTGCAAAAAATGTTACAACAAAGATCGACCTGAACATCGCTACTTCATGAGGGCTATAACATACCTGTTCTAGGACTAACCAAAACCGGTATAGTAACCGGGAGTCTATCATCGGTACGGAAAAATGCTTTTTTATACCTTTAAGGAACTCTTTGACTGCAAATAAAGCAGTAAGAGGGGGTGCCCCATACAATTTCAAGAAAAAGGACACTCCGGCCTGGGATTTAGAAAGGGAAGAATAAGATACACCGTTACCGGTGAGATGTTGAATAAACGGTAGAGAAGAAATAGATGTCACTGTGGGAGCTTGATTAATACCTGAGCAGAATTGCACCGACTTATACCACACAGCACAATAATCAGACCATGTCTCGGGGGCTAAAGACCGTATAATATAAAGAGGAATAGCAGCTATATCATATCCAACAACTCGGCTGGGCATTGAAGACCTCTGGCGTCTGCCGCTGGACACTGGTCTTGAAATCGCTGAATGTGTTGCCGAGAAAGAAGAGCACATAACACACGGTTGTCAGAAGATGTAACTTCTGCCTTCAACCAAATGTTATGTTTCAATAACAAAAACACTAATTTTCTCAAAAATAAAGCAGTAAGGCTACATTTGGAGGAAAGTGTATTAATAGTACACTGGTAACAAAATCCTACGATTACAAAAACGATCGCCCCAAACGGAAAATATTAATAAAATTGCAAAAACCTCGCATAATGTAGAATTACCAGAAAAACGACCAAGCGCTCTTTGAGGCCACGGAAAAGATATCCAATGGAGAGAGGAATAAATACCTACACCGACCGCACTAGTTTGAAAAAATAGATCTAAGGCTGCCTTCAGATTTGCAGATGCCTCCGCAGCGTTTTGCGGATGCATCTGCCAGCATCTGCATGCAGACGGCAGCACCTATGTTTATAATGGAGCGCACGGCGGTCTGCAGATGCTTGCAGACCGCCGTGCGCACCCATTCACTCCTATATGTGATCTGTGCGCAGGCGGATGCCTGCGTACAGATCACACACTCTCGTCCGCACCAGGGACGCGACATGTTGCGTCCCTGGTGCGGGCGAGAGTGTGTGATTTGTGCGCACAGATCACATATAGGTGTGAATGGGTGCGCACGGCGGTCTGCAAGCATCTGCAGACCGCCGTGCGCTCCATTATAAACATAGGGGCTGCCGTCTGCATGCAGATGCCTCCGCAAAACGCTGCGGAGGCATCTGCAAATCTGAAGGCAGCCTAACTCTGCCGAGGAGACAAATGCGCTTTGCCAACACGTAACCCCATTAAATTGACACAAAAAGGTAGACCATACTTCCAAGTCAACTTTTAACTCAAAAGTAATAGGAATAATATCCGAGGGGGCGGAAAAACCTTTCATGGCATCATATAAACGCCGAAGAAACGGCCTGCCGGCAGGGATACTGCTCAGCGCACAATTGAGGCAGCCAACCAAAGATTGAAATTCTCTCAAGCTCGCCTC
Organism: Allobates femoralis; assembly: GCA_033576535.1. Taxonomy (NCBI): domain Eukaryota; kingdom Metazoa; phylum Chordata; class Amphibia; order Anura; family Aromobatidae; genus Allobates; species Allobates femoralis. The sequence continues at coordinate 125,590,580 of JARQOC010000010.1, read as the reverse complement.
GCTTTTTGCAAAAATTCAAAAATCAACCCCCTAAGCTTCTGCACCTTATCATCAGGAAGGCGGCATTCCAGCCTTCCCGAGTCAAGGACAATGCCCAAAAACTCAATGGACCGGGAAGGACCCACTGTCTTATCAGCGGCTATTGGGACACCGAAGTGCTTCATTAGACCCAAAAAAGTGGATAAGAGCTGTACACATTCATACATCTCTGCCGGGCCAATGAATAAAAAGTCATCCAGATAGTGTGTGACATACCCGCCAGAAAACTGATATTGCACACACCACTGAAGGAAAGTGGAAAAGGCTTCGAAATAGAAGCACGATAGGGAAAAGCCCATTGGAAGGCAACGATCAAAATAATACCCTCCCTCAAAGTAAAAACCCAGGGACGTAAACCCGGCTGGGTCAACCGGTAGCAACCGAAAGGCGGATTGAATATCTGACTTTGCTAACAAAGCATTCTGACCAGCTGAACCCAAAAGATCAATTGCCAAATCAAAAGAGGCATAAGAAACTGACGAAAGATTCGGATCCACCAGGTTATTAAGAGAAGACCCAGCCGGGAAAGAAAGGTGATGAATCATGCGGAAAGAACCCTTTTCTTTTTTGGGAACTAGTTCAAGAGGGGAAATATGAAAATTCGGGAAAGGAGGAGAAGGGAAAGGGCCTGCACACCTACCCGCCTCCACCTCTTTATTCATTTTGGCACGAATAATACAGGGAAAACGCAGCGCTGATGGCAAATTATTGACTATATTACAACCCACCCCAAAAAAAGGAGGGACAAAAAAACCCGTACGAAAACCCGTCTCAAGTAACTCAGCTTTCTGGTGATCAGGGTACTGTTTTAACCACGGGAGTAGATTTGCTAATTTCACCGGACTCTTAAGAAATGCATCTTTGCCATTAGCTACAGCTTGTCCATGTTTTTTAAAACACTTTGCAGCTGGATGAGTCCCCCCGCAGAAGGAGCTGTCATGTCGATATCTACAATTATGCATGTACTCGCAAGAGGACTCGTTGAACGCAAAGCAGAAACCCTTGCGCTGCTGCTGAGTTAATGGCTGCTTAACCACTGATTGCCTTTGTGGCACCATCATGTGGCATCACGTCCTTGGCTCTCCATTTCAAAGAGGGGTGCACAGCCAGCTTCTGGCGAAAAGCCTCGTCATAGGCTAGCCATGCAACCCCCCCCAAAATGTCGGTTAGCTTCCAACACTATGTCTACGTGTTGGAAGAGTCCCAAACACAAATTGGGATATTTTTCCCCAAGTACAGCTGCATAGATAATAAAGCATTGCAGCCAGTTGGTAAATGATATGTACACTTTCTTTTTATCCTCATCTTTGTCATCCCATTTCTCTAATTTAAGTAGCTCGCGGGATGGTAACAGTGTAAATAAGTCTATAAATTCCCCTCCTCAAATTTTTTCTTTTACTGAGGGGGACAAATGAAAACCCAAGGGGGAAACTTCACAAGAGAGGGCCTCTTTAAAATAGGAGTCAGGAACTCCAGTTCTATTAACAATAACAAAGTTCCTCTCTGGGAAAGCCACCCCACTGGGATTAGAAACTTGTAAAGCAGCAGCCACAGCCTGATGTACTACCCCTTTAAGGCTATCTACTAGCTGCGCTAGGGCATCCATCTCTGCTGGGCTCGAGAGGCTAACATCGTCGTTCTGACCTCCAGCCTCTGGTGATATGCTCCCGGCTGCTTCCACTGCCTGAGGGGCCTCATGCCCCACACCCGGAGCTCCGGAGCCACCGCATTATAACTCTTTTGCTGTGGCGGCTCGGCAACGCTCCTGAAGCTGGCGTCCCTGAGAAGAAGAGGGGGCTCGGGACCTGTAGGACCCCGCTCAGTTGCCCGGTTCCGGTCACGCGCCGGAGATCTCTTCGTGATGTCGGCTCTCATGAGAATTCGGCCTGAAAATCCCGCAGCCAGTCCGTAGCTTTGTGATGGCGCCGCCTTCCTTCTGTGTCCTTCCGCTCGCCAGCTGGATGTAGGCGGCGAGTACGCTTCTCTCCGTTCCCTCTTCTTCCGCTGGCTTCTCCTGCAGGGGGTGTCTGTCATGGCGCTGTCTTCCGGATCACCGCCTTCCGCAACAGGATCTTCTCCCGGCTCTTCCATGGCAGGCCCGGAATCGTCCAAGCATCGTCGCAACCACTGCTCTCCTCCGCAGCTCCCTGCCTTCTCGATCAGCCACTCCAGCAGGGCTCCCATCCAGGATGTCTTCAAGTGATGTTCCAGGTAAGTGACAGGCTGTCGCCACGGACCCCTCTTTTTATAGCCCAAGTCCAGGTCCCCTAGCCAATCAAAACCTTATAATTTTAGGCGGGCAAAAACCAGTTCAGACCGGTTTATTCTACTATTAGCCCAGCAACAGTCTTTCTATTATAACTAAGTTAACCCTTCCTTTACCTATATGCCTGCTTCCTCAAGTTGGCCACCATCAATTTAATGGTGGCTATTTCATTATATTTAAAGATGGACATTAATTGTGTGGTTTTCATGCAATGTTTTTACTCTATTCATATGTTTGATATGTTTTGTTTGATGTTTTAAGTACAGCAATTTTTGCACCTCTCAAAGCTTCTGTACACTGGAGTATTGGGTTACATTTGAGGTCAGTATATCCTCCCACACTGACGTCATGGTCCTATGCTATTTTGTCGGTGTCTCCTACATCTCTATATTATTTACCTCGTGGTAACACTCTGTAATGGTTGTATACCTCAGGAAGGAGCGAGGATACACTCTGAAACACGTAGAATAAAGCACCATTTTCATCCCCTCCATTGTGGTCCACTTCATCGTACAGTTTGCAGGATTCGACCAAACACTGTCCATTTGGATACAATGTGGGATTATCTCACATTGCACTCATGCGGGTTTGACGCCAGTGTGTCTTTACCTTTATATAGAGACTCCACCACCAGATCAGGATTAGACCCAATCCAGGACCATCCGGAACCGTCCGCCATATCCAGGACTGTCCGTCGTATCCAGGACCGTCCACCATATCCAGGTCCACCCACTGTATTCAGGACCATCCGCCGTATCCAGGACTGCCCGCCGTATCCAGGACTGTCTGCTGTATCCAGGTCCACCCGCTGTATCCAGGACCATCCGCCGTATCCAGGACTGCCCGCCGTATCCGGGACTGTCTGCTGTATCAAGGACCGTCCGCTATATTCAGGACCGGCTGCCGTATCCAGGACCGTCCACCGTATCCGGGACTGTCCACCATGCTCATCAAAAATAAAAAAACACACAGACCGCACAGGTCTCCAGCGTCTTTAGACGCACAGCGGACAAAAGTCTTCATGAAATCGCATCCACTTTGAATAGTTAAACTTAGATTTGCTACACATAAAATGCAGCAGTTCCACTACGTGTGAACATGGCTGAACTGTACAGACAAAATATATGTGATGTCATGAGAATTTCTGCCCGCTGTGTATTTTTGGCAAATTTTAATCTCTGTTGAGTCTGAAAAATTCAAGTAAAAATTGCAGTTGTGCTTTTATCCCTTCACGCTGTGCCTTATTCCCACCTTTTCATTTTTGCTTTTTCCTTCCTTCTTCCAAAAAAACATAACTTTTTAGCTCATGTGCATGCAAACAGGTCCATGCACATAGATGTCACACGGATGACATCTGTGTGCAGGATGTTTTTGGCACGGATCCATTGACCTGAATTGGTCCATGGGTCTGTGCTGCTGGTCAAAAATGGAGACATGCCCTCAGGGAGACCACAGCCGCCCTGTGCCCAGGATGTGTGGTGGGTGCAAGGCAGCTTCTCCCTGCGTGCACCTGATGGCAGCTGCTTCTAACTCCGTAGCATGAAATTAACAGGCCTTGTGTACACACTGTGTATTTGGTGAAATTTTTAGCTCAGTGTTGTAAGGCCTCGTGCACACACTGAGTATTTGGTGAATTTTTTTACCTCAGTATCTGTAAGGTCATATGCACATTCGGAGTATTTGGTGAGTTTTTTCCTGAGTATTTGCAAGGCCTAGCGCACACGGTGAGTATTTCGTGAGTTTATACCTCAGTATTTGTAAGGCCTCGTGCACACGCTGAGTATTTGGTGAATTTTTTTAGCTCAGTATTTGTAAGGTCTCGTTCACACGCTGAGTATTTCGTGAGTTTATACCTCAGTATCTGTAAAGCCTCGTGCACACGCTGAGTATTTGGTGAGTTTTTACCTCAGTATCTGTAAGGCCTCGTGCACACACTGAGTATTTGGTGAGTTTTACCTCCGCATTTGTAAGGCCTTGTGCACACGCTGAGTATTTGGTGAGTTTTTACCTCAGTATTTGTAAGGCCTTGTGCACATGCTGAGTATTTGGTGAGTTTTTTACCTCAGTATTTGTAAGGCCTCATGCACACGCTCAGTATTTGGTGAGTTTTTACCTCAGTATTTGTAAGGCCTTGTGCACATGCTGAGTATTTGGTGAGTTTTTTACCTCAGTATTTGTAAGGCCTCGTGCACACGCTGAGTATTTAGTGAGTTTTTACCTCAGTATTTGTAAGGCCTTGTGCACATGCTGAGTATTTGGTGTTTTTACCTCAGTATCTGTAAGGCCTCGTGCACATGCTGAGTATTTGGTGTTTTTACCTCAGTATCTGTAAGGCCTCGTGCACATGCTGAGTATTTGGTGAGTTTTTTACCTCAGTATTTGTAAGGCCTCGTGCACACGCTGAGTATTTGGTAAGTGTTTACCTCAGTATTTGTATGGCTTCGTGCATGCAATCAGTACTTTGTACTTTTTTTACCTTAATATTTGTAAGACCACATGAACGTTGAGTGTTGGCAAGTTACCTCAGTATTTGTAAGGCCTCGTGCACATGCCGAGTATTTGGTGTTTTTACCTCAGTATCTGTAAGGCCTTGTGCACAAGATGAGGCCAGGGCTACTAGGAGGTACTCGGCCACTGGGTCTGCTGAGTAGGGTGTCACAGGTGGACAGGATCCCGGTGCCGTGCCCTGGGGATCATTTGAAAGGGGATGTTGATGATGGGAGAAGGGGCTATTTACAGGGGAATGTGATGCCACCTGTAGTTCCCGGTAATATGGTACCGGCGCTGCCAGCCGGCCGCTGAGGTGATGGATGGGGCAGCACAGTGTGGTACAGCACCCCACAGGTGGAGCTTTACCTCAGGGCAGCGATGAAGGAAGATTGTGAGGGAGGGCAGTGATGAAGGATGATGGTGAGGGAGGGCAGTGATGAAGGATGATGGAGAGGGAGGGCAGTGATGAGGTCCTTTCTGGCACAAAGGTGAATTATAGCTGTTAAACAGGCACACAGACACAAAGGGATGGTTGTTTCGGTACCTTTTACTGATGGTCACATAACAGGTACCATCCAGAGTAATGGACAGACAGACATATTTCTAATAGGGCTGTCATATGGTCGCACAGGCCCTATACTTATTATTGGAGGGTCAGAATTGGTCATTCTATAGTTATCCCAGTATCTGGGCAGATGTGGCCTGGTTGCTATGGGGACCAGGCCCTGAGGTAAATTTCAAGTTTTACTGTGATTGGCTGCCAGGATAGGTAAGATACCTGGCAGCCTGGTGATTGGTTAAGTCTCCCTGAGCGGGAGAGATGATTTTGTATTTAAGCAGGTGTCAGGATCGGCCGGCTGCAGTCTCAGCGGGATCCTGGAAGAAAGAAGACCCACCCGCCCTTCCCATATTTTATTGATTTGTCGTGATGTTCTTATTAGTGGGAATGATAGGCAGTAAGCTGCCTGGATCGTTTATTAATAAAGAAGTGAACATGGTTTTAACCCCTTAACGACACGTGTCTCAGCGTGTGAGACATGAAATCCCATGCGTTAACGACCGATGTCTCAGCGTCTGAGACATCTGGGGAACGCACTCCTGCAGCTCGAGTGAGGGTCTCACTGACCTGTCACTTGAGCTGCAGGTACATGGGGACATGCACTATTGCCCAGGGGGGGTCGCTTTGCCCCCCCAAGGCTACAGCCGCGGTAATTGGGGGTTAAAAATGAGACCCGCAATTACCGCGACTGTGCAGTTTGCAGTCTCCTTCCTGCTCTCTGCCTGTGTTGGCTCCTCCTGCTCCTCCCATTCATTTCCCCTGCCCCTTCCTGTTCCTCCCCCCACTCATCCGCCCTATACCCCAATGATCCCTCTGTCCCCCTGCTGTCCATGGCTTCCCCCCCGCTCATCCCCCTGTACCCCTGCTTTCTCTGGCTTCCCCCACGCTGTCTCCGGCCCCCCTCCTCTACCGCCGGCGTCCCCCGCTGTCTCCGGTGTCCCCCGCTGTCTCCGGTGTCCCCCGCTGTCTCCGGCGTCCCCCGCTGTCTCCGGCCCCCCTCCTCTATCTCCGGTGTCCCCCGCTGTCTCCGGCCCCGTCCTCTGCCACCGCTCACCTCCTCCAGCTGCCGCCGCCGCCGCCTCCTCCTCCCGCTGTGCTCCAGTCCCCGCCGTCGGTCTTCCTCCTGCAAGTCACCGCCAACCTCTGGTAGGTCCCCCTGCCTGTAACACCTGCAGGGGGATCCCTGTGCCCCAACGCAGGGGGATCCTTGATCCCCATCCCCCTGCTGTGGGATGGATCCCTGATCCCCATCCCCCTGCAGGGGGATCCCTGGGGGATGGATCCCTGATCCCCATCCCCATGCTGGGGGATGGATCCCTGATCCCCATCCCCTGCAGGGGGATCCCTGATCCTCATCCCCCTAATGTGGGATGGATCCCTGATGCCCCTGCAGCAGGGGGGATGGATCCCTGATCCCCATCCCCCTGAAGTGGGATCCCTGTTCCCTATCACCCTGCAGGGGGATCCCTGGGGGATGGATCCCTGATCCCCATCCCCATGCTGGGGGATGGATCCCTGATCCCCATCCCCATGCTGGGGGATGGATCCCTGATCCCCATCCCCCTGCAGGGGGATCCCTGATCCTCATCCCCCTGATGTGGGATGGATCCCTGATGCCCCTGCAGCAGGGGGGATGGATCCCTGATCCCCATCCCCCTGAAGTGGGATCCCTGTTCCCTATCACCCTGCAGGGGGATCCCTGGGGGATGGATCCCTGATCCCCATCCCCATGCTGGGGGATGGATCCCTGATCCCCATCCCCATGCTGGGGGATGGATCCCTGATCCCCATCCCCCTGCAGGGGGATCCCTGATCCTCATCCCCCTGATGTGGGATGGATCCCTGATGCCCCTGCAGCAGGGGGGATGGATCCCTGATCCCCATCCCCCTGAAGTGGGATCCCTGTTCCCTATCACCCTGCAGGGGGATCCTTGGGGGATGGATCCCTGATCCCCATCCCCATGCTGGGGGATGGATCCCTGATCCCCATCCCCCTGCAGGGGGATCCCTGATCCTCATCCCCCTGATGTGGGATGGATCCCTGATGCCCCTGCAGCAGGGGGAATGGATCCCTGATCCCCATCCCCCTGAAGTGGGATCCCTGTTCCCTATCACCCTGCAGGGGGATCCCTGATCCACATGCAGGGGGATGGGGATCAGGATCCATCCCCCAGGGATCTCCTGCACGGAGAGCAAGCCTCAGAAACCGATTTGACAACTTGGGCGCAGTGATCCACTGGATCACTGCACCCAAGCTGTCAGATTGCTTTCTACATCTTGATGCCCATGCAGGGGGATTCCCCTGCATGGGGATTGAGCTGCAGAAAGCAATCTGACAGCTCGGGCGCAGTGATCCAGTGGATCACTAAACCAAGCTGTCAGATTGTTTTCTGCAGCTTGCTCTCCATGTAGGGGATTCCCCTTGCATGAGGATCGAGCTGCAGAAAGCGATCTCGCAGCCCCGGCGCTGCACCCGGGCTGCCAGATCGCTGCTCTGCAGTCCGATCCTCCTGCATGAGGATCGAGCTGCAGAAAGCGATCTCGCAGCCCCGGCGCTGCACCCGGGCTGCCAGATCGCTGCTCTGCAGTCCGATCCTCCTGCATGAGGATCGAGCTGCAGAAAGCGATCTCGCAGCCCCGGCGCTGCACCCGGGCTGCCAGATCGCTGCTCTGCAGTCCGATCCTCCTGCATGAGGATCGAGCTGCAGAAAGCGATCTCGCAGCCCCGGCGCTGCCAGATCGCTGCTGTGCAGTCCGATCCTCCTGCATGAGGATCGAGCTGCAGAAAGCGATCTCACAGCCCCGGTGCAGTGTGGATCACTATACCCGGGCTGTCAGATCGCTACTTTGCAGTCCGATCCTCCTGCATGGCGATCGTGGGACCTTCGTTGTGGACTACGTCGGAGGCGATCGAGCGTCGTGGGACCTTCGTTGTGTACTATGTCGGATCTTTTTATAATAAAGATGGAGTCTGAATTTTGTTTGTGTTTTTTTTTCAAAATAAAAATATTTTTCTCTGTGTGTATTTATTGACTACTTACCAGAGATTCCTAATGGCAGGTCTAACATTGGCCCAATATTATGAATCTCGGGCTTAGTGCCAGCTGCCAATAAAAAGCTGGCATTAACCCCTTTATTACCCAGTTTGCCACCGGCACCAGGGCAACTGGAAGAGCATGGGTACAGCGCCAGAAAATGGCGCTTCAATGAATGCGCCATTTTCTGGGGTGGCTGCGGGCTGCAATTCGCAGCATGGGGGGCCCAGAACGCTTGGGCCTTTTCATGCTGAGGATTCCAGCCCCCAGCTGTCTAGTTGTACCTGGCTGGGCTAAAAATATGGCGGAGCCCTATGTCATTTTTTTTTTCTAGAATTAGTTCTAGAAATAAAAAAATATGGCCTTCGCTGTATTTTTGGTTGCAGCCAGGAACAACGAGGCAGCTGGGGGTTGCTGGCAGTCTGTAGCTGCCAAGTTGTACCTGGCTGGAGCAAAAATATGGCGGAGCCCTATGTCATTTTTTTTTTTTTGAATTAGTTCTAGAAATAAAAAAAAAATGGGCTTCGCTGTATTTTTGGTTGCAGCCAGGTACAACGAGGCAGCTGGGGTTGCTGGCAGTCTGTAGCTGCCAAGTTGTACCTAGCTGGACCAAAAATATGGCGGAGCCCCACGTCATTTTTTTTTTTTATCTAGAATTAGTTCTAAAAAAAAAAAAGGCCGCTGTATTTTTTGTAGCCAGCCAGGTACAACTTGGCAGCTGGCTGACTGGAATCCTCAGCATGGAGAGACCGAAATGTTGTGCGTCCCCCACGCTGCAAATTGCAACCCACAGCCACCCAAGAAAATAGCGCATTCATTAGGGGTGGCATTTTCTGGTGCTGTACCCCAACTCTTCCAGTTGCCCTTGTGCTGGTGGCGCACGGGTTCTCCATATGCGACATGGTGTCCGCTAACAATTTCAATGGAAAATTAGCTCCAATTGTTAGCGGAAACCATGTCGGGTATGGAGAGCCCCTCCCTGTGTGCCTGAACATTGGAGCTCCCCCACAAGTGACCCCATTTTGGAAACTAGACCCCCAAAGGAACGTATCTAGATGCATAGTGAGCACTTTGAACCCCCAGATGCTTCACAAATTCATCCATAAAATGAAAAACCACTTTTTTTTCCACAAAAAGTTTCTTTTTTCATTTTTACGGATCAATTTGTGAAGCACCTGGGGGTTAAAAGTGATCACTATGCATCTATATACGTTCCTTGGGTGGTCTAGTTTCCAAAATTGAGTGACTTGTGGGGGAGCTCCAATGTTTAGGCACATAGGGGCTCTTCATATCCTGCATGGTGTCCGCTAACAATTCCAATTGTTAGTGGACACCATGTTGCGTATGGAGAGCCCCTGTGTGTCTCCACATTGGAGCTCCCCCACAAGTGACCCCATTTTGGAAACTAGACCCCCTAAGGAACGTTTCTAGATGCATAGTGTTCACTTTTAACCCCCAGATGCTTCACAAATTCATCCATAAAAATGAAAAAGCACTTTTTTTTCCACAAAAAGTTTCTTTTTTCATTTTTACGGATCAATTTGTGAAGCACCTGGGGGTTAAAAGTGATCACTATGCATCTAGATACGTTCCTTGGGTGGTCTAGTTTCCAAAATGGGGTCACTTATGGTGGAGCTCTAATGTGGAGACACATGGGGACCCTCCCAACGCGACATGGTGTCCGCTAACAATTTGAATGAAAAATGAGCTCAAATTGTTAGCGGACACCATGTCTCGTTTAGAGGGTCCCTGTGTGTCTCCACATTGGAGCTCCCCCACAAGTGACCCCATTTTGGAAACTAGACCCCCAAAGGAACATATCTAGATCCATAGTAAGCACTTTGATCCCCCAGGTGCTTCAGAAATAAATCCGTAATAATGAAAAAAGAAATTATTTGTGGAAAAAAAGTGCTTTTTCATTTTTACGGATGAATTTCTGAAGCATCTGGGGGTTCAAAGTGCTCACTATGCATCTAGATACGTTCCTTTGGGGTCTAGTTTCCAAAATCGGGTCACTTGTGGGGGAGCTCCAATGTGGAGACACACAGGGACCCTCTAAACGAGACATGGTGTCCGCTAACAATTTGAGCTAATTTTCCATTCAAATTGTTAGCGGACACCAAGTCGCATTTGGAGGGTCCCTGTGTGTCTCCACATTGGAGCTCCCCCACAAGTGACCCCATTTTGGAAACTAGACCCCCAAAGGAACATATCTAGATGCATAGTGAGCACTTTGAACCCCCAGATGCTTCACAAATTCATCCATAAAAATGAAAAAGCACTTTTTTTTCCCACAAAAAAATTCTTTTTTTATTATTACGGATCAATTTGTGAAGCATCTGGGGGTTCAAAGTGCTTACTATGCATCTAGATATGTTCCTTTGGGGGTCTAGTTTCCAAAATGGGGTCACTTGTGGGGGAGCTCCAATGTGGAGACACACAGGGACCCTCTAAACGCGACATGGTGTCCGCTAACAATTTGAGCTCATTTTTCATTCAAATTGTTAGCGGACACCATGTCGCGTTTGGAGGGTCCCTGTGTGTCTCCACATTGGAGCTCCCCCACAAGTGACCCCATTTTGGAAAATAGACCCCCAAAGGAACATATCTAGATGCATAGTGAGCACTTTGAGCCCCCAGATGCCTCACAAATTCATCCATAAAAATGAAAAAACACTTTTTTTTTACACAAAAAAGTTCTTTTTGCCTATATTTTTTCAGTTTCACATGGGTAAAGGGATAAAATACATCCCAAAATTTGTTGGGCAATTTCTCCTGAGTACACTGATACCTCATATATGGTCATAAACCACTGTTTGGGCGCACAGTAGGGCTCAGAGGTGAAGGAGCTCCCTTTCACTTTTTGAACGGAAAATTGGCTCCAAAATTCAAATTGCGCTCCTTCCCTTCCGAGCCCTGCCGTGCGCCCAAACAGTGGTTTATGACCACATATGAGGCATCGGTGTACTCAGAAGAAATTTCCCAACAAATTTATCCTGTTGCCCATGTGAAAATGAAAAAATTGAGGCTAAAAGAACATTTTTGTTACAAAAATTAAAATGTCAATTTTTTCCTTCAACTTTATTTTAGTTCCTGTGAAGCACCTGAAGGGTTAATAATCTTCTTGAATATAGTTTTGAGTAGCTTGAGGGGTGCAGTTTTTGGAATGGTGTCACTTTTGTGTGTTTTCTGTCATGTACACCCCTCAAAGAGACTTCAAATGTGATGTGGTCGCTAAAAAAATGGTTTTGTAAATTTTGCTGGAAAAATGAATAATTGCTGATGAACTTTGAACCCTTATAACGTCCTACCAAAATTTTTTTTTTCTTCCAAAATTCTTCTGATGTAAAGTAGACATGTGGGAAATGTGATTTATTAAATATTTTGTGGCACATAACTCTCTGGTTTAGCAGAATAAAAATTAAAAATTTGAAAACTGCTAAATTTTCTAAATTTTTGCAAAATTTTTTATTTTTTCACAAATAAACGCAAAAATTATCGACCTAAATTTAATACTAACATGAAGCCCAATATGTCACGAAAAAACAATATCAGAATCGCTAGGATCCATTGAAACGTTCCAGAGATATAACCTCATAAAGGGACACTGGTCAGAATTGCCAAAAATGGCTCGGTCTTTAGGGTCAAAATAGGCTCGGTCATGAAGGGGTTAAAGTTTATTATCATAATTTATTGGTACTTATCTTTAATGTTTTATATTACCTATAATAAACATCACGACCTTTGTTATCCACGCAGTTGTTCGAGTCAATTTATTTCTTAGTAGTTAAGAATTTTGTTATAGGGTTATTATTAATAAAAGAAAAAATGGGCCTTGTGCTACCATAACCAGGTTCCCGATGCAATTTGGGACTATCACCTTGGAAAGTTATGAGGTCTACTCTGAAAGACAAAAAGAAAAAGGGGGCTCAATAGTGCAATATCGCCTGTGAAATGGATTTCCTTAATTGTGGACCGGTGCCTACTAACCTTATAGTGTTGTGCGGTCCATGCACAACACTGGTGAGAAATGAGAAAGATTTTAGGGGTCCTTCCCTTTATGGTGGCTCACGCCGTTATCCTCTCCTTATGGTGGGCTGGGAGTCTCCTACCCTGCGACCTCCAAAGCTCCAGTGTTTAGTGGTTTTCTAGGTAACCGAAGGTCCTGCACTTTGCGACCGAGCTGCTCCTGCCGTGCACTCTTGGGGATAGCAGAATGAAATAATATACAGCACGGTCTCTTGTGGGCGCTCAAATCACGGCGCGGACTCCGGTCCAGTTGAAAAACCTTTATTGGCAAAACCTCCTTCCCCACAACATGTTTCAACGGTCACACACCGTCTTCCTCAGGAGGAAGACGGTGTGTGACCGTTGAAACATGTTGTGGGGAAGGAGGTTTTGCCAATAAAGGTTTTTCAACTGGACCGGAGTCCGCGCCGTGATTTGAGCGCCCACAAGAGACCGTGCTGTATATTATTTCATGAGGTCTACTCTGTCTCTGTGCTCTGCATTGAGGGATGAGACCTGCCTGAGCCTGAACCCTCCACTTCTCTGTTATCTTAAACTGACAATGAGGTCCTCCTGCGGGTCCCTGTTCCTCCTGCGGCCCCTGGTATTGTGCTTGGTCAGTTCAATGTCTTTTTCTCTATCTCCTCAGGGCTGAACTCCTCCTGAGTTTACTGGGTTTTCTGCTGTGGCTCTGCAGGCTGGCAGCATCGGACTCCAGTGTCCGGTTGTGCTAAAGGGATATATATTTGGATCCCTTTTCTTGTTCCCTGTCTCCTCTACTTGCCTCCGGCCCCTTCCCTGGAGTCGTCCCTGGTCCTGGCCTGTATCTCTCACCAGAGACCAACAGCTCTGCCTCCTCCCTCCTCCTCTCCTCACACTAACTAACTGAAAACTGTCCCCTGGGACTAACTGTATCCTCCTCTCAGCGTGGACCTTCTTAAAGGGGAACTGACCTAATGCAGCCAGTAGTGCTCCCCCTTCAGGTCTGGAGTGGTAGGTGGTGTGTGCTGAGCAAACCAAGGTGTCAGTCCTTCCTTGCACCAGTGTAACCTGTGGCAATCCCCTGCAGGAGTGCCACACACACAGTGAGTATTTGGTGAGTTTTTACCTCAGGATTTGTAGTCAAAACCAGGAGTGGAGCAATCAGAGGAAGAGTATAATAGAAACTTGTCACCACTTCTGTATTTATCACCCACTCCTGGATTTAGCTGCAAATTCTGAGGTAAAAAACTGACCAAATACTGAAGGTGTGAATGTGGCCTCAGAGTGAGCTGGATCTCCAGGTAAGTGCAGCCTTCGCCCTTTATGACTTCCGCTCACCCAGCTTTCCACAGACCCTGAATGACAGGTAAATCTTCCTTATCACATGCCGTTATTCCACCTTCTCCAGCTGATCTGACTCTTCATGGTCACCCGGGTATTCTGTCTTCATTGGTCACAACAGTCATTGATTGAGGCCGGGAACAGATTGGAGGAGTAGGGACCGTCCTGATTGGGGATCACCTTGTCGCGGTGGGACGGCTTTACACTTTTCATGATCGCATACAGTGTGCACTAAGTACTTTATGTTATTTGTATGTACTATTACTTTTTACAGCAGAGCATTTACTTATTTTGTTTCTATCTTAGGATTTTTTACATATTCAGCGTTACATTTTCTTTACTTTTTTATTTAATTGAGAAAAAAATCAGTCACATAGTTTTTTACGTCATTTACTGATCCCCATAAATAATCTGATCACTGCGCTGTGTGGATCATTATGATTACAGGGACACTAAATATGTCTGTGATTGGTGATGTGTATAATTTTTTTCCACAGCATATTAAAATGAGGTTTTTTATATTGTTTAGCACCGTAATTTTATAGGAAGAAAATAAATCTGACTTGTATTTTTCTTGTAGAATACAGAGACATAGCAATACACTGCTGTATTCAATGTATCTCTATGGAGCAGTATCATCTTTCTGTGAGTGCAGAGCCTGCACTGCAGCTTCAACTTAGGGCCGGGTTACATGCAGCGACATTGCTAGCGATACCGCCGCTATGTCACAGGTTTTGTGACGTAGCAGCGACGTCGCTGCATGTGACACTCCGCAACGACCAGCGATCTGCTTGCTGATGGTTGCAGAACAGTCGGGACCATTTTTTGGTTGTTGGTCTCCCGCTGTCACACATGCATCGGCATGTGTGACGGGGCCAATGACCAACGATCCCCAGCCTGGGCCTGATACCCGGAGCGATCCTAACGACCATCGGGTGTCAGCGCAGCGCTGGGTGATCGCTGGTAAGTTTGCCTGTCTGGCAGCTCACCAGCGATCATATCCCCCCAGTATCAGTGTTCATATCAGTGTTAGTGGGGTCCCAGCACCTGTCCCAGCAGTGTTCCCCCTGTCTCAGTGTCAGTGGGGTCCCCGCTGTCGTACTTTGGGTCTCTGTGTCAGTGAGGTCTCAGCAGTCATCACGCAGGTATCAGTGTTCATATCAGTGTTAGTGGGGTCCCAGCAGTCGTCCCCCGATTATCACATATCCTCATATGCATCAGGCGGCAGAATATATGGAGAGAAATCAATGACAGAAAAGTAAATCTTTATTTAACTTCACGTAAACATTAATGAGATCTGGCAGAAAAGGGAAACTACAACTCCCATCATCCTCCATAGTCTGAGTGATCAATTTTAATATAGAGAAATTGGTCTGGGGTCTTCTAAAGCTGCAATGGGGGGGTTACAGGGTTTCATACAGTGGGATATAGCTAGAACCTGTCATCACTATCTAATGGGTGCAGACCCCAAGATCCCGAATGAAGGGCCACAGAGCTGATTTACTGCTGTGTCCCACCCTGTTTACCCTGCACAGCGGCCTCCGGACCCCTGATGTGCCCCCATCCACTGCGGCATACGGCAGTTCCTTCACCGGGGTATCCAGAGCTCCGATGTCCAGGAGACCAAACTAATGCTGCAGCCCATTTATTCTCAGGATCGGTGGGTCCCGTGAGTCAGAAAGGGAGGATATTTCTCAGCTATTACCAGTACTTTATCACTTAGGATTAACCCTCTACTGATTAACAATTATCAGTCTCAGGACAATTCACACATTATACAAAAAGAAAAAAAGTGTTGCGCCACCTGTGGACTAATCCTGCTATTATAAGGTTGCACTTAAGGGGGTGTCACACGCGTCAATGTCGTCAGCGATCTGATCGCTGACGACATTGACGGCTGATCGCTGGTGAGCTGTCACACAGACAGACTCACCAGCGATCAATTGACCAGTGACATCATGGAAACGATTTAAATATCGTTTCCACGATGTCCTGCTCCCGCTGCCAGCCTGCTGGAAGCGGGAGCAGCCTGGTCTCCAAGGTACACTGCGGGTAACTAGGCAGCGCGCGCTGCCTAGATACCCGACGTGTACCTTAGTTACCAGCCTCCTCCGCTCACCCGGTGAGCGGAGGAGGCTGGTAACTAAGGTACACAGTCGGGTATCTAGGCAGCGCGCGCTGCCTAGTTACCCGACGTGTACCTTAGTTACCAGCCTCCTCCGCTCACCCGGTGAGCGGAGGAGGCTGGTAACTAAGGTACACAGTCGGGTATCTAGGCAGCGCGCGCTGCCTAGTTACCCGCAGTGTACCTTGGAGACCAGCTCCCAGCGCTTGTGACAGGCGCTGGGAGCTGGAATATCGCTAGTCCCGGTGTCACTCGCAGCAATGCTGCGTGTCCACCGGGCGACAATCGCCAGGTTTCAGAGCTGGTTCTGAAACCTGGCGATCATCAACCAGCGATTTATCGCTGGTTGATGCAGTATGTCACACGCGTCAATATCGCTGCAACGTCACGTGCAGTCGATATCGTGCAGGCGATATTGACGCGTGTGACACCCCCTTTAGGGATCAACTAACCTTTTGTGGTTGTGCCAGTTCCGCACAACCAGAATGTGAGCGTGTGTTATGGCTCAGCTGCCAGCCTCGGACCTGTATTTCTTCCGTGTCCTAGATCCTCTCAGCTCCCGATCATATGCCGATCAAGTGCTCACTCCAAGGCCAGGCCGGACGGCGTCAATCAGGTCCTTTCCCTCTGCAGCTCTGTTAGACCGCTTTCCCCGAAGGGAGATGTATACGAGTAGAAATTGTTTAAGCGGTTCTTCGGTAGAGCGCTGAGATTACACGAACACAATTAGCTCCAATCTCTATCTTTATTCTTTAAAAGATGATGCTCCAAACTCCAACCCACAACATGTTTCGACGTGGCAAATGTTTTCCGCTTGAGGAAGACGTGTTTGCCACATCGAAACATGTTGTGGGCTGGAGTATGGATCATCATCTTTTAAAGAATAAAGATAGAGATTGGAGATAATTGTATTCGTGTAATCTCAGCGCTCTACCGAAGAACCGCTTAAACAATTTCTACTCGAATTCACACATTTAGGAAGCGGTCCCACTTGCTAGAGACTCGCAGAAGTCGGCAAGTTTTGCATCAGCATCACCCAGCATGGCAGTCCTCTCCCCGGACAGAAGCGTGCAGCTCAATAGCAATGCATGGAGCTGCACACTACTGTCTGGAGAGCAGGCGTCCATGCCAGATAATACCAATGCAAGACTTGGCGAGTCTAATATTTCCATTAGGCTCAATCATTGATTCTGAATCTGATCTACAAAAAACAAAACAAAAGTTCAACAACAAAATCTCCCCACGACTCCCCCATACACATTATATTATTAGAGGGTCCTGCTGATACCTCACTATATACAGATGTGTCCATGTGACAAGAAATAATGTGATTGCTGAAATCCAAAAATATCATCACATGGGAAAAAGAATTGCAGATTTAAGTAGATGTGGCTCAACTTTCAAAAACACTGGATATTGTTTATTCAAATACCATATGCGCGTCCCTTCATGAATCCCACTACAAAATCCTTTCCAGGTGGTATTGGACGCCCGAAAGACTCCACTGAATATCTCCATCTGTGTCACCAGAGTGCTGGAGGGGCTGCAGGAAAACAGGTTCCCTTTCACACATATTCTGGAGTTGCACTAAACTAAATACCCTATGGGTAGAGATCAAAAATCTTATTAGAGATATTACAGGTTTACATATCTCCCTCAATTCACAACTAGCCCTCCTCCTGGTAGGAATTGATGACTTTCCAATCAACCTGAGGCACATTATATGCCATATACTAATTACAACAAAACTCTCAATAGCCTCAAAATGGAAGCTTCAGGAGGTACCTACTATCACGGAGATAATAAATAGAATATCTACTCATAACGTATATGAGTATAATAATGCTTTGAGGACGAAAAAATATAACAAATATAAACTTAGATGGGAACCTTGGACACACACTTTCATGCCGAATTTAAACCTTATTTAGTTCCGCTGACATTGTAATATTACGATTTGCAATGATATAATTCTTACTTCACAATTTGATTTTTATAGAATGCAAACTAAACCTTTAGGATATGGTTTTATAGCAATGTAATTGTGACATTTTAGGATTAATGTAACTTTCTTTTCTATATAATTGTTAACTGTAACCTTAAGATGTAAACTGTAACTTCACAATAATGGTTTCTTTTTGTTGTTTGTTTTTTATATATATCCCCATATTTATGTCCCCTCCCCCTTTACTTCCTGTAAAATTTTATAAAAATAAACTGATTAAGAAATAATGTGATTATAATGTGACATGAACAACATCACCCTCAGCTTCTTATTGTCACAGAGGCTCCAAAATCTGCCAAATAGAAGATACCATGTAGGGGTTCAGTAAAGAGGTGATTATAATGTGACGAGGACGACATTGGCCTCAGCTTCTTATTGTCACAGAGGCTCCATGATTCACATAGAAGATAACATGTAGGGGTTCAGTGAAGGAGGCGGTGAAGGTGTGTAAGTGTCTGATGGGGTCACACAGCTCATAGAAGGACAGACACCCGGCCTCATAGTCTAAGAAGACTCCAAGTATTGGACATATTGGCTTTACACGGAGGCGCAATCGAGCAGAGTTGTGCCATACATTATATTCTCCATCCCACATATCCAAACACCAAGATTTATCACTGCCTGCATAAAAAGACTCTAGTTCATCCCTATTAATACTGGGATAGGACAATCCGATGGCATACATTCCTATTTGGTCCCACTCTACCTCCCAATAATGTCGTCCTGAGGAAATGCCACATCTGCTTAACACCTGGGGGTAAGACACAAATCTTCCTGGTGATTTTGGTTTCTCCTCTTCTGATAGTCTTGCTGTTTTCAGATCTTCTGATATCTCCACCCAACTATGAGCAGTGTCCTCATCCAGCAATATGTCTGGGACATGGACCCCGAGCTCTGATGTTACATTGGTGACAATATCCGTCATAGATCGGTGTAAGGTCAGTGAGATCAGAATCTCATCCAGATCCTCCTCAGAACTGACCTCTCCACCGTCTCCCCCTGTGTCCTCATCACCTCCATGACTACACACTGGAATGTCACTTTCTTGTAAGAGTCTTATTGGGTCGGTGACACGACACATCTCCTCTACCTGACGCATCTCCCTGGACAGCTCGTCCTCCTGTATTTCCAGCTTCTGGATCAGATGAGATATCTGGGACACAATCTTCTCCTCCTGTCTGGAGACCTCGCTCAGCGCTTTCTTTTCTGCCATCTTCAGTTGCTTCTTAATGTCCATAAATCTCTTACTGATGTTCTCCTTCTTATCGGAGGCTTTCTCCTGGATCTTCCTCTTACGATCCTGCAGATTCTGGATTTCTGTCTGAATAATTATTTTTTGTAGGATTTCGTCATCTAAACATTTCCTCAGTTTCTCCTTCTTCTTCTCAGAGGCCACCTCCAGTAGCTCCACATCATGTCCCTTGTGGTCTCCGGACATCCAGCAGGACACACAGATACAGGTGGCGTCTATAGTACAGTAATATTTCCGCATCTCGTTGTGTCTGGAGCATTTTTGACCCTTAAATGTCAGGGTAGGTCCAATAAGATGGTGAGTCACAGACCTGTTATGGGCGGTGAGATGTTCCTCACACAGAGACGCCTCACAATGCAGACAGGAGTTCACAGCCGGGACAGGAGACTTTGTGCAGTAAGTACAGAAAATTGTGGTCTCCTCCATCTCAGGCTGAGTAGATGAGAAACACTCCACTATATTCCTCAACTTCCGGCTCTTTGCCATGGCCGGACGCTCCGGATATTCTGCTCTGCAGTCAGGACAGGAATAGACTGAGCTCCCACTCTATAATTTTTCCCATAATTTTTCCCATGTTCCATATTTGCATTAGTTTGGTAACCACACATGGACACCATTGCTAGATCCTAGTTCACACCAGTACGTCGTTTTTAATTACACCTAGGACATATAAATCCATCCACCTCATACCATTTTCATTAAGGCATAGTGATAGGACTTGGCAATGGAGACTCCTTGATGTGGATGCCAAGCTTATTCCTTAGTAGCTACTAATGAGACTAAGTTCTCCGATTTCATATATAGCAAAGGGCAGTTTCTGCAGTACACAATTGAAATATATTCATAGATCCTTGTCTTGTTGGTGCTACTCATTATTTATTTTATTCACTTTATTCCCAAACATAGTAGTGTCGCGGCGGTTCACAATTGTAAGTATAATGTTTTTTCTGCCAGCACCTACACCAAAGTGGTTGATGCCCGTCTTAACTCTTTATATATATATTGCTTATTTAGACTGAGCTCCCACTCTATAATTTTTCCCATAATTTTTCCCATGTTCCATATTTGCATTAGTTTGGTAACCACACATGGACACCATTGCTAGATCCTAGTTCACACCAGTACGTCGTTTTTAATTACACCTAGGACATATAAATCCATCCACCTCATACCATTTTCATTAAGGCATAGTGATAGGACTTGGCAATGGAGACTCCTTGATGTGGATGCCAAGCTTATTCCTTAGTAGCTACTAATGAGACTAAGTTCTCCGATTTCATATATAGCAAAGGGCAGTTTCTGCAGTACACAATTGAAATATATTCATAGATCCTTGTCTTGTTGGTGCTACTCATTATTTATTTTATTCACTTTATTCCCAAACATAGTAGTGTCGCGGCGGTTCACAATTGTAAGTATAATGTTTTTTCTGCCAGCACCTACACCAAAGTGGTTGATGCCCGTCTTAACTCTTTATATATATATTGCTTATTTAGACTGAGCTCCCACTCTATAATTTTTCCCATAATTTTTCCCATGTTCCATATTTGCATTAGTTTGGTAACCACACATGGACACCATTGCTAGATCCTAGTTCACACCAGTACGTCGTTTTTAATTACACCTAGGACATATAAATCCATCCACCTCATACCATTTTCATTAAGGCATAGTGATAGGACTTGGCAATGGAGACTCCTTGATGTGGATGCCAAGCTTATTCCTTAGTAGCTACTAATGAGACTAAGTTCTCCGATTTCATATATAGCAAAGGGCAGTTTCTGCAGTACACAATTGAAATATATTCATAGATCCTTGTCTTGTTGGTGCTACTCATTATTTATTTTATTCACTTTATTCCCAAACATAGTAGTGTCGCGGCGGTTCACAATTGTAAGTATAATGTTTTTTCTGCCAGCACCTACACCAAAGTGGTTGATGCCCGTCTTAACTCTTTATATATATATTGCTTATTTAGACTGAGCTCCCACTCTATAATTTTTCCCATAATTTTTCCCATGTTCCATATTTGCATTAGTTTGGTAACCACACATGGACACCATTGCTAGATCCTAGTTCACACCAGTACGTCGTTTTTAATTACACCTAGGACATATAAATCCATCCACCTCATACCATTTTCATTAAGGCATAGTGATAGGACTTGGCAATGGAGACTCCTTGATGTGGATGCCAAGCTTATTCCTTAGTAGCTACTAATGAGACTAAGTTCTCCGATTTCATATATAGCAAAGGGCAGTTTCTGCAGTACACAATTGAAATATATTCATAGATCCTTGTCTTGTTGGTGCTACTCATTATTTATTTTATTCACTTTATTCCCAAACATAGTAGTGTCGCGGCGGTTCACAATTGTAAGTATAATGTTTTTTCTGCCAGCACCTACACCAAAGTGGTTGATGCCCGTCTTAACTCTTTATATATATACTAGATGGGTGCCCGATGCACAATGCATCGGGATTCTAGCAGAGCGAGTCTCTGACTCGCAATGGCCGCTTCGCGGCCAATGCTTCGCGCTGCTAAGGCGACTCGCCATGCCCGCTTCGCGGCCAATGCTTCGTTCGTATCCACATGACGACAAAGGGGCACTCGCAGCATTCGCAATTATATAATAGATTGCTTATTTAGACTGAGCTCCCACTCTATAATTTTTCCCATAATTTTTCCCATGTTCCATATTTGCATTAGTTTGGTAACCACACATGGACACCATTGCTAGATCCTAGTTCACACCAGTACGTCGTTTTTAATTACACCTAGGACATATAAATCCATCCACCTCATACCATTTTCATTAGGCATAGTGATAGGACTTGGCAATGGAGACTCCTTGATGTGGATGCCAAGCTTAATCCCTAGTAGCTACTAATGAGACTAAGTTCTCCGATTTCATATATATAGCAAAGGGCAGTTTCTGCAGTACACAATTGAAACATATTCACAGATCCTTGTCTTGTTGGTGCTACTCATTATTCACTTTATTCCTGAACATAGTAGTGTCGCGGCGATTCACAATTGTAAGTATAATGTTTTTTCTGCCAGCACCTACACCAAAGTGGTTGATGCCCGTCTTAACTCTTTATATAGGAATACACTCCAGTCGCCTCCTGTTCATCCAG
The DNA here is from genome assembly GCA_033576535.1 of Allobates femoralis. Classification (NCBI taxonomy): domain Eukaryota; kingdom Metazoa; phylum Chordata; class Amphibia; order Anura; family Aromobatidae; genus Allobates; species Allobates femoralis. Next base: position 125,568,338 of record JARQOC010000010.1, on the reverse strand, counting down.
TGCACTCACAATACAAGAGCAGCAGAAGAAGTGTCCACATCTCAGGGATACGGGATCTGTATAGAGGCTCAGGCAGATGGAGCACTTCAGCTCATCCCTCAGCTCAGCAGAAGCCATTGTAGTGTGTGAAAGAGTAGAAACTAAAAGCATACAACTATCCTCCCACAGGAAGATGGGCAGGTCTGTGCAGAATAATTAACCCCCATAGCACCATGGTTGTGCTCACTGCTGATTCACCACTAGGAAGAAATCCCTCAAGGCCCCATTACACATAGCGATATCGTTAACGATACAGAACACCACTGATCCACCATCAAAATTGGATGTAACTACTGTCCCTAATCTATTTTTTTCTATCCACTGAAATCTAGGGCTACAGTCATGAAATCCTTTCAGTCCATCGTTGAAAGTGAAGTGAGGAATTTACTAAGTGCTGTGAACAACTTTCCCGATAATCTTCCACAGTCACATAGGGTGGCCCTTAAGGTTTAACAGTCAAACCCCAACATTGTTGTCCAGAATTCGGACAAGGAGGGGGGTCTGTGGTCATTTTAAACTGCCCTGTATCGTAGGGAGGTTGTGGGAATGTTGAGTGACAATTACACTTATGAAATTCTGAAATCTGACCCTACCAGTAAGATCTCAAAAGAACTTGGAACTTTGTTGGATGAGGGTCTGTCATTGGGTGTTATCAATGATAAACAGCACAAACACATGATGGTCCAAAATCCTGTTTGTCCTGTATTCCATGCTTTACCCAAAATCCACAAGTGCTGTTTTCCTCCCCCACTCAGACCGATAGTATCAGGCATTGGATCTTTGAGCGAGCCTCTGTCTAAGTGGGTGGATCAAAGGTTACAGCCCTTGGTGGTAATAACACCGGGGTATATCAGGGATACAAAACATCTACTGTATGCCCTGAAAGATTTTGAATGGAGATCCAAGGACAGGTGGATAACTATGGACATGGTTTCTTTGTATTCCTGTATCCCGCATTCCAAGGCAATGCAAGCATTGTCTGTAATCCTTGGCACATGTAATCCTTTCCTTGGGGCTTCTAGATGGTACGGGAGATACATCGATGATCTTATCCTTATATGGGATGGATCGGTCGATGTGTCTCCCGACATGTGTGTGGAGGCTTTTGTCCTGCATTGCTATAATAATGATATGAACATCAGATTTACCATACAAGATCATGGTGCTTGTGCATCTTATTTAGAATGTATGATTATGGGTGACAGCAGTGCGGGCAAAATAACTACCAATTTGTATAGGAAAACCATTTCTGGCAATTCTATATTGCATGTGGACAGTTGCCATCCTCCATACACTATCAAAAATTTACCCATAGGAGACTTCATCAGGGCCAGACAGAATGTGTTCAACAGGAAGTGATTATAGTTCACAGGTTAAGGAGATTGAGTTCAGACTGCAGGCTCAGGGATATAAGAAATGGGTGATAACCAGAGCCAAAACATTATTTCCAGAAGGTCTTGAGAACAATTGATGGATTGTCATTCACAAAAGAAGCGACATCCTACATTTAGGTTGGGCAATTCAAACAGACAACTCATCACTTTCTCTACCCCTTCCAGCACAGATTTTTCAGGGATAGTAAACATATTACATAAATACGTCCATATGCTATACCAGGATGTTTCCCTACGTATGGTCTTGGAAGAGGGCTTCAGATGTGTATCTAGAAAGGGTCGTGATCTCGCAAGTTTTGTTTCTTGTTTCACCCAGCCTTTTTAAACTGGATGAATGTAGAAACAAGCCAGCTTGGCTGCGCTATATGGGTAACTACAAATGCGGACACTTACGTTGTACTCTATGCAAGTATATGGTAAAAACTGATTTTTGTTCCGTGACAAAGTCAGTGGTAAGGTGTTTGAAATAAAAAAATTACATCAATTGTGCGAGCACTTTTGTAGTTTACATGGCAACATATTCTGATTGTAAATTGGACTACATTGCTTGCACGAGTCGCCCCCTAAAAAAAACCGCACATCTGAACTATCACATGGGCTGACCCTACATCAGCAAGTGGTAAGCGCCCCATTTCAGGCTTGTTTAAACATTTTTTGGAGATGCACGGTGGCGACACCAGTGGTCTATTGATACAAGGTTTGGAGGTTGTTAGAGCATCTGCACGTGGGGGATGGAATCGAGTCCGGGACTTGCTCAATCGCGAGAGCTTTTGGATCCTCTGCCTTAATAGCAGATTCCCAAGGGGACTCAAATACAGAAATGATCCGATGTATTTTTATTGTAACATTTTCTATTGAAACATCTGCTATGTTTATCACATCTGTGGACGAGTAACATCTACTACCATTGTTCTTCGGAGATTTGAGTGTGTTTTTTCCATTTTACAGACAAATGAATCAGGGGCGGGCTGGCCCAGGTGGCAGGGGGCAGGTGCCCCCTGGGCTGGTGGTATAGTCCACATTTCGGGCCGCCCCCTACAGAAACGGGCCGCGGGAGTCGGGAGTCGGCCGGCGCGGCGATAGCACATGGCGCTGGAGGTCCGGGATGAGGTAAAGGCTGTGAGGCTGTGGCTGGCTGACAGCACCCCCCCCCCCCCCCGGTCCTCAAGTCAGGCTGACAGCACCCCCCCCCCCGGTCCTCAAGTCGGGGCTGGCAATGGAAATCTGCCACCCAGGTATAGAGGCTCCAGCCAGCCCCTGAAATGAATGGTTTTATTTCTACACATTTATAGCATTTATAGTTACACGAGAATCTTCTATTTGTGTAATGTCTTTTGTATTCATGTCTAGCAACCATTGTGGATTATAAATGTTGGTAATATTGTGGACATGAGTCTATTTAATGATTGGGTGACATTGTTCACGTCGCTCTCCTCTCCTTTTTGTGTATATTTTCTTTTCATTTCCTTTAGCCGCACAGATTGCAACTTGCATCATCCTGGATATAAAGATTTGCTGCTTTTCTTGTTTCATAATTGTTTTGCTCTTTATTTTTCTTTTGCGTGCAAGAATATTTTGTATCTCTTGCGACCATTTCTGCTTTCTATTTTGCAGAATTAATTTGTGTGATACCAATTTGTGAATTTCACAGGTATATTGTTTAATATGTGTATAAAATATGTCAGTCTTTTACCTCCTTGTCATTGATAAAGAGTTTATCGACACGCGTCTGATGGGGCATGCTGCCTGCCTAAGGCTGGCTTCACACTATGGCTGTGATCCGATCCGTGGCTATCCTCTTGAGCCAGACAGCCCCAGACTGGATCAGCACGCAGAACCGGAGGTCTAATTTGCCCTCGGGTCCGTTGTGCAGCCGGACGCAGCTGCAGCCGCTGATAGGTCAGGACCGTGGCTCGCGGGGAGCTGGCCGCAGTCCTGAAGTGTCAGGAGAGGCCGACGCTGAACTTCAGCACCACGGAGCTGTCCCCTCCTGACAGTTCAGGAATACGGCCAGCTCCCCGCGAGCCGCGGTCCTGATCCATCAGCGGCTGCAGCTGCGTCCGTCTAAACACCGGACCCGAGGAAAAATTAGCCCTCCAGTTCTGTGTGCTGATCCGGTCCGGGCTGTCTGCCTCAAGCGGACAGCCACGGATCGGATCACAGCCATAGTGTGAAGCCGCCCTAAGATGCTTTTAACTTCAATGTTGTGTTTTTCACGAAAATAAAGTAAGCTTATTCATTGGGGCAGGTGCCAGCTATTTCCTTTATTGGTTACTCTGGACTCCAGGCGGTGGCCGGCCGCCACTGTGCACCTGACTGGATCTCCTAAGAAGAAGGACGGGGTGAGCTTCTCCATTTCCCTATTCCACATTGCTGCATTGTTCTGTAATCTTCCTGATAATTATCTCTGATAAACCTATGTGAGGATTACAGGCATCTTACTGTGTTTCTGCTGCACACGTGTCTATTATCTGCAGACTTTCCTCTTCTCATTGAAGTCTATGGAGAAAATCCACAAATAACAAGTATATTTACCACAAGAAAAATTAATATGTTCTGGATATGAATATGGCACCACAGATCAGATTCTGTACTATGAAGAAAAGCCGAGTGGGTGTGAAAATTAAAGGATCCCGGCAGTTTGGGGTCAGTGTAATACACGGGGCTTCTGGGGCACAATAATATACAAAGATGCATCAAATACTCATGGAGGGAAGATGTGGATCCTTCATTCTCAGGATTGGTGGAGAATCATCAGTCAATAAACTTATGGTATTCCCTATCCATATACCGACACTTAATGAGAGCGAAATAATCCATTATTAATAAAAAAAAAATCAACAAACATTCACCAATTAACATTTATTATCGGCCTCAGCTTCTGATTGTTACAGAGGCTTCTTCATACAAATGAAAGGCAACATGTAGGGGTTCAGTGAAGGAGGCGGTGAAGGTGTGTAAGTGTCTGATGGGGTCACACAGCTCATAGAAGGACAGACGCCCGGCCTCATAGTCTAAGAAGACTCCAAGTGTTGGACATGTTTGCTCTACACTGAGGGGTAATACATTCGAGTTGTGCCATACATCATATCCTCCATCATCCATATCCAAACACCAAGATTTATCATTATATATGATAGAAGACCCTCGTCCTTTCCTTGCTATACTGGGATAGGACAATCCAATTTCACATCTTCTTATCTGGTCCCGCTCTACCTCCCAGTAATGTCGTCCTGAGGAGAGGCCACATCTGCTTAACACCTGGAGGTAAATCAGAAATCTTCCTGGTGATTTTGGTTTCTCCTCTTCTGATTTTGTTGCTGTTTTCAGATCTTCTGATATCTTCACCCATCTATAAGCCGTGTCCACATCCAGCAATATGTCTGGGACATGGACCCCGAGCTCTGATGTTACATTGGTGACAATATCCGTCATAGATCGGTGTAAGGTCAGTGAGATCAGAACCTCATCCAGATCCTCCTCAGAACTGACCTCTCCACCGTCTCCCCCTGTGTCCTCATCACCTCCATGACTACACACTGGAATGTCACTTTCTTGTAAGAGTCTTATTGGGTCGGTGACACGACACATCTCCTCCACGTGACGCATCTCCCTGGACAGCTCGTCCTCCTGTATTTCCAGCTTCTGGACCAGATGAGATATCTGGGACACAATCGTCTCCTCCTGTCTGGAGACCTCGCTCAGCACTTTCTCTTCTGCCATTTCCAGTTGCTTCTTAATGTCCATAAATCTTTTACTGATGTTCTCCCTCTTATCGGAGGCTTTCTCCTGGATCTTCCTCTTACGATCCTGCAGATTCTGGACTCTTGTATGAATTTCTGCTTTTTGTGGGTTTAGATCATCCAGATATTCCCTCAGTTTCTTCTTCTTCTTCTCAGAAGCCTCATCTAGAAGATCCACCTGGTGTCCTCGGTGTTCACCAACCAGACAACAAGACACACACAGACAAGCCGCGTCCTGCGGGCAGTAATACTCCAGAACCTTCTTGTGGAGGGAACATTTTTTGTTGCTAAATGAGCCGGTGGGTTCTGTTAATATATGATCCATCGTCTTGTTATGGGCCGTCAGGTGGTCGTCACATAGGGAGGTCTCACACTGCAGACAGGAGTTCACAGCCGGGACAGGAGACTTTGTGCAGTAAGTACAGAAGATTGTGGTCTCCTCCATCTCAGGCTGAGTAGATGAGAAATGCTCCACTATATTCTCCACCTTCCGGTTCTTCTCCAGGGCCGGACGCTCCGGATATTCTGCTCTGCAGTCAGGACAGGAATACACTCCAGCCACCTCCTGTGTATTCAGCAAACTCACAATACAAGAGCGGCAGAAGAAGTGTCCACATCTCAGGGATTCGGGATCTGTATAGAGGCTCAGGCAGATGGAGCAGTCCAGCTCTGCCCTCAGATCAGCAGACGCCATTCTGGAAGTGAAAGAAAGACTGATTAATACAACATCAAACGTAAATCACACTCCATTCGCCATTGGTCAGCCTTGTCAGGAAGTCTGCCCACTACATGACACATGTGTCCTTTTTACTATATTACGATTCAAATATGGCGCCTTTGCCCTGGCCAGCCAATGGGAACACAGGAGTGACCACCAATCGCAGGAGACGGGGCGCGCCAAACAGAACGCTCAGGCACGCCTCCGGAATTGCTTCCAGATGGTCTGAGCTCGCTTTCTACATCGCTATCGCCCGGTCACACGCCATGATGCGCAGAAATCGCCTGGTGGATATCGCCTGATTTCTCAGCAGGGCGATCAGATGACGCTCCACCGGCGATTTATCGCTGTAAAATCTCCCTGTCTCACACCACGACGCACAGGTGATGTGTTTATTCCACATCGCCGAAATACACAAATTTCCGGCGATATGGAAGCCATATTGCCACATGTGACGGTTCCTTCAGGCTCCAGGTAAAGGTCTGTAGGGAGCTCTGCTGTGGTGCATTGTGGGAGATGTAGAATTATAGGATCTCACAGTGTGGTGATTGGGGGCTCTGAGCAGAACACATTGAATGGAGGGTGAAGAGCTTGAAATCGGCAGGAAAATTCATGTAAACTCAACATCAAAGTACAAATGTCAGTGAGATGTGTCAGGTGATGTCCAACCATACAAATAATCCAATAATGTGTCTGACGCCTTAGTGGCTACAATGAGATACAGGAGCGCACACAGGATCCGTGGTCTGTGTCAGAGGGGCTCCAGCAGTCATCATCCTGGTCTCAGTGTCACTGGGATCCCAGCAGTCATCATCCTGGTCTCAGTGTCACTGGGATCCCAGCAGTCGTCTCCCCGATCTCAGTGTCAGTGGGATCCCAGCAGTCGTCTCCCCGATCTCAGTGTCAGTGAGATCCCAGCAGTCGTCTCCCTGGTCTCAGTGTCAGTGGGGTCCCAGCAGTCATCCCCCAGTCTCAGTGTCAGTGGGGACCCAGCAGTCATCCCCCTGGTCTCAGTGTCAGTGGGATCCCAGCAGTCATCCCCCTGGTCTCAGTGTAAGTGGGGTCCCAGCAGTCATCCCCCTGCCTCAGTGTCAGTGGGGTCCCAGCAGTCATCCCCCGATCTCAGTGTCAGTGAGGTCCCAGCAGTAATCCCCCCAGTCTCAGTGTCACCTGGGTCCCAGCAGTTGTCTCCCTGATCTCAGTGTCGGTGGGGTCCCAGCAGTCATCCCCGATCTCAATGTCAGTAAGGTCCCAGCAGGCATTCACCCGGTCTCAGTGTCAGTGAGGTCCCAGCAGTCATCCACCCGGTCTCAGTGTCAGTAAGGTCCCAGCAGTCATCCCCCTGGTCTCAGTGTCAGTGAGGTCCCAGCAGTCATCCCCCAGTCTCAGTGGGGTCTCATAAGTTGCCTCCCCGGTCTCAGTGTCAGTGGGGTCTCATAAGTTGAATCCCCGGTCTCAGTGTCAGTGGGGTCCCAGCAGTCATCCACCCGGTCTGTGTCAGTGAGGTCCCAGCAGTCGTCCCCCAGTCTCAGTGTCAGTGGGGTCTCATAAGTTGCCTCCCTGGTCTCAGTGTCAGTGGGGTCCCAGCAGTCGTCCCCCGATTGTTTATCACACGTCCTCATATAAATGCTTCTGGCGGGAGCATCAGGTGGCAGAAAATATGGAGAGAAATCAATGACAGACAAGTCAGTCTTTATTTCATGTAACATTAGGGGTTATCCGGGATTTAGCCCCCTCCAAAATAATGTGCCTCCGTACTAAGAGCCGCCACCTACTTGTGCCCGACACCGTTCACCACCGACATGGAATGGTGTGAGACTGCTCCTGTCAATGATTGTTCAGCTTCTGCTGACATCACGTGTACAGAGGGGCGGCTTCTCCACTCTGTAAATGGGCGTCATAGCTGACATCATCCTGACAGCCGGCTCCCACACTGAGGTAGCGAGGAGCCGGTGGTCAATCAGCCTTATGTCAGCTGTCCTGCCCCTTCCACAGAGCAGAGTGGAAGAGAAAGCATTGCTCTGTTTACCCGCCATGTTATCCCCGGCAGGAGCGGTCTGTGCCCACTCTATGGCGGGGTTGAAAGACGTTAAATGGTGCTAGGCACAACAAGTGGGTAGGTGGCAGTTACCTGCCTGGTAGTGCTGAGATACTTTTTTTTTGGTTATAACAATCCCGGATAACCCCTTTAATGATATCTGGTAGAAAATTCACAATGGAGATTACAACTCCTATCATCCTCCACAGTCCGGGTGATCTGTGTGATCAATATTTGTAGTGACCCCGTCTAGATTACGTCTGTCCCTTTAAGTACCCCTGGACTGTGAGTAACCCTTACACTGCAGCTTAATACTTAAAGGGAACCTGTCACCAGGTTTTTGTTATCCCATCTGAGAGCAGCATAATGTAGAGATAGAGATCCTGATTCCAGCGATGTGTCACTTACTGAGCTGCTTGCTGTCATTTTGTGAATATGACGGACAACCTGGTAGCTGGCCAAGGAGACTGCTAATGATAATCTCCAGCTGATTAAACAGTGATTTTATCAAACTACACTGAGCAGCCCAGTAAGGGACACATCGCTCATTGGTCAACACCACTGCGTTACGATTGGTCAGCCTGCTCTTGAAGGCTGGCTAATACATGACGCGGTTGTGTCTCGGAGTTTCTCACAAATAAACGCTCGTGTCGTCAATTGTGGCCAATGGGAACACAGTAGCCACCACCAATCATCGCAGACGGGGCGCGGACTACATCACGCTGTGGCACGCTTACGGGAAATCATAGGCAACACTGATTCCATCACTATCGCGCTATCACACGCCACAACCAGGAAATATCACCTTCATGATTGCGGCTGATTTCAGAGCAGTGCTCAGGAATCAGGCGAGAGGCGATTTATCGCCGCGAAATTCCCCAATCACACGCAGCAACTGTGAGGCAATTTCACGGCGATTGCTCCGGGGCAACATATCGCCTTTAGGATTGCCAGACGAGATTGCGGCGTGTGAAGGTACCTTAAGACGCACTTTTTTCATGGGGTGTGTCTTATAGTCTAAATATATGGACTGTGTGACTGTGGAGCTGTGCTGGGGCGAGCTGCGGCTCTGGAGTGGCTGGAAGGGGGCTGCGGGGGGCTGTAGAGGCTGCGGGAGGTCAGGTGCTCCTGCTCATTATGCTCATTTAATATTCACTGCATCCCGCTGTACATCACCTCAGTGCTGAAGCTGCGCTGAGAGATGGGCAAAGGAACGCAGTGCATATTAAATTAGTCTAAATGTACACCTCCCTATCACTGGATATAGCCCCCATGCTGCCGCACACAAGAAAATAACAAACAATATAACTTACCCTCTGGCGGTTACCTCCGTCTGTCGCTACTTGTAGCACTCGTGTTATGAGTCCTCCTGCGTCCCCGAGGCAGCCGGTCATGTGATCGGCACAACAGAGTGACATCATCACTGCGTGCCCCGATCACATGACCGACTGCCTCGGGGACGCAGGAGGACTCATAACGCGAGTGCTACAAGTAGCGACAGACGGAGGTAACCGCCAGAGGGTAAGTTATATTGTTTGTTATTTTCTAGTGTGCGGCACCAAGGGGAACCATATCCAGGATGAGGGGGGAGAGGCATACTCAGGATGACAGGGCAAAGTACCACGATGGGGGGTAGCATATCCAAGATGGGGATAATGTACCCAGATGGTGGGGGCTATATACCAGCATTGGGGGGCCATATCCAGGATGGGGTACTATATCCCAGGATGAGGAGCTATATCCAGGATGGAAGGTTGTATACCAGGATGGGGGGGCCATATCCAGGATAGGGGGCTATATCCAGCATGGGGAGCCATATCCAGGATGGGGGGCTGTATAGTAGGATGGGGGCACTATATACCAGGATGGGGGCACTATATACCAGGATGGGGGGCCATATATTACCTGAAAGGGGCCAGGATGGGGACATTAACCCCATAAGTGTCAGCAGCAGTTCCCCCCATAACAGTGCATTATAACCACATTTTTTGCTTAATTTTTTTTCCTATATTTTCCTCCTCTCAAATCTGGGTGCATCTTATAGTCTGAAAAATACGGTACTACTTCTCACAGAGACACAGGTCTTGGAGATAACAGCTGCTTTACTTCAGCAGATTCGGGAAATATAACATGGAGTACATTCTTTACAGTTCACATGGGTAGCCCACGGCAAATACAGTTCAGAGTTAGATTCTGACACGTAATTGAGGTTCTGGAGCTTTAAGAACCCATGTTATTTAGTCTGTGGTCATTCTATCGGCTGTGGACGCTGCGTGTGGGTGGATAGCAGTCAACGGAAAGACCCCCATTACACGGGATTTACATATTAAAGGGGAACTCCAGTGAGAGAAAACTTTTTAGTACAATTCCTGCCCTCCTACATGATGAAGCAGAGCCATGTACACTGCAGTTGTAGGATCTATAGATCAATTATTAATCGATAATATCACATCTGCTCCTCTGTTCTGGCCCCCACCTCAGGGAACGTAAATCTCTGCACACCCCCTGCCACGCCCTCTCACTAAACAGAATTGTGAGGGGGCATCAATGTAGGCTGATCCTGCAGCTCCCAGCATCCACGCCCCAAACAACCTCCTGCTTTCTGCTCTTACATGAAGCTGCCAGGCTGTAGATTCTGGGTTCCCTGAGGTTGGGGACAGAGCAGAGGAGCAGGTAGGATTTTATTGAATTATTACCTGGGTATAATCTGGGCTAGGCCATATATACCCGGGGTATGATCTGGGCTAGGCCATAATATACCAGGGTATGATCTGGGCTAGGCCATAATATACCCGAGGTATAATCTGAGCTAGGAAATAATATACCAGGGTATAATCTGAGCTAGGCCATAATATACCCGGGGTATGATCTGGCCTAGGCCATAATATACCCGGGTATAATCTGAGCTAGGCCATAATATACCCGGGGTATAATCTGGGCTAGGCCATAATATACCCGTGGTATGATCTGGGCTAGGCCATAATATACCCGGGGTATAATCTGGGCTAGGCCATAATATATCTGGGGTATAATCTGTGCTAGGCCATAATATATCCGGGGTATGATCTGGGCTAGGCCATAATATACCCGGGGTGTAATCTGGGCTAGGCCATAATATACCCGGGGTTTAATCTGGCTAGGCCATAATATACCCGGGGTATAATCTGGGCTAGGTCATAATATACCCGGGGTATGATCTGGGCTAGGCCATAATATACCCGGAATATGATCTGGGCTAGGCCATAATATACCCGGGGTATGATCTGGGCTAGGCCATAATATACCCGGAATATGATCTGGGCTAGGCCATAATATACCCGGGGTATAATCTGGGCTAGGCCATAATATACCCGGGGTATAATCTGAGCTAGGCCATAATATACCCGGGGTATAATCTGGGCTAGGACATAATATACCCGGGGTGTAATCTGGGCTAGGCCATAATTTACCCGGGGTATAATCTGGGCTAGGTCATAATATACCCGGGGTATAATCTGGGCTAGGTCATAATATACCCGGGGTATAATCTGGGCTAGGACATAATATACCCGGGGTGTAATCTGGGCTAGGCCATAATATATCCGGGGTATAATCTGGGCTAGGCCACTTTAACCCCGGGTATATCCTGGGCGGGGGTTAATCTGGCCTGTTACACCGGGAGTCAGAAAGTGAGGACATATCCCAGCTACAGTATATACCAGCACTTTATCACATAGGATTAACCCTTTACTGATTAACAATTATCAGACTCAGGACAATTCACACATTAATATTTACATTCAATTTCTATTCAATTATTGATTATTGATCAGATTGATGAGGAAGAAATGATAAATCCAACAACAGAATCCCCCCATGACACCCCCCATATACATTGTATTATTAGAGGGTCCTGCTGATCCCTCACTATATACAGATGTGTCCATGTGACAAGAAATAATGTGATTATAATGTGACGTGGACGATATCGGACTCAGCTTCTTATTGTCACAGAGGCTCCAAAGAACACATAGAAGATAACATGTAGGGGTTCAGTGAAGGAGGCGGTGAAGGTGTGTAAGTGTCTGATGGGGTCACACAGCTCATAGAAGGACAGACGCCCGGCCTCATAGTCTAAGAAGACTCCAAGTGTTGGACATGTTGGCTTTACACTGAGGGGTAATGCGACTGAGTTGTGCCGTACATTATATTCTCCATCATACAAATACAAACACCAAGATTTATCATTAAGTGCAATACAAGACTGTTCTCCTTTCCTTTCTATACTGGGATAGGACAATCCAATTTCACATATTCCTCTCTGGTTCCACTCTACCTCCCATAATGTCGTCCTGAGGAGAGGCCACATCTGCTTAACACCTGCGGGTAAATCACAAATCTTCCTGCTGATTTTGGTTTCTCTTGTTCTTCTGAATATGTTGCCATTTTCAGAGCTTCTGATATCTTCACCCTTCTATGAGCAGTGTCCACATCCAGCAATATGTCTGGGACATGGACCCCGAGCTCTGATGTTACATTGGTGACAATATCCCTCATAGATCGGTGTAAGGTCAGTGAGATCAGAACCTCATCCAGATCCTCCTCAGAACTGACCTCTCTCCACCATCTCCCCCTGTGTCCTCATCACCTCCATGACTACACACTGGAATGTCACTTTCTTGTAAGAGTCTTATTGGGTCGGTGACACGACACATCTCCTCCACGTGACGCATCTCCCTGGCCAGCTCGTCCTCCTGTATTTCCAGCTTCTGGATCAGATGAGATATCTGGGACACAATCTTCTCCTCCTGTCTGGAGACCTCGCTCAGCGCTTTCTTTTCTGCCATCTTCAGTTGCTTCTTAATGTCCATAAATCTTTTACTGATGTTCTCCCTCTTATCGGAGGCTTTCTCCTGGATCTTCCTCTTACGATCCTGCAGATTCTGGACTCTTGTATGAATTTCTGCTTTTTGTGGGTTTAGTTCATCCAGATATTCCCTCAGTTTCTCCTTCTTCTTCTCAGAGGCCTCGTCCAGTAGCTCCACATCATGTCCCTTGTGGTCTCCGGCCACCCAGCAGGACACACAGATACAGGCGGTGTCTATAGGACAGTAAAATTTCAGCACCTCCTTGTGTGTGGAGCATTTTCTTCCCTCCAGGGTAACATTGGGGTGAACTAATGAATGTTCTGAGGACTTACTGTGTCTTCCTAGATGCTTTTCACAAAAAGACGTCTCACACTGCAGACATGTTCTTACAGCCGGGACAGAAGAATCACAGTAAGTACAGAAGATTGTGGTCTCCTCCATCTCAGGCTGAGTAGATGAGAAATGCTCCACTATATTCTCCACCTTCCGGTTCTTCTCCAGGGCCGGACGCTCCGGATATTCTGCTCTGCAGTCAGGACAGGAATACACTCCAGCCGCCTCCTGTGTATTCAGCAAACTCACAATACAAGAGCGGCAGAAGAAGTGTCCACATCTCAGGGATTCGGGATCTGTATAGAGGCTCAGGCAGATGGAGCAGTCCAGCTCTGCCCTCAGATCAGCAGACGCCATTGTTGTTGTTGTAGAGAGAAAAACCAGGAATCGAAAGTGAGAAAGTTTCTTAGAGGAGGAGAGATTGTGAGAAGTCGCTATTAACCCCTGCAGCTCAGATAAGGAGAAAGGAATAGTCTATCAGGGTCTGGGCTGGGATTGGAGTTGCTCCGTGGACTATAACCTGCAACAACATCTGCAGTAAAGCTTTGGAAAACAGCAAAACTGTGATGGTGGGTTTACACGTCTCGATATCGTAGCCAACGACGCGGGAGCGCGCTTTTTGTGCGCGCTATTCCCTGCATCGCATCGGCGGTTTACACGGCACAATATCGGGATTCAACGTCCCTGCAATGTCTACGCCCCCCATCGCAGGAACGACCAGTTAACATTGGAGTGAATGTGTGACGTTGCCCTACACATCGGAGTTGGGTTGTCACACAGGACGATCCTGCTCCAACCGGCATTCGATATCGGGCGGTCGAATAGCACGCTCATTCGACCCCCGATATCGGTTTGCCATCGTTCCTGCATCGTATCGGATGTTCACACCGTACAACGCAGGAATGATATCGGGTCCAACTCACGACCCACGTGACTTTTGGTCGGAGTTGGACGCCGATATCGCTACGTGTAAACCCACCATGAGTCTGTGTATTGATTGCAACTTTTGCCCTACATACAGCAACAGAGAAGCTCCCACCTGCAGAACTACAAGCCTGCCAGCTCTGCACACAGGTTGGAAGAAGCTGCAGCATCAGGAGAAAAGGAGAATTGCACCTTTTACTACAAAACGTGAGTGTGTGTCCTTTAACCCCGTCTTCACCATTCATATTCATTATAGACTATACCATCACTGCCCCGGGGAATACAGTTCTACCCACTGGAACTATTCCATCTGTGCTGCCATTACACCATCCCCGGAGGTTCTGCAGCAGCGGCGGCCCCATCACTGGCCGCACATGGTGGGTGGCGTCACGATAAACTATTCTCCCCTGTAAATACACCCTTTTATTTGCCAGGGACCGGGACACGGACCGGACCAGGACCACCCGTAACTTCCCCAATAGCAGACACGGTCTGGTACCGAGTACCCTCGTCCCAGTGGGCTCGACACAGGGCCAGCAACTAAAACAACCAGCCCTACAGCGACCCCTGTGTCCTACTAGACACGTATATTGAACTAAGGGCTGTTAACCCCTGCAGGATACAGAAGACACACAAAGTGTACCTCAGGCACCATCATAAGGCACTCTAAGTTGAACTCTATAGTGGACTGCCACCCCTGGTCCTGTTGCAGAGCATACCCTGCCAGTAGGATCTCTCAGAAGCCACAGTGGCCAGTTTTACACTGACTGATATTGGTCCCCAGGCGGTGAGACCCAGAGTAGCAAGGGTCTGAGGGAGAAGCACTTGCAACAGCATTAACCCCTAACTGCATAAAACCTGGCACCCTGACTAGAGCACAAAAAAAAAAATTAACAAGCATAAGACCCTGCTTTAATAACAACTCTGCTCTTGAGTGCAAGACAGGACCCATTTCTACCCCAGGACATATATTGGACTTAATTAAACGTCACAAAACCTACATATTTGTCCCTATTGCCACACTTGGGACCCTAAACTTCAGTACAATAGCCCTATCTTCTGGATCTCTCATTATCATCATATATTCCAGATTTTGGACATTAACCTAACATGTGCGCCATCTAGTGTACACAGCAGGAACTGACAAACAAAAGAATTATATATGATTAGACCATTATAAAACTACACGATGGTGAAATCTGTGGCAAAATCTGTGAAGTCATCTACAAAATCCAATACCAACGCTTCTCAACCAGACTTAGATAAGTACTTAAAGAAGCAGATTGATATGTCCTCACTATCTCAAACATCCAGACGCCTCTTGGTGGAAGACCATTTGGAGTCAGAGATGGATAGCGACCAAAATATAGAGGACACCAACAAACACCAACTGATAACAAGATCATTCCTCAAACTCTAAGCAAAGTGCTTGAACCAATGGTCAGAGAACTATCAGATATCAAAAGAGACTTAGCACAAATGTGTCACCGAATAGACTCACTGGAAACCTCGCAGGTGGAGATAGTCCAACAATCAAATACTACACTATTGAGTCTTCAACAACATGAAGATCACCTAAATAGAATATGCACGACTCTAGAGGACCACGAGAACAAGGAAAGGCGCAACAACCTACGACTGAAAGGCGTTCCTGAGTTAAAAGGTCAAGATGCGCTAACCCCAAAGATTATAGATGTTCTCCGCTCTATCCTATTACCTGATGATCCAAAAGAAATGGAACTAGTGAGAGTACACAGAGCACTTCGTCCAAGACCTCCTCCATCTGAATCTCCAAGAGATGTGCTGTGTCGTATCCTAGATTATAGAAGCAAGGATCTAGTTCTGAGGAGAGCTCGGGAGGCTACGAACATTTCCTGCTACGACTCGGTGATACACGTATACCAAGACTTATCACCAATCACCTTAGCCAAAACAAGGCTTCTAAAACAATTTACCTTGGCCCTACAACAAAAACACCTTCCGTATAGATGGCTTTTCCCATTTGGCATCTCCATCACAGCCAACAGCAAAAATCTCCAAGGGCACACTTCTGCTGACATTAAAAAGTTATGCCAGGAGCTCAACATAGAACTGGAACAATATCCCAACCTGGAAACTGTTGCCACAGCATACTTGAAGAAACCCCTTATATCCTCTCTGCAATGGCAAACAAGCCTAACACCGAAATCACAAAGATCAAGACGCCGATCGGTTAAAGCAGTGAGCGCCGTGGATGGAGACGATTCAGCCAGATGAGAAGATTCCGAGAACTTTATGCCTTTTTACTGTTTTCTACAATCTTCTCTCCGTACTTTTTCTTTTATAGGACACTATAGAAGACCCAGTTTCTATTGAAGATATAGACTTCACAGAAAATGACTGTTTCATTCCATATAGTCACCATCATTTATTGTTGTTCTATATGACTCGTAGAGCCGACATACCTCTACTTCTATGGACCCTCTCTCACCCTTTCCCCCCCACCATATAATTCTACCCCCATCCTACTCCCTATGCCTCCTCCCTCCATCCTTCCCGCCTAGTCCACCCCTTCTATCCCTCCCCTCTTCTCCTACCTCTAAAACGTGGTCGGCTACTGTAGATATCTTTACCCTTATGTACAATATTATTACCGTTGGTAAAGACGAAAAGATATGGTCACGATACAAGAACCTCGTGGATTGCTATCCCTTTTATATAAACTTCTATTGAACGACCAAACACATGTCAAAAGAGCCTACCTGAGCTCATGGGAACATGATCTGCAGATCAGATTTACAGAAACTCAAATTAAACAGATCTACCACAGATCTCATGGTCCCTCACCTTGTGTAAAGGTGCAGGAGAATTCATATAAAGTGGTGTCCCGTTGGTACCGTACTCCTGTACTCCTGCATAAATGGCGTAATAGTGCGACAGATAATTGCTGGAGATGTGGTTTACACGTGGGATCATATCTACATATTTGGTGGCAATGCCCGGTTATACAAAAAGAGGCAGTCCTAACCCCATCCACTGCACTACATAACCTTCCCGTATGGCCGAACAATACAGTATCTTCGAGATTAGCCTCTAACATAATTGCGGCAAGCAGGCTCCTCATTGCGGCTAGATGGAATTCCAGTCAAATCCCTACAAAACCACAGGTTATTAGTGAGATAGACTCCCTATATCATACAGCGGAGATAGCTGCCCTATCCTATAGCTCCTACTCTCTTTTCGAACTCACATGGTCACCATGGCTGTATCAAAGCCAGAATTCATAGAGACCCTTGTGACAGCTCAAACATCAACTATGACGTGAACTAATATATTGCGGAAATAGACATTGCAAAAAGGAATATACTGAAAAACGATATAACCGTGGAGTACCATATATAATCCCCCCATAAAGACATCTTACTATCAATATAGTATACTACCCCCCAACCTCTGAACCCACCCTTCTTATCTATCCCTTAATAGACTAATTGATTTAACTCTAGAGAGACATTTGTTTAGTCTTCCTTTTTACAGGTTTTTCTAAAATGTAACCGTTTGATAGACTACAATAATTCTTATAGTATGTATAATTTTAGCTTCAAATATTATACCACAAAATGTTTGTTATATATGACATTTCTAATGATTAATAAAAACAACATTAAAAGAAAGATGAAAAGGTGGACTAAACTTAATTAGTCACTCACCTGGAGGGGTTGTGTAGCACAGCGTCAGAACAAAAGATAATAGCTGCTGCAAGGATCCACACCACAACGGTCAACGTAGTTCAAAATTGCAGAGGGTGGACGGTGTATACGGACCTGCGCTGCATAGACCAGAAAGATCAGACGGTGTTCATCATTATAGAGAGTGGACGATGTATACGGACCTGCGCTGCATAGACCAGAAAGATCAGACAGTGTTCATCATTATAGAGGGTGGACGGAGTATACGGACGTGCGCTGCATAGACCAGAAAGATCAGACGGTGATCATCATTATAGAGGATGGACGGAGTATACGGACCTGCGCTGCATAGACCAGAAAGATCAGACGGTGTTCATCATTATAGAGGGTGGACGGTGTATACGGACCTGCGCTGCATAGACCAGAAAGATCAGACGGTGTTCATCATTATAGAGGGTGGACGGAGTATACGGACGTGCGCTGCATAGACCAGAAAGATCAGACAGTGCTCATCATTATAGAGGGTGGACGGTGTATACGGACCTGCACTGCATAGACCAGAAAGATCAGACGGTGTTCATCATTATAGAGGGTGGACGGTGTATACGGACCTGCACTGCATAGACCAGAAAGATCAGACTGTGTTCATCATTATAGAGGGTGGACGGAGTATACGGACCTGCACTGCATAGACCAGAAAGATCAGACGGTGTTCATCATTATAGAGGGTGGACGGTGTATACGGACCTGCGCTGCATAGACGAGAAAGATCAGACTGTGTTCATCATTATAGAGGGTGGACGGTGTATACGGACCTGCACTGCATAGACCAGAAAGATAAGACAGTGTTCATCATTATAGAGGGTGGACGGTGTATACGGACCTGCGCTGCATAGACCAGAAAGATCAGACTGTGTTCATCATTATAGAGGGTGGACGGTGTATACGGACCTGCACTGCATAGACCAGAAAGATCAGACAGTGTTCATCATTATAGAGGGTGGACGGTGTTATACGGACCTGCGCTGCATAGACCAGAAAGATCAGACTGTGTTCATCTTTATAGAGGGTGGACGGTGTATACGGACCTGCACTGCATAGACCAGAAAGATCAGACGGTGTTCATCATTATAGAGGGTGGACGGTGTGTACGGACCTGCGCTGCATAGACCAAAAAGATCAGACGGTGTTCATCATTATAGAGGGTGGATGGTGTATGCTGCATAGACCAGAAAGATCAGACGGTGTTCATCATTATAGAGGGTGGACGGTGTATACGGACCTGCACTGCATAGACCAGAAAGATCAGACAGTGTTCATCATTATAGAGGGTGGACGGAGTATACGGACGTGCGCTGCATAGACCAGAAAGATCAGACAGTGTTCATCATTATAGAGGGTGGACGGTGTATACGGACCTGTGCTGCATAGACCAGAAAGATCAGACGGTGTTCATCATTATAGAGGGTGGACGTTGTATACGGACCTGCACTGCATAGACCAGAAAGATCAGACGGTGTTCATCATTATGTGTCTGATCTTTCTGGTATATGCAGCGCAGGTCCGTATACACCGTCCACCCTCTGCAACTTTGAACTACGTTCTTCATTTCAATGGAATACAGAGCTGCATGGGAAGAGAAGAAATGCATATATGAATACAAGTATGGACACAAGTATCAGGATAGAAATATTTGCAGTCATTTTAATAATAAAAATAACAGATTGCTCTTTAGATTCAAGCCTAAAGGTACCTTTACACGCCGCTACAACAGGATGGATACCAACCGCTACTTCACGTGCACGAGCACGCCCAAACGGTTACAAACGGGAAACGCACCCTCTTTACACGCCGCCACAAGGTGCGCTACGCTACGCTACATCTATAGCTAGATACATCGCCGGGTGTCTCAAGTAGCCAGCTGTAGCTCATTTACACACCGCTACAAACAGCTACAATGGGCGTATCTGGTGCAGCAGGGACAGCACATAGGCGTGCTACAATTGTGGATTACGAGACGTCCGTACGCTGATAGGACAAAGCAATAACATCATGATTGGCCAGGCATCGCAGGAGGCTGATTAATACTTGACGCTCGAGCAATTGTGTAGTGTGACTGGTCAGCTCCTTAAATATGCCGCCCTGTGCGCGACAACCAATCGCAACGCAGGAGCTTCCTCCAATGATCGCTGAAGGGGGCGCGGAAACCCGGAGCCTGTGTCACGCCCCAGCTACATAGCATGGTGTAGGAACAACCCTTCTGTTCCTTCTTTACACGCCGATACAGCTCGCTACAATCGGCTTTGTAGCCATCAGTTTTCGAGCAGAGCTAGGAAACAGATGTATCTGTTGCCGGCTGTAGCGTCACGTCTTCAGACGCCGCTACGACAGGCTACATTGGCGCTACAAGCTACATTTGTAGCCTGTAGCGGGATGTATCCAGCCTGCCGTCGCGGCGTGTAAAGGTACCATTATTGGGCAGTGCTCGGAAACAGATGTATCTGTAGCCGGCTGTCGCGTCCCGTCTTCACACGCCGCTACTACGGGCGATATTGGCGCTACAAGCTACATTTGTAGCCTGTAGCGGGTTGTATCCATCCTGTTGTAGCGGCGTGTAAAGGTACCTTAAGGGCTAACTGGTTTCTAAACAAAGAATCCAGTACATTTCCCCAGCTTGTAATGCAGCCACCCATCACCACTACGATGAGGGCGGTTCACTTTGTCTATGCCGCATACCGTCATGAGTGAAGTGTCACCACCATGGACTTCTAGATCTTTAAGCAGTTCCCTTTCCCAGCAACAGGTGTCGTTGATAGAGTATTAGTCTCTACTCTGACATTGTGCTGTGAAGACATAGTGCTGAGTAAAAGAAGCTTTCCTGAAGCAAACCATTTTCTGAGAATCATCTGCTGGGAGTTGCTATTCCATTTCCTGGGTGGAGGGGTTGTTAAAAGGTGAGGGGGTGTTAGCCCAGAGCTGGATAGGAGCTAAGGTAAGGCTGGCAGCCCAGACATCTCCACCTTTAGGAGTGACTCTGGGATCAAGTGTAAGCTAGGGAACCCCAGTCTACAGGGTAAGACTACCTTCCCTGGTGACCTCAACCCATTTCTGCCTTCCTGCTTCTACCCCACTTGTACACTATTATCACCTTCTAACAGGAGCTACCCAATCACCTACACGATGAGAGCAGTTCACTTTTTCTATGCTGTATACCGTCGTGTGAAGAGTCACCACCATGGACTTCTAGGGAATGTCTCAAGAAACCTGACAGGCTAGGGTCATACTAGCATCAGCCTGATAGCAATCGCTCATTTACAAAAGGATCACAGGACGCATCATTCACATGTTCAGATGAGGTGGGTTCTCAGTTTACGTGAAGTCCTCCTGACATATTGAAGTTTACATTCCATACATGTTGTCATATATCCAACATAATTAGTTATTTAGTTATACAATTTATAAAAGACTAGATGGCGGCCCGATTCTAAAGAATCGGGTATTCTAGCCTATGGTTAGAAGGGCATACGGGGGCTCAGTGGGTAGCAGAGTATACAGGCGGCTCTGTGGGTAGCAGAGTACACAGGCGGCTCTGTGAGTAGCAGAGTACACAGGCGGCTCTGTGGGTAGCAGAGTATACAGGCGGCTCTGTGGGTAGCAGAGTATACAGGTGGCTCTGTGGGTAGCAGAGTATACAGGCGGGTCTGTGGGTAGCAGAGTATACAGGCAGGTCTGTGGGTAGCAGAGTATACAGGCGGGTCTGTGGGTAGCAGAGTATACAGGCGGGTCTGTGGGTAGCAGAGTATACAGGCGGGTCTGTGGGTAGCAGAGTATACAGGCAGGTCTGTGGGTAGCAGAGTATGCAGGCGGCTCTGTGGGTAGCAGAGTATGCAGGCGGCTCTGTGGGTAGCAGAGTATGCAGGCGGCTCTGTGGGTAGCAGAGTATGCAGCGGGTCTGTGGGTAGGAGATTATGCAGGCGGCTCTGTGGGTAGCAGAGTATGCAGGCGGCTCTGTGGGTAGCAGAGTATGCAGGCGGCTCTGTGGGTAGCAGAGTATGCAGGCGGCTCTGTGGGTAGCAGAGTATGCAGGCGGCTCTGTGGGTAGCAGAGTATGCAGGCGGCTCTGTGGGTAGCAGAGTATGCAGGCGGCTCTGTGGGTAGCAGAGTATGCAGGTGGCTCTGTGGGTAGCAGAGTATGCAGGTGGCTCTGTGGGTAGCAGAGTATGCAGGCGGCTCT
This sequence comes from Allobates femoralis, assembly GCA_033576535.1. Classification (NCBI taxonomy): domain Eukaryota; kingdom Metazoa; phylum Chordata; class Amphibia; order Anura; family Aromobatidae; genus Allobates; species Allobates femoralis. The sequence goes on along the minus strand of JARQOC010000010.1, from coordinate 125,546,400 downwards.
GTGGGTAGCAGAGTATGCAGGCGACTCTGTGGGTAGCAGAGTATGCAGGCGGCTCTGTGGGTAGCAGAGTATGCAGGCGGCTCTGTGGGTAGCAGAGTATGCAGGCGGCTCTGTGGGTAGCAGAGTATGCAGGCGGCTCTGTGGGTAGCAGAGTGTGCAGGCGGCTCTGTGGGTAGTAGAGTATAGAGGCGGCTCTGTGGGTAGCAGAATATAGAGGCGGCTCTGTTGGTAGCAAAGTATAGAGGTGGCTCTGTGGGTAGCAGAGTATACAGGCGGCTCTGTGGGTAGCAGAGTATACAGCCGGCTCTGTGGATAGCAGAGTTTGATGTGGCGGGAGGCTGGAGAGGTGAGGAGAGGTGGTGCTGGAGGGGTGAGGAGAGGTGGCGTTGGAGGGGTGAGGAGAGGTCCGGCTGGAGGGGTGAGGAGAGGTCCGGCTGGAGGGGTGAGGAGAGGTGGCGCTGGAGGAGTGAGGAGAGGTGGCGCTGGAGGGGTGACGAGAGGTGGCGCTGGAGGGGTGAGGAGAGGTCCGGCTGGAGGGGTGAGGAGAGGTGCAGCTGGAGGGGTGAGGAGAGATGCGGCTGGAGCGGTGACATGACCGCTCGGCGGCAGGACGTGGCTGCGTGCTGGGGCTGATCGCAGCCCCAGTCACACGCCATTGTCCTCTGGGGTGGGGTGGGGTCTGCAGAGAGGGATCAGTCCCTCCCCTCAGGTCACACATGTGACCTGAGGGGAAGGAGCGGATTGGGCGGTGTGTGGTAAACCCAGGACGGCCATGCGATTGGTCCAGGATGCCGAGTCCTGGGCAATGGGATGGGCGTCCTGTGTGTACAACAGAGTGGGCAATCCGCTTGCAGGGGCGGCGGCGGCCAATGGGAGTGAGCGGGGCGTGTGAGGCTTTGCAGCCTGACACGCTGGGCTCACTCCCATTGGCCGCTGCCGCCCACAGGACGATGTCACTGGCTCCCGACACCCGGCCACAGCCCCTACACCGCTACTTCACCAGCATGGCGACACTGAGGACCCAGCGGTGAGAGAGCGACGAGGGGCGGAAGCCACCGCCGGCATCTGGGCAGCGTCGACCTCGCGGAGGCCGCAAGGCCGGTCGCGATGATGCGGGGCCGACGGTTGGCAGGATGGCGGCGGTGCAGCTAGTGAGGCTGAGAGGATGGAGGAGGCTGAGAGGATGGAGGAGGCTGTGAGGATGGAGGAGGCAGAGAGGATGGAGGAGGCAGAGAGGATGGAGGAGGCAGAGAGGATGGAGAGGCAGAGGGGATGGAGGAGGCTGTGAGCATGGAGGAGGCTGTGAAGATGGAGGAGGCTGAGGGGATGGAGGAGGCTGTGAGGATAAGGATACTGTGAAGATTGAGGAGGCTGACATCATGCCAGGTCTTATCACCACAATGCCTGCTACTACTCCCATCAGCAAGCGCTCGGCGGAGGGTAAATATAAGAGATGAGACAGGAGCGGGGGAACGCGGGGAGCGCAAGCGGGGAGGAGCGCGGGCAGGGCAGAAGGAGCAGGGGGGAGCGCGAGTGGGGCAGAAGGAGTGGGGGAAAGCGTGGGCAGGGCAGGAGGAGCGGGGGGCAGAAGGAGGAGCGGGGGGGCTGCATGGAGGACGCAGGGCCGAAGGTTGGCAGGATGTCGGCGGTGTGGTGTGGTGTCGGGATGGCGGCTCGGGGCACCGCTCGCCGCCATAATGGATCACCCTGAGCGGGTGTAGTGCCCAAGCCACTTCCGTCGTGTGACGTCATTTTTGTCCCTTGAAGACGGAAGTGGCTTCGACTTTTATATATATGATTATAATGTGAATGATTTTTTTGTTCACAACAGAAGAGATGACAGATGATTTTTTTTACAAACTTACACAAACCGAATCTCAGGAAGTTGCAATTAAAGGGAACCAACCACCCCAAATGACCCCCCTGGACTGTTAATATGTGTCCCTACACCCAGCACACACATTTGGGGCACTCGTTTTTGCTAAAAAAACTGTTTAGTAGAAGCTAAGATATAGCTTTATGAAGTTTAATAACTTCTGACGATTGGGTGTTACCTAGCTTTGTCCACGTGCAGTGTTCGTGCCTGTCAGACTCCTCTCCCCCCTCCCCTCTCACTTTCTAAGAGCCTGGCCGCGTCATGAAAGGGGCGGGGCTAAATCGCGGCGAGGTTGGTTCCCTTTAAAAAAAAAAACATTTAGATCAAGCCAAGTTCTATTCCGAACTATAGGGTTAACAAACCAACTAGGGGTCAGTATGTTTGCAAATGATTTTTACTTTTTAGCTACAAGATAAGTCCCTCCTTCCAAGATTTTGGCCATCTTAATTCCATATTGTAAAAGTGGCAGGTGTTTATTAATAAAAAAACACATGACTCACCGTAAGCCAGGTTCTCAGGTCTCAGGCGCTGGCTGCGGTCACGGTTCTGTGCCTGAGGTTGTGGAGGCCCGGTGGTCAATGCACGGTTAAATAAGAATAAAGTTTTGTTTCGTGACGCCACCTGTAGGGGTCCGGTGATGGCACCGGCGCTGCTTTGGACCTCCGGGGGATGGGCTGCAGCAAGATGGATCCGCTTCCTACAGGATGAGCGGGGATCCCCGGGGTCAGGAGCTGTAGTGATGGAATACGGCAGCTCAGTCGATTTTGTAGATGAATTGGTTAATAACAGTTCTGAAAGAAGGCTCGGACACAATGCTCCTCTGCACGGGTCTTTACTTAAGTTACACACGGTACACGGGATAACGGTTTCACTCTCAGGTAACGGACCGGGTGGTGCCTGTGATGAACAGTGTCCCTCCAAGGCTCCACAGTGTCTCTCTTAAACTGACTGTGCCTTGTTACTCTTCGCTGCCTTCATGCACCAGGTTAAGATACAGAGGAACTTCTATTGGGCACCCAGGCCGTTGGCCGGACGGCTCCAGAAGGGTCCCTGAACCTCAGTGGTGGGTACCCCTCCCAGTACAGCTACGGTGATGGTGGTATTTGTAATGCGCTCCTATGAAGCCTTCTATCACCCTGGTTCTGTAGAGCAGCGGTGGACGTCTGCGCTACCTCGGAGCCGGTACTCCGGTTGGACTGGGCTCGGGTTGTCTTGTCACCCGTTACTTGTTTACTTGGCCCCCTTCGCTTCTGGGTCACCGCTCCTCGGTGCCCTCTCTGTTAGCTGTACTTGTCACGACATCTACTCTTGATCTTGTCTCTCCCACTTTCTAACTCTTCTACTCTTTCCACACTGCTTTGCATCTCACTCTCCTCCCACCAGGACCTAATTGGTCCTCTGCCTCTAGATGTTGCATGTGGTGTATGGAGCCTTGGGATTAACTTGTTCATCACTGAGACGGAGAATACTGCACCTTCAGTCAGGGGTGCAGTACCCTCCTGTGACGCACTCGTTGCGGGGCGCCACACACACTTCAGCCTCAAAGTTTTTATTATTCTTGGTTGTATCGCCATATAACCGCTCCTGTCTGGATTTGGTTTTAGATACCGCCAGGGCTCTTGTAATACATTTTTAGAGTACTCCTGCTTCCTAAAATATGATTTTATTATACCGCACTCCCTATCAAATTCAGACTCTGGGCAACATAAAAATACACCATTAAGAAGATTGTTAACAGTGTGGTATGGGCACAACTAGATGCATGTAATGCAGTGTTACCTGATAGAGGTTTGCGATACATTTTTGTAATAACCTTGTGCATCATTACATCACAAAATAAGAGAATATGCAAGAAAGAAACTGCACCTTCAGGGGTCTCTGAAACAAATTTCAAATTCAGATTATTGAGATTTAAATAATCTAAAAATCATTGATATTAGGGATGTAATTCTTGATGGTAAAGAACATATCGTTAATATACCTGCCTGACCATATTATACCGTCTGCATAAGGATCACACATTAGCAGGAAGTTTACCTTTGAAATCCTTTGTAGGATCATCTGATAGTTTAGAATAAGGTTCAGTATCCGATAACATGTTGGTAAAGCTTCTTTTGATACAATAATCTGTCAAGCACCACCACAGATCCACCTTTATCCCATGTTCATACCATATGAGTGCTCTTTTGCAACCTCTGTAGAGCCTTTTGCTGCTGAAATGATAAATTTGTATGCTTATGTTGTATACTCAAAAGACATTTCTTTAGCTCTCTAAGGACTGCTTCCTAGATCAGTTCCATAGTTTTAGCTCTGGATTGGATGGGAGAAAACAGGGGGTCAAGCACATATTTTCCATGAAATGACTAGAGAAGAGCGAGGCTTTGGAAGTTCGAATCCGGTTTGGTTCACCTAATGGGCAACATTTTACGAGCAGTTCGCCTAACTTCCGAACCCCATTAAAATGAATGGTGTGACAACTGTCCATTGCAAAGGCTGAGCTGCTGGTAAGGCAGCACTCGGAGAAACTCCGAGACCCTTTACCCCTATACAAGGATTTAGAATTACAGCAGAGCCCAGGAGGTAACTGCTTATAGGTGAGCAGCAGACCGGAGCAGGGAGGTCGCCAGGAAGGGGTAAGGCTAAGAGGTCAGGGAATAGACAAAATCAGGATCAAAAAGCAGCGTCAAAAACCAGGAGGTCAGCAAAAGTACAAAACTGTCAGGTGGTAGAAGAGTCAAAATTCAGGCAAGGTCAGAGTCAATATAATATAGCACAAACTAGATAGCTGTCAAAAGCAAGAATATATCTGACGGCTTGCAGGATAGGCTCCAAGGTATTTGAAGGGCGCGGTTCCTTCTCATAGGCTGGAGCTCACATGGTACCAACCACCCCAGTTCTGATAGAGGAACGAAGCCTGTGCCTACCAGACTCCTCTGCAGGGACCTCTTTCCTGCCACCAGCATCACCCACAGGAGGAGCATGGCAATGCCCAGTGACAGAGGCAGGAACCAAAGGAACAGGCCCCCTATCACTGGCACCACTAGCTGAAGGAATCTGGCGGCGCCTAGTGGTTGGGGCAGAAATAGCAGTCACCAACTCTGATGTAGATGAGACAGTGGCACCACTAGCCAAAGGAATCCAGCAGCGCCTAGTGGCTGGGGCATGAATAACAGTCACCAATTCTGATGGCAACGTGACAAATGGGAGGCAAAATCAAGGGCCTAGAAAACACTTTAAAAGGGGCCCAAATGCTGCCAAACACAGCACAAAGTGTTTTTGAGTGCCTTGGCACGGACATTAGCTTCCTACACTATTACTTAGCAAGCTTCAGGGCCGCTGTTACACTCACCATGCTTCCAGGCCCGCTCATGAACCTCAGACATCCTTATGACTTCCCTGAAATTATCTTAGGTTACACAGCAGGTATCATGCAGCAGGAAATCCCTGGATTTTGAAAGGGAATGCGGTATAATAAAATCACGTTTTAGGAATCGGGGTTACTCTAAAAAGTGTATTACAAGAGCCCTGGCAGTATCTAAAGCCAAGTCCAGACAGGAGCAGTTATATGGCGACACAACCAAGAATAATAGAAACTTTGAGGCTGGAGTGTGTTTTTCTACCTCATACTCAGTTTATTTTCCTGACATTAACAGGTATATAATATATAAAGTTGAGTGTATGTATGTGTGTATGTATGTCCACTAAAGGAATCCGCACCATTGCATCTACAATCACCAAATTTTTTACACACACCCTATTGACTCAGGAAATGTATATCACTATGTTTTGGGGTAAATTTTAAGTCCACACCTTACATTCAGTCACCAAAACTAAGGCCTATTGACTGTATGGCCACACATAGCTCCACCCCTTCATAGCTCCGCCATCTTCATAGCTCTGATCCCTCATAGCTATGCCCCCTTCGTTGCCACAGCCTCCTCATACCACACCACTTTTTAGCCATGCCCCTAATTACTTTGTGATAAACATTCTATTTTGTTGTAAATAGGAACAGTTAGTTGCTATGCCCGGCCAACGCTGGCAATGAGGCAGTGTGTAGACACCTTGGGGGACATACACACTCTGACAGGTTAATAGCTAAGATTTCAGCTGAATTTCACAAGATCCTGCAGGACCTGTGTGATGTCACAATCATGTAACTATAATAGGTGGAGCTAAGCCTCCATATACCATAATGACTTTGCTTGCTTTGCTCCGCCCACTATGTTCACAGGATCGTGATACCACACAGGTCTTTTAGCTCACAGAGGAATACTTAGAATAGTGCTATGAAGCTACAGGTACAGACAGTGATAGCTGGGGCGGCATAAAAGAGCCGACAGATTCATTTTAAAGTAATTACACCTAAGCATCATTGCATACTCCCACTGTATACAGGGGGTTGTGTGCAGGCTCCTGCTGTATACAGGCGGCTGTGTGCAGGCTCCTGATGTATACAGGGAACTGTCTGCGGGCTCCTGCTGTATAAAGGGGGCTGTGTGCGGCCTCCTGCTGTATGCTGGGTGTTGTGTGCTGATTCCTGCTGTATACAGGGGTCCGTGCGTGGGCTCCTGCTGTATACAGAGGGCTGTGTGCAGCAGATTTTTAAAAGAATAGGAAAAAGGTTTCTTAGTGGATTTGGGGTTTGTGTGGCTGCTGCTTCACTGAGAGTCATGTCTCAGTGTGTGCCATTTTCTACTATCATTACTTGGGTATTCATTTAGTTAATTTGTGTTGCAAATCTGTAGTGTCGAATAAATTATGTGAAATGGTTTTATGTGCAAAATAATCATTCTATTTTGTTATAACTAAGCACAGTTTGTTACTATGCCCGGTCAACACTAGGCTCTTTGGTTAGTTATTAATAAACCCCTGCCCCTGTTACAACATGACACTAAGTTGGCCTAAAATCTTGGAAAGAGGAATTCATTTCGCAGCCAAGAAGGCAAAATAGTTGGCAAACATACTGACACCTCATCTGTTTGTTAACCCTATGGTTCGGAATAGAACTTGGTTTGATATAAATGTTTTTTTAGGTGCAACGTTTCGCGTCCATGGTGCGGGCGGGAGTGCGTGATTTGTGCGCAGGCATCCGCGTGCGCACAGATCACTAATGGCGGGCAATGAGAGCGCACGGCGGTCTGCAAGCATCTGCAGACCGCCGTGCGCTCATTATAAACATAGGGGTGCGGTCTGCATGCAGATGCTTGCAGATGCATCTGCAAAACGCTGCAGATGCATCTGCAAGTCTGAAGCCAGCCTTAGGCATCTGTCCTACCTGATAGCAAGCACCCTTGCAGCTTCCAGCGTCTCCAGAGCAGCTTACTGAGTCATGGTGTCCTGTAACCGATCGGACAACCCTAGACAGAACTGACTCCTCAGAGCAGGGTCGTTCCATTGAGTGTCAGTGGCCCACCTCCTGAACTCAGAGCAATACTCCTCAACCGGTCGTGCTCCCTGCCTGAGCTTACGTAGTTTAGACTCAGCAAGGGAGACCGCATCAGGGTCGCCATACAGCAGGGCAAGAGCTGCAAAAACTCGTCCACCGACCGCATGGAAGGAGAATCGGTCAGCAGAGAGAAGGCCCAGGCCTGGGGATCCCCCTTAAGAAGGGAGAGTATAATCCCCATGCGCTATTCCTCGCTCCCCGAAGAACGAGGACGCAGCCTGAAATATAATTTGCAGGCTTCTCTAAACACAAAAAAATTATCTCTCCCTCCTGAAAATTGGTCAGGGAGGGAGATATTGGATTCTGGTACAGTCTGCATTTGAACCGCAGCCAGATACCCAACCGCTTCTCAAAGCTGATGCACCACCTGGTTTTGCAGGTAGAAATCTCCTGAGAGAGTTCCTCCACCAGGTGCGCAAAAGCTCGAGCTGACATAGCAGTTTTGGGGGAAAAATAGTGGTTTGCTGATTATATCACTCTGGGGAAGCCGGGGGGCCCAAAAGTAGGAGGGAACTGGGCGTAGGGAGTCAGGGGAGCCTGCTCTGGCCCTGATACTGGGGTCCCTGACATGCCCTGATCTCGAAGGTACTTCTTAGGGTGAGGAGGTTCAGAGCCGCCAGCCTAAGTCCCTAAAGCTCCTGAGAAGCCCTAGGTCTAAGCCCCTACCTCCACCCATGGACCACGGAGCCCAGCAACTTCTAAGGGAAAAAAAAACAAAGCAACTTCAGATCAGCGTCTGCTCACAACAGGTCACAGTCCAGAAGTGAACTGAATCAGCAACAACAGGTGGATGTCAGCTGACCCATTTCAGGCCGATGGGTTGGGAGCAACCGCCCAGACACACCCCTCAGCATATCTAAGCATTCACATACACACCTGCTACTACATGCTCCACTCATTAGCCTCATCTACTCACACTGAGCAGGGAAAAAAAAGGCATAATTTAAACCTACAGCAGCAGCACTTCCATACTACAATGCAGTCAATACGTAACACCTGTAGTGTCGAGAACCTTTGCGTGGGCTACCGCTATGACTTCTCCGGCGGTCCCTGGCTCCCCTATTGGTTGCGTGACAGGTTTCTGGGAGATTGGAGTCTCCTCGGTGAACCGGTGTTTCTGTTGGGCTTGATGCTCTCCTGCAGACTCAGACTCCGGTGTCCTGGTTGCTTCCTGGGGTGAAGCAGTATGGCTCTTCTGCAGGCCCGGCGTCAGCACCCGGCGCACCCGGGCAAGTGCCGGGGCCCGACTGCTTGGAGGGGGCCCACCGGGCCCCTGAGGGCTAGGGTCACACTTGCATTGAGACTCTAGCCTGACGCAAGTATTGTCTGCTGCAGCACAGAGCGTTTAATGCTATGCGCTGCCAGCAACGGAGCCCATAGAAACCCGATATTTACATTGACAACCAGTGGTTGTCAAGGTAAACATCGGATTTCTATGGGCTCCAGCACATAGCATTAAACGCTATACTCTGCAGCCGAAAATACTTGCCTCAGGCTAGGGACACAATGCAAGTGTGACCCTAGCCTCAGGGTCCCCTGAGCACACTGCCCCCACAGCCAGGGCCATATCCAGGGGGCAGCTGGGGGGTCATTTTCAGCCTCCTGCAGCACCGGAGGTCTCCCTCCTCCCCCCTCCATGGGAGCCGACACAGAGCCACACACTCTGTGCTTACAGGACCTGTGATGATGTCACATGGAGGGGAGGAGTCAGGGATCACATGATCAGCTCCTCAGTGTATGCAGGACTCTGCTGTGCTGCCCATCATGAGACTCAATTAGGTGAAGTTTGTGTGGGGTCAGGAGGGGTTTACAGTGTGAATGTAGCAGAGGCCAGTGTGTACGAGGTGTACGGAGCGGAGCCGCGTGCGTACGAGGTGTATGGAGCAGAGCCGCGTGCGTACAAGGTGTATGGAGCAGAGCCGCGTGCGTACGAGGTGTATGGAGCAGAGCTGAGTGTGTACAAGGTGTATGGAGCAGAGCTTGAGTGTGTACGAGGTGTATGGAGCAGAGCTGAGTGTGTACGAGGTGTATGGAGCAGAGCTGAGTGTGTACAAGGTGTATGGAGCAGAGCTGAGTGTGTACGAGGTGTACGGAGCAGAGCCGAGTGTGTACGAGGTGTGCGGAGCAGAGCCGAGTGTGTACGAGGTGTACGGAGCAGAACCGAGTGTGTACGAGGTGTATGGAGCAGAGCTGAGTGTGTACGAGGTGTACGGAGCAGAGCTGAGTGTGTACAAGGTGTATGGAGCAGAGCTGAGTGTGTACGAGGTGTACGGAGCAGAGCTGAGTGCGTACGAGGTGTACGGAGCAGAGCTGAGTGTGTACAAGGTGTATGGAGCAGAGCTGAGTGTGTACGAGGTGTACGGAGCAGAGCCAAGTGTGTATGGAGCAGAGCTGAGTGTGTACGAGGTGTACGGAGCAGAGCTGAGTGTGTACAAGGTGTATGGAGCAGAGCTGAGTGTGTACAAGGTGTATGGAGCAGAGCTGAGTGTGTACGAGGTGTACGGAGCAGAGCCGAGTGTGTATGGAGCAGAGCTGAGTGTGTACGAGGTGTACGGAGCAGAGCTGAGTGTGTACAAGGTGTATGGAGCAGAGCTGAGTGTGTACAAGGTGTATGGAGCAGAGCTGAGTGTGTACGAGGTGTACGGAGCAGAGCTGAGTGCGTACGAGGTGTACGGAGCAGAGCCGAGTGTGTACGAGGTGTACGGAGCAGAGCCGAGTGTGTACGAGGTGTATGAGCAGAGCTGAGTGCGTACGAGGTGTATGGAGCAGAGCTGAGTGGTACAGGTGTATGGAGCGGAGCTGAGTGCGTACGAGTTGTACGGAGCGGAGCCGAGTGCGTACGAGGTGTACGGAGCGGAGCCGAGTGTGTACGAGGTGTATGGAGCGGAGCCGAGTGTGTACGAGGTGTACGGAGCAGAGCTGAGTGTGTACGAGGTGTATGGAGCAGAGCTGAGTGTGTACGAGGTGTATGGAGCAGAGCTGAGTGTGTACGAGGTTATGAGAAGCTGAGTGTACGAGTGTACGAGCAGAGCTGAGTGCGTACGAGGTGTATGGAGCAGAGCCGCGTGCGTACGAGGTGTATGGAGCAGAATCGCGTGTGTATGAGGTGTACGGAGCAGAGCCGCGTGCGTACGAGGTGTATGGAGCAGAGCCGCGTGCGTACGATGTGTGTATGGAGCAGAGCCGCGTGCGTAGAGGTGTATGGAGCAAAGCCGCGTGTGTATGAGGTGTATGGAGCAGAACCGCGTGTGTATGAGGTGTACTGAGCGGAGCCGCGTGTGTACGAGGTATGTGTACCAGTGTAGCCCCCCGCGGATTCCGCTCCTATAGTCTCAGCCGCCTTTGCCAGCAGCATTCTTCTCCATAGTCTCTTCTGCCGCTGTCTGCATTCTGCAGCTCAGCATGGAGGGGCACGATGTTGTCATCACTGTGCTGATATGTGCAGAGCGACCGGAGGAGACCGAAGCGGCAAGAAAAAGGTGAGGAGAAAGAGAGATCGGGACGGCTAGACACTCCGCTAAGCTGCGGTGCCACCCATATTGCATTGCGGCTCCATTGAGCTACTTGCATTATTTGTGCGCTTCAGGATGCCTGTGTATATACCAAGCATCCTCAGACGCACAAAAATGCAACATTTTGCATTTGAAGGGTATTTTTAAAAAGCGCAAGGGAACGCAAACGCACCTTAGCCCGCTCCTAACAACGTGCAATATACTCACAGTCAGGAACAGCTCTTGCTGGTTTCAGCAGTCACTGTTCCTGTAAGGCTGCCTTCACATAGGCGGTTTTTTAAAAATGTGGCAGTTGCGGTTAAAAAAACCCGCATCTGCCGCATTTTCCGTCTAGCGGCTGCACTTGCTTCACATTTGCGGCAAGCCCCATGCATTGTCTATGGGGCTTGCGGTAAGTGTGCGGCTATAGATATATATATATATATATATAATTATAGTCCGCGATATGTACTAAAGGGGGCCCACTGAGACTTTTTCGCCCGGGGCCCACAGAAACCTGGAGCCGGCCCTGCTCTTCTGCCTCCAGTCTGCTCCTCTACTCCTTAAGCCTAGCCTTCGACCTCACTCGTAGGCCCTCATACTGGCTAGGCTGGTCAATTGGCTCGGGCCTAGCCCGGCTTCGACACACCAGGATGTCTTCTCAGATCTCCTAGCGACTGCACACTCTGGCTAACTCTGCCCCCAGCGTCAGTATTTATAGGAGATCTTACTTAAAGGCAGCAAGTGGAGCTCCCCCTACTGTTCTGTGGTGGAAGGTGTTTGTGTATGTGGGTTACCTGTTGTGGAAATCCTTCCATGCCGTAGGTGGTCCTATGGCTACCTGTAATGGCAGGGTGCCACACAAGAACGAGGTGTCCTGGGAACTGTAGCCAGTGGGAGCTTGTCCTAAGGCCTGGGAGAGGCAAGACCTGACAGAGGAGTCGAGAGAAAAAAAGGGGGTACTCCCGAAGACCGAAGGGGTCCCAGGGGACCAGGTAGTGAGCAATCCACCCGGAGATACCTGCATCCACACCTGTTGAAACTGTGTGGAGGCACCAGGTTGCAGAGTAGGGGGGTCCGGGCCCCAGACTAGTGGAGAATAACCAGGCTCAGCTAGCAACCCGGACGCTGAGGTATCTCCAAGTGCCGCAGCTGGGACCGCACAAATCCGCCGAAAAGGTGACCACATAGGGTTCAGGGGACAGAGAGAAATTGCCCTGCAAAAGCCCATGACCACTGCCTCGGGGCTCTGTGTGTGAGGCGCAAGGCAGGAGTGCGAAGCAAGCGTAGAGTGAGACGATCGTGAGAGGACAGAGACAAGGGGGTACCGGTTAAAGGTCACCACATTACCCGGGAGTAGCTGGATCCCCTCCTCCAAGGACTCAGCGCTCAGCGGACTGTTACACAGAGATTATTGTAACTCAGAGCAACAAACTGAGTAAAGACCTTGAGACTGCACCCCGCTGTGATTGTGAACTTATTGCTGCACCATCAGCCCTGCACTGTAACATCAGTACCAACTCACCCAGTAACATCTGCTGCCCTGGGGTTATCCCTACCCATGGAGGGTTTACCAAATTTGCTGCATTGCCACCAACCCCAGAGGAACTGTATAGCAGCGGTGGCCATCACTAGCCACAACGTGTGGGTGGCATCACGAGAACAATTGTAATCCCCAGGTCCCACATCTAGTAAATCCCCCTTACAGTGACAAAAACTGACTTTAATTCGCCCTTTTATTGACCGCTTCGGGGCCATGGACAGGGTCACGCCACCATGATATCCCATTCCTTGACGACATTGTTAGACCCGTCTCCAAGTACCCCACGGCCTCCAAGGGGCGCTTCAACTTGATATCACGAACAGGATCACCTGGCCCGACAAACGGGCCTTGTGCGCCTAAGCACCCCGTTAAAAAACTTTGAACGGCGCCCAACTGAAAGAACAGGCGCCATGTGTACCAAGGAGCGAGTGGTGTGGCCTCCTTTTGTGGGCCGGGTCTCCAAACGTACCCGCACACCAAAGAAACTTCTGTGCAGCAGGACTGGTCCATTGGCCAGAGAGACCCACCCTCTGGTGTGGCCTAACAACGAGAAGAGAGGGAACCGCCCAAAGAAGGGAGCAGGAGATGAGGAGCGAGACAGACTGAGGAGCAGTATGGCAGCGTGCAACCCAGATGGCACCATGGAGAGAGGTGACCGGAGAGCCTGGAAGTGTGGGGTGGAGAGTGAAAACTCCTCCAGCGGACCAGAAACAGGCTTTGAGCAGCTGTCGCTCCTAGACACAGATTTTACTGCAAGACGAGGTGGGGAACCTGGGTCAGCAGCTGAGGAGAGCCCAGGTAGAGGCGGCGGAGAATTGGAAAGATGCCCTGTTGGACAGGATGGCCCGGAGGTGGATGCAGTCCAGACCACCATCACCAGCCTCGCAGGAGGACAAGGTCGGCACCGAGGAAGCAGCAACAGGTACCAACACTCCCCCAGTAGCTGACGAGACCCTAGTGGGGCCGCTAGACACCCCTACCGCCCCTCGCACCCGGCCGGGTGTCCAAAGACCTTCCCTGGGACCTTTCCGTGCAGATAGATAGGTTGGCAGTCCCACTTACACCTAAATCGGCGCCCGAGGAGATCCAAATGGGCCAACCTGAGAAGCTAATGGGCTTCCTGAGAGAGGCTCAAGCAGGGGAAGCCACAGTTGAGACTTTAAGCTTGCAGGAGTACTGTCACCATCAAGAGGCCTAGCAAGAGGCCCGAGAGCAGGAGCAGTGGGAACAGTGGCTGGCCATGGAGCAGTGGAACCTCCAAGTCAAAGGGAGGGCCTGAAAGTCCAGGGATGTGGAAAGAGGGCCAATATGCATGGGCACGGTGGTCCGCTTCAATCTAGAGAAGGGCTGGGGATTCTTGAATGAGCAAGGGAAGGACAAGGAACTTTTCATGACCCGGCGGGATGTTGTATCCCACCTGCTGGAGGGCCATCCTGAACGTGATATGTACCCTGGAACCTGGGCGAGCGAGGATGGTACGCCCTCGACATACACATCGTGAAATAGGGGGTGCCATCTTCAGGACCAGCAAAGCCTCAGGCGCCGCAGCCAGCAGTTAAACCGGTATCGGAGCTCAAGCAGGCTTAGTCAAAGCCTGCAGCCATCAGGGAGCCAAGCCCCAAAGCTACCTTCCCGGCTGCACCCAAAACCCGCATGCAGCCATGCAGACTTTGTTAAAGGGGTCTGCTATGGTGGGAGTTAAGACCAAAGAGGCGGCAGCTCAAAAAGAGCCCTGGTGGGAGACACCAGCAGCAGTGAAAGACCAGGCAGCACCAGCTAGAACAAACAGCACTAATGGACTCTAGAAGAGTGGAGATAGTGCAAGTAGAGAGGGGCTGCCTTGGCAGAGAAGGAAGCCACAATCCAACCTGTGGTAACCAAAGTGCCAAGCTTTGTATACAGTCAAGAAATATTGTTGAACCGATTAAGTCGTGAATCTCAGTTTTGTCTTAGTAAGTGTGTGCCTGTAACGAAAATGTGTGTTTAGAGTTTAACAAGTAAAAGCTAATGTGTACCTGTTTAAGGAAAGTGTGCTTTAGTTTAGATTAGGAAAATATGTTATGTGGATAGAACCCGTTGATTAAAAGACGTAAAGGCTGTGGACTATGCGCAACCCAAACTTGCTTGTAAATAGTTAGCACCCAGAGGTGCTCCTTGTTGGTTTTACAGCCAACATGGGAACTTGACCACAGAACAAAAACTCGTTTGGCGTGGCCAAAACAGTGGTCCAGCTGAAAGACCATCTGTGTCCTGTAGCCGGCCCAGGACCTATATTGGGGGTTAGGTTAAGTGGGTCCCCCGCCTTCTTTGCACTTAGGACAGTGTGGTGTACAGCTGGCTAGGGATCGCACTGGACCTTTAAAAAACTTATTGTAAAACGTTTTAACTATATTATTTATATATTAATAATTTTTCCTTTAGTAGCTATTTTATATTTTGCAACATTCAAGCACAAGTGCCTCCCAAAAAGGGATGAAAACGTTTTTTGTTATCTGTTGGAATGCATTTCTAAAAATTTTGCAAGTCTTAACAACACTTGTTTTTGTTTTGCTCCAGCCCAGGGACATGCTGAGTTTAAGGGGGGGGGAATGTGGTCCAGGCCCGGACTGGTAGGCGGGACTACCGGGACTTCTCCCTATGGGCCGGTGGTGGGGGTGTGGCCGGGGGCCGGTACTCCTGCTCCCCAGCTGTAGGTCGGCTGTAAGTCATTGTGCGGTCGCCATCATGCACAGATGCAGGCCCGGAGTCTCCAGCCCTGTCACTGCCTGCCTGCACACTCTGCACCCTCTCCTCCCCTCTATTGGACAAACTAATCTGTCTTTTGGGAGGAAGAGGGGAAGGAGTGTGTGCGGGGTCGGGGGCCACACCTCCACACATGTAAACACAGGGAGCTGAATGACCCCGGAAATACCAGCACCTGAGTTTCCGGGGTCAGAGGAGCTGTAATCAGCTCCCTGTGTTACAGAGGAGCAGAGAGTCGGTGCAGTGCAGTGACGTCCTCATTCTCAGCAAACTGCAGGTGCAGGACGTCACCACAGAGTGAGGAGGAGGATGACATGGGGGCCAGGAGGAGGACGAGCCTTGAGTCAGCAGGATGACACAGGAGGAGGTTGAGCCTGGAGGCAGGAGGATGACACAGTAGGAGCAGTAAGTATACACAGCTCATGGCCCTGAAGATGGGGGTGGGGGACAGGAAGGCTAATTTTCCCCCCATTGAAGAATAGCAGGCTCTCCTGCCCTGCACAGCCTGCAGTAATCACTCCCCCATACACATCTAATTGCCTTCTACCTATATGTGATTCATTATTAATGCACATAACTGTAGCTAGACCTCAGTGTAAATATGATCCCTGCAGATACATGTCCAGAGGGAAGTATATACACCCTGGACTCTATTAACTCTCTGTGACCATTGTTCTTAACCTAGGTGAAATCTTTCATGGCTGCAGGAATAATTCTGCTTCATAAACCAGTCTAAGGCTGCCTTCACATTAGCGTTTGTGAACGCTGCGTACCGAACGCAGCCAAACGCGCACTGCGTTCCTATGTTTAACATGGGAACGCATGTGCCTGCGTTTGGCTGCGTTCGGTCGCGTTTGCGTTCAGATGCGCACAATTTGTGCACCCTCCGAAAGCAGCATGTTGCATTTTTTCGTGCGGGCGCTTGTTTTATCTGCAAGCTCCCGCAAGCGGACAAACGATGCATGGATTACAATGGATCCGCAGTGTCCTCCGCAAGACAGCACAGGAGAACGCTGTGGATCTCATTGAAATCTATCCCGGCAGCCACCGGAAGATCATGCAGAGCCACAGCTGATCTCCCGCTGGTGTCAGCGGGGAGATACAGCTGATCTGACAGCTGTTTAAATCTCCCGCACTGACACCGAATAGGTGATGCCGGGGCACGGGAGATTTGAAGCAGTGATCAGCTGCGACTGCACAAAAAATGCAACAAGCTGCGTTCGGAGGGTGCACAAATTGTACGCATCCGAACGCAAACGCAACCGAACGCAGGCACATGCGTTCCCATGTTAAACATAGGAACGCAATGCTCAAGCGTTTGGCTGCGTTCGGTGCGCTGCGCTTGCAAACGCAAGTGTGAAGGCACCCTAAGCATGGGGAATATGAGTATAACTACAGACCATGATTTACATACCCGAACCTAGGAGGAATAGCTCATGTATCACATAAAGTCACATTTTACTTTGTACCCAGGAGCTTCAATCTGTCTGTGTGCCTGAGCACAAAAGTTATTATAAGTATATAGTGTATAGGATAATACATACAGTATGGAAAATATGTAATGTAATATGGAGTAAATTAAATAACATACATTATATAGTATATAAACAGTATAAGGGATAGTAGTGTACAACATCTATTAATATCAAATGTGCAAAGTGTAACAAAAGATCAATAATAATAAAAATTACGAAATGTCTATTATATAGCACAGGATACATTATATAATACAATCTATGTAATGCCTAGTAAACAGCATATAACATAGTAAATAATATATGGTAGTATATAAGGAAAAGTACAGTACTGTACAACACGTGGTATAGCAATATGGAGAGTGTATATACTGTATAGAGTAGAGCAGGGGTCTCAAACACGCAGCCTCCGGGCTTCAAAGTGTGGCCCGCGGCACCGTGGACAATGTAAGGACGCCGGGATCCACTGTGCAGGTGGCCACCACGGTGCAGTGTGCTGGGGACTGCAACTTTAATATCACTTCCTGCGGCCGCTACGACAAGCTCCGAGACTCCTTCCCTCAGCTACATCAATGGAAGCTGGCGGGCCAATCGGATCACAGACTCGCAAGTGACGTCATCCAATTAGAAACCTCAAGTGATGTCATACACCAACGTCACTTGCGGGTCTGTGATCTGATTGGCCCGCCAGCTTCCATTGATGTAGCTGAGGGAAGGAGGCTCGGAGCTTGTCGTAGCGGCCGCAGGAAGTGATAATAAAGCCGCAGTCCCCAGCACTATGCACCATGGTGGCCCCTTACACAGCGTGCCGCGGTGGCCCTTTACACAGCGCACCGTGGCGCCCCCCTGCACAGTGGATCCCGGCATCGTTAAGGTGTGTGTGTGTGTGAGGGAGGGAGAGTGTGCCTGTGTATATGAGAGTGTGTGTGTGTGTAGAAAGTGTGTGTGTATGAGAAAGTGAGTGTGTATGTGAGTGTGTATGAGAAAGTGTGTGTGTGTATGAGAGTGTGTGTATATGAGAGTGTATGAAAGTGTGTGTGTATAAGTGTGTATGAGAGTGTGTGTGTGTGTGTGTGTGTGTATGAGAGAGTGTGTGAGTATGTATGAGAAAGTGTGTGTGTATATGAGTGTATGTATGAATGTATGCATGTGTGTATGAGAGTCTGTAAAAGTGTGTATGTGAGTATGAGAAAGTGTGTGTGTATGTGACTGTGTATGAGAAAGTGTGTGTACGAGAGTGTGTGTGTACGAGAGTGTGTGTGTGTGTATGTGAGTATGTATGAGAAAGTGTGTGTGTATATGAGTGTATGTATGAATGTATGCATGTGTGTATGTGTGTATGAGAGTCTGTAAAAGTGTGTGTATGTGAGTATGAGAAAGTGTGTGTATATGAGAGTGTGTATGAGAGTGTGTGTACGAGAGTGTGTGTGTATATGAGTATGTATGAGAAAATGTGTGTGTATATGAGTGTATGTATGAAAGTATGCATGAGTGTGTGTGTGTATGAGAGTCTGTGTTAAAGTGTGTGTATGTGAGTAAGTATGAGAAAGTGTGTGTATATGGGAGTGAGTGTGTGTGTGTGAGTGTGTGTGTATGAGAGAGTGTGGGGATGTAGAAGAGTGAGTGTATATAGTGTGCGTGTGTGAGAGTGTGTGTGTGTGTATAAGAGTATGTATGTGAGAGTGTGTATGTGTGTCTGAGTGTGTTTGTGTCAGTGTGTATGTGCGTGTATGAGAGTGTGTGTATGAGCGTGTGTGTGTGTATGAGAGACTGTGTGTGTGTGTGTGTGCGCAAAAAGAAGCGAGACCAGGTTGGGACATTACTACAAAGTGGCATCAGGATGGGGACATTACTACAAGAAGAGGACCAGGATGGGGACATTACTACAAGATGACGGTCAGATTGGGGACATTACTACAAGAAGAGGACCAGGATGGGACATTACTACAAGAAGGGGACCAGGATGGGGACATTACTACAAGATGAGGACCAAGATGGTGACATTACTACAAGAATGACCATAGTGGGGGACATTAATATAGGATGGGGACCAGTATGAGGACATTATTACAAGAAGGGGAACAGGATGGGGACATTACTACAAGGGAAGACCAGGATGAGAACATTACACAAGATGAGGACCAGAACGGGGACATTGCTACAAGAAGGGAACCACGTTGGGGACATTACTAAAAGGAGATCAGGATTTGAACATTACTACATTAAGCGAAAAATTCTGGAATTACTAAAAATGTCACCTAGTAATGCGGCCCTCCGATATCAATGCGGCCCACCAACCCAGCCGAGTTTGAGAACCCTGGATTAGAGTATATCATGTATCGCATCCACTGTAACGTATTGTAGTGCAGAAGACAAGGTAAAGTACATAGTCATATAGAAAGTGTATACTGTGCTATGTATAATGTATGGTATATAGAGAATACATGCTGATATATATTTTATGCTATGTAGTATATAATGAAATCTATCTAGTGTAGGTTGTGTATACAGTGTACACTATGTCCTGTATAACATGCAGTGTTTGGCGTATACTTTGTAGTTTATAGTGTGCGCTCTGTGGTGTGTAGTATATAAAATACCATATCATGCATAGTATGTATTATACCACTATCTGTACTGTTATATATATACGGCACAGTACCAATTCTCCTGTCCTGTATACTGGGTATAATCCTTAGGATCTGTATTATTCTGTATATACACTGCACAGTACCACTTCTCCTGTCCTGTATACTGGGTGTAATCCTCAGTATCTGTATTATTCTGTATATGTATATACACTGCACAGTACCACTTCTCCTGTCCTGTATACTGGATGTAATCCCCAGTATCTATATTATTCTGTATATATACACTGCACAGAACCACTTCTCCTGTCCTGTATACTGGGTGTAATCCTCAGTATGTGTATCATTCTGTATATATACACTGCACAGTACCACTTCTCCTGTCCTGTATACTGGATGTAATCCTCAGTATCTGTATTATTCTGTATATATACACTGCACAGAACCACTTCTCCTGTCCTGTATACTGGGTGTAATCCTCAGTATGTGTATCATTCTGTATATATACACTGCACAGAACCACTTCTCCTGTCCTGTATACTGGGTGTAATCCTCAGTATCTGTATTATTCTGTATATATACACTGCACAGTACCACTTCTCCTGTCCTGTATACTGGGTGTAATCCTCAGTATCTGTATTATTCTGTATATGTATATACACTGCACAGTACCACTTCTCCTGTCCTGTATACTGGATGTAATCCCCAGTATCTATATTATTCTGTATATATACACTGCACAGAACCACTTCTCCTGTCCTGTATACTGGGTGTAATCCTCAGTGTCTGTATTATTCTGTATATATACACTGCACAGTACCACTTTTCCTGTCCTGTATACTGGGTGTAATCCTCAGTATCTGTATTATTCTGTATATACACACTGCACAGTACCACTTCTCCTGTCCTGTATACTGGGTATAATCCTCAGTATCTGTATTATTCTGTATATATACACTGCACAGTACCACTTCTCCTGTCCTGTATACAGGGTGTAATCCTCAGTATCTGTATTATTCTGTATATACACACAGCACAGTACCACTTCTCCTGTCCTGTATACTGGGTGTAATCCTCAGTGTCTGTATTATTCTGTATATATACACTGCACAGTACCACTTCTCCTGTCCTGTATACAGGGTGTAATCCTCAGTATCTGTATTATTCTGTATATAAACACAGCACAGTACCACTTCTCCTGTTCTGTATACTGGGTGTAATCCTCAGTATCTGTATTATTCTGTATATACACACTGCACAGTACCACTTCTCCTGTCCTGTATACTGGGTGTAATCCTCAGTGTCTGTATTATTCTGTATATATACACTGCACAGTACCACTTCTCCTGTCCTGTATACAGGGTGTAATCCTCAGTATCTGTATTATTCTGTATATAAACACAGCACAGTACCACTTCTCCTGTTCTGTATACTGGGTGTAATCCTCAGTATCTGTATTATTCTGTATATATACACTGCACAGTACCACTTCTCCTGTCCTGTATACTGGGTGTAATCCTCAGTAACTGTATTATTCTGTATACATACACTGCACAGTACCACTTCTCCTGTTCTGTATACTGGGTGTAATCCTCAGTATCTGTATTATTCTGTATATACACACTGCACAGTACCACTTCTCCTGTCCTGTTGTCAGAGAGGCAGTATTGGACTTTGTGATTTTTAGCATTTAACTTGTTTAAATTGATTATCCCCAATATGGAGTCATCACTTCTCTTCTGCATAGGTGATGACTTTCCCTTCGCTGCGGATTTGACCGCTGGGACCCCACAATCCTGAGAAATGTAGCTTTGAACAGTAACATGTGAATGGAGCTGTGGTTGATTATTCCCTCTGCTGCACCATTCATATGTGGCTCTTCAGATAACTCCTTTAAGAAAGTGATGAGACCACGACAAAGTAAAAGCAAATTTCACTGATCGAGACTGATGGGTGATATAGAATGTGGGCTGGTGGGATCTTTTTTCCAGGGCTGCTTTTTGGTCCCAGTCCGGCCCAGGTGGTGCCCCAGCGAATCCAGTCACCACAGAGGTACTGCACCCCAGCCAGATGTGTAGTACCCCACTCTTGGGTAAGAAAGGGGACACACACCGGTATCCAGACACCCAGGCCAACACTATACCACTCCAGGTCAGGGTTAGGGTGAGATTGCTCCTAAGGGAGAGCACAATCCCTGATCCTGTCTGGAGAGGAGGAACCAAAGTAGAAGGGATGGGTGGAGAGTAGAGTTTAGCAGAGCACCCAGGAGGGAGCGAAGTAAGGAAGGACACACGTTAGTGATGTAGGATATGTGACAGAGAGTATAAAAGAACGAAGGAAACATCCAGAAGACTGTTGGTTGGTGGGTGGCTGGCAAGAGTTGTAGGAGTCTGTAAGAGCTAGAAAGCCTGTCAGAAGAAGGACAAGAGCAAGAACGAGGTGTCCCCTGGACTCGAGCCAGTGGGAGCTCATCCTAAGACCTGGGAGAGACAAGACCTGACAGAGGAGTCGAGAGAGAAAAAGGGGGTGCTCCCAAAGACCAAAGGGGTCCCAGGGGACCGGGTACTGAACAATCCACCCTGGGATGCCCGCATCCACACCGGCTGAAACTGTGGAGGGACCGGGTCACAGAGTAGGGGGGACCGGGTCCCAGACTAGTGGAGAACAACCAGGCTTAGCTAGCAACCCAGAGACTGCTGTATCTCCAAGTGCCGCGGCCGGGATTGCACACATCCGCCGAAAAGGTGACCACATAGGGTTCAGGGGACTGAGAGAGAAGTTGCCTTTTAACAGTCCCCTTTTATTGACCGGTCCAGGGCCACGGACCAGGTCACGCCACCATGACGTCAGACCCGGCTCCGAGTATCCCACGGCCCCCACGGGGCTCATCATATGCACTAGCTGTAGAACCTGGCATTGCCCGGGATAGTAACTACTGGGAAATCAGTATACCACACTGCCGAAAAGGTGACCACATAGGGTTCAGGGGACTGAGAGAGAAGTTGCCCTGCAAAGGCCCATGACTACTGGCTCAGGGCTCTGTGTGTAAGGTGCAAGGCAGGAGAGCGAAGCAAGCGCAGAGTGAGACGACTTTGAGAGGACAGAGACAAGGGGGGTACCGGTTAAGTATCTGTATGTTATCTGGGAGTAGCTGGATCCCCTCCTCCAAGAACTCAGCGCTCAGCAGGCTGTTACACAGTGATGATTGTTATAACCCGGCACAACAAACTGTGAGTAAAGACCTAAAGACTGCATCCCGCTGTGTTTGTGAACTTATTGCTGCGCCATCAACCCTGCATTGTAACATCAGTACCTACTCACCCAGTAACATCTGCGGCCCTGGGGTTATCCCTACCCGTGGAAGGTTTACCAACTTTGCTGTATTGCCACCAACCCCTGAGGAACTGTATAGCAGCGGCAGCCATGACTAGCCGCAAACCGCAAGTGGCATCACAACAACAATTGTCATCCCCAGGACCCACGTCCAGTAAATGCCCCTTAAAGTGACGAAAACTGACTCTTTAATTCCCCTTTTATTGACCGGTCCAGGGCCACGGACCAGGTCACGCCACCATGACGTCAGACCCGGCTCCGAGTATCCCACGGCCCCCACGGGGCTCATCATATGCACTAGCTGTAGAACCTGGCATTGCCCGGGATAGTAACTACTGGGAAATCAGTATACCACAGGAGGCCGCACAAAGCCTTCAGTATACAGCAGGAGGCCTAATACAACCCCCAGTATACAGTAGGAGGCCACACACATTCAGCCCTCAGTATACAGCAAGAAGTCACATACAGCCCTCGGTATACAGCAAATGGCTGCATACAGCCCCCAGTATACAGCAGGAGGCCACACACAGCCAGCCCTCAGTATACAGCAAGAAGCCATATACAGCCATTGGTATACAGCAAGAGGCCACATACAGCCTCCATTATACAGCAGGAGGCCACACAAAGCCAGCCCTCAGTATACAGCAGGAGGCCACACACAGTTCCCAGTATACAGCAAGGGACTGCATACAGTCTCCATTATACTGCAGGGGGCCGCACACAGTCCGCAGTATACAGCAGGAGGCTGCACACATCCCCAGTATACAGCAGGAGGCCACACACAGTCCCCAGGATATAGCAGGAGGCAACACACAGCCCCCAGTATATAGCAGGAGTCCGCACACAGCCCACAGTATATAGCAGGAGGCTGCACACAGACCCAAGTATACAGCAGGAGGCCGCACACAGCCCCCAGTAGTTACAATACTGGGCAGTGGCGGGTTCATCATTTCTTCTATTACCATGTTTTGTACCCCAGATAGTCAGACGTCACACCGGGGTATTACACCCATAAAAGCGGTGTAATTTTCTCCAACTGTAAGTTGATGCAGAGGCAGGTGGGAGGGACCCAATTACAGCACTCCCACACTCAATCCGGGGTAAGGTTATCCGGTGGGGAGGGTTAGGCGAGTTGGGAGGAAAGAACAGGCAAGTTGCAGACTAGACCTGAGGGAAGATGAAAGGGGGTCCTGAGGGGACCTTGAGAGAGGGTGCATGACGCGTGAGTCTTGGCCCGAGAGAGAAATGGGGAACCCCAGCGCGATGCGATCATACTCCGGGGAGCTTCCCCAGTCCACCACGGAGAGCCGGACCCGAGAAAACGTCCAGAGTCCAGCTCTGAACTCGTCAACCAGCTGCTGCGGTTTATTTACCGGCCACAGCACCCTGCCATCACGGATCGGTCCACCTGTTCTTCCAGAGAGGTCAGGGATAAAGTTGGAAAGGCAGAAGGGAAGGAGAGGAGCCCCAGGATTAACTCGAGGGGACCGGGAAAGAACTTATCCCAGGAAGGAACACAGGACATGGGTTCATCAACTAAGGCATACCACGGGTACCTCCATACCGCTTTGCGTCCACTTACAGCCACTCGGAAGGTTACCTGTTTTACATGTATGCTGAACCGTGAACTATGTATCAGTAGATGCTTGTTGCCAGTAAAGTACCCGGGAGAGAGTGAACTTGTCTCTGTGTCTCTGTGCTACCGGCATTGAACCTCTCTACGTTTAATCAACGCTGCCCCGGAGGCCCAGCTTTACCTGTAGAAAGCTATACCACCCTAGCCGCAATACTAACGCCCTCTGGCAGACTGTGGCGGCGCTGGTGATCCCTCACCACCTTTATATATATTATCCCCCTGTAAAGTTGTCCCCTAGGGCCACGGGCTCAGGCATGGCCACCAATGATTCCCCAGACCCTGCAACTGGAACCCTAGTAGCCGGCCTTGGGGGCATCACATGCAGCTCTGTATTCCATTGAAATGAAGACACAGTTCTCTTACAATATTTATTATATGTATTAAATGCTGTACTAGACTTTTTTGCTTATATACATTTTCTGACGTGGAACGTTCTGTGAATATTTATTGAATTTGATTTTTAACATTGTTAGTATGTCCTTGAATCCCTTTTCTCCAATCTGCAATCCTGGATGTATACTGAGGGAAGACTGCTGCAGACCGTTGCACAGCTTGACATCTATAGTTGTCAAAGGTGCGTAAAGTGGTTGTGACTTCTCACAAACCTAACAGGTGAGCAGATTTCATTATTCCCCAGTTTATCAGGATAATTAGCCAGATACACGCACTGTTGCGCCCCTCTTTTATTTAATTCTTTCCATTTTTTATATCAATTCTTGCCAGTTTGTGCACCGTATATTTTGTAAGGCCTCTTTCGCCCAAAACATGTTGGCCTTTTTACATTTTATTTTGCAAGAAAATATGGATTTTTAAAGGATACATTTCCCTGTATTCCTCATTTGGAGCGGATGCGAACTGCTAATTTTTTTTGTTTAATTATTACTTATCTTCATATGCTTTCTGGGAACCAGCCCAAGTACGGTACTAGGTCCAAGCACCGCACCCATATCTGAATTGTTACTTCATTGGAGCGGTTAACTGAATTACATAGACTGTTTATTGGTTAAATATTTGTATAAGCCAGATATAGATCGTGAAAGTTGGACAGGGTCAGGTAAGGAATCCCTGACATGTTCTGTGATTCTGACCTTTTCGGATAGTGCATCCTATATACGTAATTTACATATATATCTCTTAAATTAGACTAGGTGGGTGGTATTACAATGATTAAACTGTTAAATTGTTAACATTGTTTACATGATAAAATGTGGATGTTTCCGAGCTGGAGAAAGATTCAATTTGTAATATAAATCTACATTGTTCACTACGGGGGATTTCTGGGATTAGCTATATTTGTTGGTTTGCACAGTGTATATCAAAATGTAAGGGCTGTAGCAAGCCTGAAATGCGTAGACTGAAGCTGTGTCTTACCTTGTGTTTATTCTTGTATTCTCTGCCACCCCCAGCGTTGCCCGGGATAGTAACTGACTGTTCTTAGCAATAAGAAAATATAATGACTTAACAAAGTATTGCTTCTCTCTGCTGAGATACATAGGCTGAAAAGGCTATGTGCGGGCTCAGGCTGTAATACAAGAGCTATGTGTGGGCACAGGCTGCAATACATGGGGTTATGTAGGCACAAGCTGCAAGTGTAATACAGGGGCTATGTGTGGGCTCCTGGTGTAATATAGAGCTATGTATGGACTCCTACTTTAATACAGAGGCTACATGTGGACACAGGCTGTAATACAGAGGCTGTGTGTGGCTCCTGGTGTATTAGAGGGCTATGTGTGAGCTCCAGGTGTAATACAGGGGTTATGTGTAGGCTCCTGGTATAATACAGGGGCTATATGTGGGCTATTGGTGTAATAAAGGGGCTATGTGGGACACAGGCTCTAGTACACGGGCTATGTGAGGCACAAGCTTCGAGTGTAAAAAAGGGGATATGTGTGGGCTCCTTGTGTAATAAATGGACTATGTGTGGTCTCCTCATGTAATATAGAGGCTATGTGAGGCCTCCTGTTGTAGTACAAGGGTTACGTGTGGCTTCCTGCTGTGATATTGGGTACTGTGTGCATCCTGCTGTATACTGGGGACTGTGTGTGGACTCTGCTGTAATACTGGGGGCTGTGTGTGGCCTCTTGCTATATGCAGGGGTTATATATGTGCTCATGCTGTATATGGAGGGCTGTGTACGGCCTCCTGCTGTATACTGGGGGCTGTGTAGCCTCCTGCTATATACTTGGGGCTGTGTGGCCTCCTGCCGTATACTGATGGCTGTGTGTGGACTCCTGCTGTATACTGCAGGTGTGTGTGGTAGGTTGTTAGAAGAATAGCAAACGGGTGCTTTAGTAGCTTTGGTGTTTGTGTGGCTGCTTCACTGAGAGTCATGTCTCAGTGTGTGCCATTATCCAGAAGTCCTTGCCTTTGGCAAGCTTCCCTGAATGTTTCACAGACATGCATAATCTGTGTTATACTATGAATGCCCTTCGTTGCCTCCTGCTGTATACTGAGGGCTGTGTAGAATCTCCTGCCTTATACTGAGGACTGTGTGCGGCTTTTTGCTGTATACTGGTGCTGTGTGTAGCCTCCTTCTGTATACTGGAGGCTCTGTGCGGCCTCCTATTGTAATACTGGAGGCTGTGTGTGGCCTCCTGATATATACTGGGGGCTGTGTGGCTTCCTGCTGTATACTGGGGGCAGTGTATGCCCTCCTGCTGTATACTTGGGGCTGTGTGTGGCCTCCTGCTGTATACTGGGGGCTGTGTGTGGCCACCTGCTGTATACTAGGGGGTAGGTCACCACTATTTTTCTTTTTTTCCTCTATGGATCCGTCCCTGTGTGCTAATCCTGTGACCTGTCACATGATCTTTCAAAAGTTGATCATGTGACATGTCACATAATACCTGGGATTGGGGGACCCTCGTCTATTAAACAGCCCAGGGCCCTGGCTACTCTTAATCTAAAGTTTTGTACTATCTTCAAATCTCCAAGGGGATTAGAAATGTTACAGGTTGTTGGAACAATAGAAAAGAGGTGTCTTAGTGGCTTTGGGGGTTGTGTGGCTGCTGCTTCACTGACAGTAATGCACCAGTATGCACCATTCTCCAGAAGTCCTTGTGTGGTGCCCCTGCGACCAGGAGGCCACATAGGGAACTGCAGCCAGGTAGGAAGGAAGGCAGTTTACACAAACACCCTCACGGACATCCCACACACCACTGGGAGGCAGCACCCAAACCGGAGCCCGGAACTCTAGGCGGGCAAGGGGTGGTGGGTTTAGAGGACAGCGGGTGGGACAGAATGTAGGTCAGGTGACAGACGGTAGAAATATAGGAAGGAGAGGAGGAAGGAGTTAGTAGGCCGAGGTAGGCTGAGAAGCAAAGACAGAAGCATACGTCCTGGAGGAGTGGGCCTGATGGAGTGCAGAATCCAAAGTGCCAGTGAAACCAGGGAGAGAAAGCACATCCACAGCCAGCACCCCAGGAGTGTGAGGAAAGAGACAGATCAGCAGCACTGAGTCTGAGGAACACAGCTGAAATGACCAACTACCGGCGGAGTAGCCTTCCATATCGAAACCAAGTCACACGGGTCAGGAGGGAGCCTGATAGTGCCTTGCGGGAGAGAACTATTGGAGGCTAGGCTAGGAGCAGAGTGTCGGCTCTGAAGGGGACCAAAGATTTACCCGGTATCCCCAGACTCACCGACGGGGAGCTCCAATTCTAGGTTGGAGTTCCCACCCAAAGACAGGCAGCTCAGTGGCGACCACGAGGTCCCAAAAGGGTCCGAGCTACCGCTACACTGTCCGGAGACACACAGGGAGACATAGAATAAAGCCTGGAAAGGACGATAGAGAGAGTGAGGGGTCACAAAGTAACAACCTGGCTGCAGGGAGTAGAAAGGAACCCGGAGTAGAGAGTTGTAACCCATGTAAGAACTGAACTGTAACTGCAACTGTTGTACTGAAAGAACTGCACAGTAAACCCAGTGAACCCTGCTTCTGACTCCCTTGTATGATTATATGCGGACAGAACTCCATAATAGCTTTGCTCCCTGGTCTATGAGTGATTTCTTCCAGCAGGACAGCAGAGATTGGAGAGCCACAGCCTGTCAGCTCTGGACACTGGCTGGAGGAAGGCTGCAGCAGCAGGAAAGTAAGTGGGCTGCACATATTACAACCAACCATAATATACTGCCCCGGGTAACCTAGCTCTACCCACGGAAAGCTATTCCATCTACAGCTGCCTAACATCGTCCCCGGAGGTTCTGCAGCAGCGGTGGTCCCATTACTGACCACACACCGTGGGTGGCGTCACGACAAACATTTATCCCTTGTACATATTCCCCTTTTACTTGTGTGGGCCCGGGACATGGTCTGGACCAGGACCTCCGTGACATCCCCAGCAGCGACCCGGTCCGGTACCGAGTACCCCATCCCAGTGGGCTCGACACTTGCCTTTGGCAGCTTTCCTGAATGTTTCACAGACATGCATAAGCTATCTTATAGTAAGAATGTCCTTTTTGCCTATAGCAACCAATCACAAGCTGAGCTGAGATTGTTTGCTATAGGCTACCTGATAAATATCCAGGCCAACTGTCAAAACAGCAAATATAGTGTCTGTTACCTCACACACACAAACAGTAAATAAGCCTTTATTGGGGTAAATAACTGTAAAGAGTGGGATTAAAATATCCCTCAAAACATAGTCTATGACATTCCCTGAGTCAAATGACTTGTCTGTGCAACATTTTGTGATTGTAGATGCAACGGTGCAGATTCCTGTAGTGGACATACATACACACATACACACATACATACACTCAACTTTACATATTAGATTGTCTTTGGATAAAATAAATGTTCAAAATGTAACTTCCCTGGGAGTGTATGCTGAAATCTCTTCTGATGTTTCATTGTGCCACGTCGGAGCTGGCCTGATGTTACCTTGCACCGCACCCAAAGATATCTATCCCTGGCCACGGTGATCTGTTGCTGTCTCCCCTTACCTTTATCACAAACAAGGGGTGTGCTCCTTGTCTGAGATCGATCAAAACCACCAGGCGTGACCACTACTGTAACAGGTGACGGCAGTGGCGTAACTTTAAGCTCATGGCCCCCAAGCTCCAATGGGGCCTCTAAGCATTGCAAATTTTAATTAGAAATAGTTTTTTCTAAAGGCCTACGTGACTTTTGGGGCCCCCTAGACTCCAGGGCCCGTGTGCAATTGCAACCCCCGCAACTGTTGTAGTACACCCCTGTCTGACAGGCTCTTACTCGCCTCGACTGTAGCAGGTAAACAGTTGGAGGTTCTGCAGATGGACACCTGTCAGACAACACTTGACATGGTGATGGAGGAGAAAGAAGCAGCAGATGCGGTTGATGTGATGGATGGCGTTTGGTGAGGCCTGCTAGGCACAGTTTTAGTGCAGTAATTTTTCCAGAGTAATGCATGGTGCTGGCCATGTGGCAAATCATTTATGTAGTTGTCAAATTGTTGGCATTTTTGCCTCTACTGAAATTTTATTTACAAACTTTACAAAATATGTGAGTTGGGTCATCCTTTGCGGTTTCGAAAAAGGCCCAGGCTAGGCAACCCTTACCACTCCTGACAACTGCAGATCCGCGACCGCTGCTGTCCAGAGCCAGAGTTGTCGCTGATGATGCAGTTCTTGTTGTACTTGCAGTCCTCAGTCTCAGTGCAGGAAGATGCAACCTAACCTCCTTCTTCCTCGTCCTCCTCTTCCGAGTTACTCAGCTGCGTTACTATGTGTTGATTCCACGTCAGTTCCAAAACCTCACCATCATCCTCTCTGTTTTCCCAATTCTCACCAAGAGTCACCCTTCTCCACTTCCTGCCATGAACGTACAAGCACAGTGCGTCTGTCAATCTTTGGAGCAGATATCTAATGCCCATAGCATAGAATGTGTGAACATCTCTGCAGAATTGCCCATCTGGATTTCCCCACAATCAGTTGTGCGGTCGGAGAGTTGTGACACGGGGTGACACATGGGTAATTGAGGTAATCTGTACTGTGAGTGATGTTGAGTTGAAGGAACTGGAGGCAGGCCACTTGATGCAGCGTTTGTCATGAACTGTAGAAAAAGCTCTTTTTCGGGCCCATCCAAAACTCGTATTACTTTGCTGCTGGCAAACAAAGAGACCGGAGTAGGCCGCCCAGTCCTGCTTTGAGGCCACAGACTTTTTAGGGGAAACTGAAGGATTTTTATGGTAAACTGACTTGACAATCACTGTTTTAAGGCCATAAAAAGCCTTTTAGAAGAAGTGAAGGATTTGGCAATAACTGCTTTGAGGCCAAACAAATTATATTTATGCATAACATATGGGGAGATGATTTTGTATGCACGAATGATCTGCACAATCTGCAGATCATCTCGTGCATAGTATAATCACCTCCCCATATTGGCAGGTTGAGGGTGGTTCTGGCACTGTTTCTGCAGTATATAATGGGGTCAAACCCATCCTGCTAAGTGCATTGTTGGATTTCATTGTCTGCAATCTGTGAGTTATCACTGCTTTTAGGCCAAACACAGCATTTTTAGAGGAAAGAGAAGGACTGCTTTGAGGCCAAATACAGCTTTTTTTAGCAGAATCTGAAGGATTTAGCGATCACTGATGTGAGGCAAAAAATGTCTTTTTATGGTAAGCTGAAGGAATTGACAATCACTGTTTTAAGGCTTTATACAACCTTTTAAGGGGAAAGTGAAAGATTTGGCAATCACTGCTTTGATGATAAACACACCTTTTCAGGGGAAGTGAAGGATTTGGGAATCACTGCTTTGAAGCCAAACACACCCCTTTTTAGGAGAAGTGAAGGATTGACAATCACTGCTTTGAGGCCAAACACAGCCTTTTTTAGGGGAGAGTGAAGGATTTGGCAATCACTGTTTTGAGGCAAAAAAAATGCCTTTTAGAGTAAATGAAGGATTGGCAATCACTGGTTGAGCAAAACAAGCCTTTTAAGAGAAAAGTGAAGGATTTGGCAATTACTGCGTTGATGCAAAACATGCCTTTTTAGGGGAAAGTGGAGGATTTGGCAATCACTGCTCTGAGGCTAAAACAGCCTTTTTAGGAAACTGAAAGATTTGGATCTCACTGCTTGAGGCTAAACAAGCCTTTTTAAGGGAAACTGAAGATTTGGATCTCACTGCTTTGAGTCCAGACACAGCTTTTTAAGGAAAGTGAAGGATTTGGCAATCACTGCTTTGAGTCCAGACACAGCCTTTTTAGGGGAAGGTGAAGGATTTAGCAATCACTGCTTTGAGGCAAAAAATGCCTTATTAAGGTAAGCTGAATGATTTGGCAAGTCACTGATTTGAAACCAAACAAAGCCTTTTTAGTAGAAAATGAAGGATTTGGCAATAGCTGCTTTGAGGCCAAACAGACTTTTTACTGGAAACACAAAGATTTGGCAATCACTTTGCATGGAGGAAATGTGATTTTGGCAACGCACACAGATTTGGTAATCACACTTGTTCTCTGGCTATGTCCAGATGAACCATCTCAAACTCCTATTCCATCTAAAAAGTGATCGAATAGCTAGCTATCTATTGTTGTAACACAGAGCGACAGCAGCACTGTCCCGACCTTTAACACTCAGGAAATGGCAAAGACGGCAAATGGCCACTTCTTATATCACTAGGAACATGTGACTTTGGCAGCCAATGAAACAGCCAGCCAATGACACAACCCAGTGTGTCTTCAATTTGTGGATGTTTTATATGCCCTGATTGCTACCGGCCCGAAACATCCACCTAGGGGAAAAAAATGGAGTTTGATGCTCCTCTGACCTCTCCCCACCCCCTCCACTCATCAAACACATCCTGCCCGCTATCCTTCACTGTGAGAAGGTAGGAGAAAAGCATCACTTAAACACAGCAATGCTTTTTTTATCCGATCAGTTTTCAAACAAAGCCGCATTTGACGATTTTTTTGTAATTAATTGTTCCGGCATCACTAATAAACTGCATGCCAGAAACCATGCACCACATGTGTGAACAGCGCCCTATATAACCTATATAACTGTTCCTTGTGTACAATTTCAATACTAAGCAATCAGCCCCTGCATGGGTTGGCAGGTTGAATGGTGATCTCATCAGTATTTGGCACCTGTGTTGCCTCTGCCTTTGTCGGGAGCTGCTGCACCCTGTTACTGGGATCGTTTCTGTGACCTGGGAAGGTAAATATTTATCTGCTATGTTATTTTGTGTCAACAAGATGGAAACAAATGACTGGTAATGAGTGGACTGCAGCGCTGCAACCCACTCTGTGTAATTGTAGGGTCATACATGATGTATACTGGCCCCCCACTGTGTGCATTGTTGGGTCATACATTGTGTATGCTAGTTACCCACTCTGTGTGATTGTAGGACCATATATGGTGTATACTGACCATCTACTCTGTGTGATTGTAAGGTCATACATGGTGTATACTGACCGCCTGCTATGTGTGATTCTAAGGTCATACATGATGTATACTGACCGCCTGGTATGTGCGATTGTAGGGTGTAGGGTCACACATGGTCAGGGGCTGGCTGGCCCAGGGGGCAGAGGGGCAGATGCCCCCCAAGCCAGCGGTCAGGCAGCAGTTTTGAGGCCGCCCGGCCATCTGTCATGTTAGTCTCTAAGGCCGCTCTGCCCCTGAAGCTCACTGCTAATGGGCCACAAGTTGCCAGCCAGCCCCTGCACATGGTATAACCTAATGACCCAATCTGTCTGATTGTAAGGTCAAACATGGTGTTTACTGATCAATCACTCTATGTGCTTGTAGGGCGTTACATTGTGTATACTGACTGCCTGCTGTGTGTGATTGTATGGTTGTATTGTATGGTGTATACTCTGGTGTCATTGTAGGGACATACATGTTGTATACACCACCTGCTGTGTTTGATTGTAGAGTCACAAGTGGTGTATGCTGACTTCCTGTTCTCTCTGATTTTAGAGTCATACATGGTGTATACTTACTGCCCAGGGCCGGCGTCAGCACCCGGCGCACCTGGGTGAGTGCCGGGGCCCCAACTACAAGGGGGGGCCCACTAGGACCCTGAGGCTCCTGAGCACTGTGTAACTGGCCCCTGACATGGGGCCCCCTGAGCTGCGTGAGCGCTCCCCACCTAAGCTGAGCGGACAGTGTGAATACTTTTTTGCCGACCTCTGTCCTAAGCTGAGCGGCAGCCGCTGATCGCTGTGATGTAGTGAGCGCTCCGGCACTGTGGCAGATCCTTACCTGTACCGCGATGAAACAGGAAATAGGGATCTGCCGCAGTGCCAGAGTGCTCACAACATCACAGCGATCAGCAGCTGCCGGCTGACGCCCAGCTTAGGAGAGAGGTCGGCAAAAACAAGTATTCACATCGTTCGCTCAGGTTAGAAGGATGAGCCGATGAGCGCTCACGCAGCTCAGGGGGCCCCCTGTCAGTGACCAGTTACATGGAGCCCAGGAGCCCCCTGTCAGGGGTCAGTTTTACGGAGCCCAGGGGGCCCCCTGTAGGGACCAGTTATATGGAGCCCAGGGGACCCCTGGCATGGGCCATTTATGTGGAGACTAGGGGGTCCCCTGTCAGGAGCCAGTTATACAGAGCTCAGGGGGCCCCCTGTCAGGGGCCAGTTATACGGAGCCCAGGGGACCCCCTTTCAGGGGCCAGTTAAATGGAGCCGGCCTCCTGTCAGGGGCCAGTTATGCGGAGCCCAGGGGGCACCCTGTAGGGGCCAGTTATACGGAGCCCGGGGGGCCCCTGTAGGGGCCAGTTATACGAAGCCCAGGGGACCCCTGGCATGGGCCAGTTATGTGGAGACCAGGGGGCCCCCTGTCAGGAGCCAGTTATACAGAGCTCAGGGGCCCCCTATCAGGGGCCAGTTATACGGAGCCCAGGGGACCCCCTTTCAGGGGCCAGTTATATGGAGCAGGGCTCCTGTTAGGGGCCAGTTATACGGAGCCCAGGGGGCCCCTTGTCAGGGGTAAGTTATACGGAGCCCAGGTGTCCCCCTGTCGGGCCAGTTATATGGAGCCCAGGGGCCCCCCTGTCAGGGACCAATTACACAGTGCCCAGGGGGAGACAGCATGCAGGGGGAGACAGCGTGCAGATGGGAGACAGCACACAGAAAGGAGACAGGCGCACAGACAGGAGACAGATTCAGGTGGAAAGACACTGCACGCAGAGGGTAGACAGGCGCAGGGAGACACAGCAAAGGGGGAGACAGGCACAGGAGGACACATCGCAGATGGGAGACAGCATGCAGGGGGGAGACGAGCACAGGGGAAGATGGGCACAGGGGGGAGACAGGTGCAGGAGAGAGACACAGCATGCACAGGGGACACAGGCGCAAGTGGGACACAGCACACAGGGGGACACAGTGCATAGGTTGGAGACAGGGACAGGGGAGAGACACACCATATAGGGGAGAACAGGCACAGGGGAGAGACAGCGCACAGGGAAGAGATACTGCGCACATGGGGGAGAGACATGCAAAGAGAGGGAAGAGACAACACACAGATATGGGAGTGACCGCACAAGAGGTGACAGGCACAGAGAGGGGAGAGACAGCGCACAGGGGGAAGAGACAGCACACAGGGGGGAAAGGCAGCACAAATGGGGAGAGACAGCACAAAGAGAGGAATCACAGCACACAGGGGAAGATTATAGTTGCGAGGGAGAATATATATATATATATATATATATATATATATATATATATATTCCGCAACGTTTATAATATATATTGTGTTAAAGGGGGCCCACTAAGACTCTTTCGCCCGGGGCCCAGAAAAACCTGGAGCCGGCCCTATTACTGCCCCCTCTGCGTAATTATAGGATCATATATGATGCATATTGAAGCCCTGCCTTGTGTGATTATAGGGTCATGCAAGGTGTATACTGACCACCCAATCTGTGTGATTATAGGGTCATGCATGATTTATGCTGACTGCCCACTCTGTGTGATTGTAAGGCCATACAAGGTGTATACTGACTGCCCACTCTGTGTAATTGTAGGGTCATACATGGTGTATACTAACCAGCTGCTCTGTGTGATTATGGGGTCATGCAAGGTGTATACTGACCACCCAATCTGTGTGATTATAGGGTCATGCATGGTTTATGCTGACTGCCCACTCTGTGTGATTGTAGGGCCATACAAGGTGTATACTGACCGCCCACTCTGTGTAATTGTAGGATTATACATGGTGTATACTGACCAGCTGCTCTGTGTGATTATGGGGTCATGCATGGTGTATACTGACTGCCCTCGAGTGTGTCATTGTAGGATCATACATAATGTATACTGATTGTTATCTCTGTTTAATTGTAGGATCATGCATGATGTATACTGACCGTTGGCTCTAAGTGATTATGGGTCATGCATGGTGTATACTGACTGCCCTCGAGTGTGTCATTGTAGGATCATACATAATGTATACTGATCATTATCTCTGTGTAATTGTAGGATCATGCATGATGTATACTGACTGTTGGCTCTATGTGGTCATGCATGGTGTACTGACTGTGCGCTTTGTGTGATTGTAGGATCATATTAGGTGTATACTGACCGCCCGCTCTGTGTAACTGTAGGGTCATACATGATGTATACTGACTGCACGCTCTGTGATAGGCTGTGGTCACAGTACCATTTTTCACATGCGTTTTTGGAGACCTGCGTTTTCAAAAACGCATGTAAAAAACGCATGCCCTAATAGCAAAAAAGCATGTGTGACAGTCCCATGCGTTTTTGGAGCATATCCAAAAACGCATGCGTTTTTAAATAAGGGGCCTTATGGGAAACGCATGCAAAAACGCATGTACAATTAGTGCCATTCAAAAACGCATGCGTTTCCCATAGGAGCCCATGTTAAAAAAAACGCATGCGTTTCTGGAAACGCATGCGTTTTTTTAACATGGGCTCCTATGGGAAACGCATGCGTTTTTGAATGGCACTAAAAGGTACAAATTGTACATGCGTTTTTGCATGCGTTTCCCATAGGAACCCATGTTATAAAAACGCATGCGTTTTCTACAAAAACGCATGCGTTTTTCAAAACGCTCAAAAAAATACTACAAGGACCATGTTCACACACATGCGTTTTTTTTGACCATCTCTGCGTTTTTGGGCTGTTAAAAAAAACGCAGGTGCGTTAACGCAGGGTACATTTGAGTGTAGCTGCGTTTTTCAGCTCCATTTGCGCTTTTTACCCCTAGTCCAAAAAACGCTGCATGCAGCGTTTTTGGGTGCTGTAAAAAAACGCATGTGCATTTTTCCAAAAACGCATGCGTTTTTTTAACATGGGGCCCTATGGGAAACGCATGCAAAAACGCATGGTACATTAGTACCTTTTAGTGCCATTCAAAAACGCATGCGTTTCCCATAGGGGCCCATGTTAAAAAAACGCACATGCGTTTTTTTAACATGGGGGCCCTATGGGAAACACATGCGTTTTTAAAAGGCACATTTATGCACCCTGCGTTAACGCTTGCGTTTTTGCCTGCGTTTTTGGTGAAAAATGAATAAGTCCAAAAACGTGGCAAATCCTTTCAGACACACAAGGGACATTTTTAGCACTCTTAAAAAAACGCAAGTGCTTTTAAGAGTGCTAAAAAAAACGCAAATTGTGTGTGAACATAGCCACGCACTATTTTTAGGTGCAGATTCAAAAACGCACCCAAAAACGCAGGGAGACATCACACACCTTACAAAAGTCATGCTGACATGAAAAAAAGCATGAGTTTTGTTAAATCACTTAAAAAAACGCATGGCAACTGTGACCACAGCCTTATTCTAGAATCATACATGGTGTATACTGACCACCTGCTCTGTTTGATTGTAGGGTCATAAATGGTGTATCCTGACCACCCGCTCTGTATGATTTTAGGGTCATAAATGGTGTGCACTGACCACCCTCTCTGTGTGATTATAGGGTCATACATGATATATACTGACTGCCAGCTCTGTGTGATTGTTAGATCATATATGGTGTATACTGACAGCCCGCTCTGTATTATTGTTGGATCATTCATGGTGTAAACTAACCACCTGCTCTGTGTGATTGTATGATCACACATGGTGTATACTCATTGCCCGCTCTGTATGATTCTAGGGCCATACAAAGTGTATACTGACCGCCCGCTCTGTGTAATTGTAGGGTCACACATGATGTATACCAACCGCCCCCTCTGTGTGATTGTAGGGTCATACATGGTTTATCCAGCTATACTGATCCTTATTGCTCCACACAGGCCAATCAAACTGCATTGCAGCAAAGCTTCCAGTCCTCGCAGCTTTCCCTGACCTACGACTTAGAGAATCCACCTCACCCAGTGAAGCCATAACACAGCTGGACATCACGAGTGCTGTGCTCTATCTGGCAGCACCATAGACTGTACATAGAGCAGAGCTCACATCCTCTGGTGATAATAGTAGGACTGTCTGCAGCGATATTATCCCAGAAAACTCAAATACAGTAAATGTTAAATGCAGATTCACAAAACATTTACTCCACGAAATAAATGATTGCCTGCTCACGTGTTAAGGAGCCGTTGCTTCCAAGATACAGTAAAAGTGTACGGACACACTGGCGTGAAACTCGGATGACCGCAATGCGGGTTTTTCTCGCATTGCAGTCGGACCAATGTTACTCAATGAGAGCACGCCTGCCAGTGTCGGGCGTTTTTTCCTTGTCCGAGAGACGGATGAGAAATCATTCGCAACATGATGCGACAGTCTGCGATTCACGGCCGAGACTCACCAATGCAAGTCTATGGGTCCGACAAAATTCACGTATCGCAGTCGGAACATCCGAGTCGGACACGTTTTTTTCACGGATACATTATCATTCTGCAAGCTGAGAACACTGTAAAATGTTCCTGTAAATCAT
Source organism: Allobates femoralis (assembly GCA_033576535.1). NCBI lineage: Eukaryota > Metazoa > Chordata > Amphibia > Anura > Aromobatidae > Allobates > Allobates femoralis. The sequence continues at coordinate 125,508,446 of JARQOC010000010.1, read as the reverse complement.
TATACAGTAATAGCTGCTGAGGAAGATTGCACACGGACATCACACGGATGTGATCTGAGATAAATGTCGGACAGTCGCATCACAGTTGGATGCAAAATGGAGCAAAACTCAGACGACACTCGTACGACTCCCAGATACGTCAATCGGACCGTTTTTATACTCGCCAGTGTGTTTCCAGCCTAAGGTGCCAACATGTTGCATTGTAAAATACTGGGTGTAGCCCTGTTTCCTGGCTATTAAATCCACTGCTGGCGATCTGCCTTTATACTGTGATTTGTTAAACAGTAACAAGAAAGATTATACAAAGTGACCTGAGATCACTACAAGGAAGAGTCTGGAACAGAAGAGTCTCCACCGGTGACTGCAGCGCACGAGACATGGGGAATCTGCCGCATATTCTACTGCTGAGCACCTTGTATCTATCTACAACTGGAACAGGTGAGGACCGGGTGCAAGATGCTACAACCTGGGATGGAAGGCGAACTCAAATAGCAATGTACATACACCTAGAAATCCAGACATTCTTATAGTATTCTTTATTTTTGCAACATACTTACTAATCCTTACTATATATGCAGTGATCAATTGTTGTGCATCATCTTCATAGAAACCTGTCACTATGCCATCAAGCTGTACTGTATATACTATATTCTTATAGATATAGGCAGTATTATAGTTGTTATTAGTAATATTATTTATTAATATAGCGCCATTTATTCTATGGCGCTTTATATGTGAAGGAGACATACATAGACAAGTGCAAGTACAACTTCTTCCCCTGAGGAAGAATAATTTGAAACGTACGTTGGGGAGAGGGACAGGAGACGTGTATTGAGAAATCACTAACTTCAGTACTAAGGATAATCCAGCAATCTGCATGTTCTCTCTCTAATTTGTTAGCACTGCTTGTGAACCAATGATTTGCACTGTAATGTATTGTACTGACTGTGGGGACCTGCTTGCTTTAAACAGTGCCTTCCCCCCTCCCACCAGTCCCACAATGAAAAACACGGCCAGGCCTGGATGGGTTGAAAAGGTCGGTCACAGTTTATTAATTTCTCTAGCAGAGAAAGGCACTTACATTTCATAACGGGCTCATCGCTGAATGCCGTGTCCTGACAGACCGGCGAGCTTGCCAATGAGCGGTTAGAACCTTCGCCCTTCTCCACCTTTTCCGCCACGGAGGATCATGTGTACCCCTACACACGACTCCGACCCCCACCCATCATCATCAGGGCTTGCTCAACTCCGTCCTGCAAACCAGACAAAAAAATGTCCAGACCAATGTCTGTGAGGTGCGGCGTTATCGCCTTCCAACTGGTGATGGCGAACCACGATCCCGCATTTTCCCCTCACAAACTTCACCATTCTCGCATTGACATTTCTTCTTGCACGCTCTATGGACTTGGCATCCCTTGCTCCACGCCAGTCGGCGCGTGGTACCATTTCAGACCACACCAGTGTTAAGTCCGGACATAAATAGCTAGCATGCTCAATGTCCGTTGTCATTACCGTATATAGTTCTCTCATTTTGGTTTTGCCCAAATCGTTTCCACCCGATGCAACACCAATATTATCGGCCCCTTGGCCCTCCTGTAGATGTCGACTAACTCCGGGAACACCTGCTTCCAGCGGAGCCCTCTGATGCCTCTCCAGTTCACCTCAAGATTCGGGAGGCCTAGGTTTTTTCCTCCAGGGCGAATCATCTGCCCTTTTTTCCGCCCAGTAAATGTAGGAATGTCCTACAACCCAAACTTCAGGCCTACTGCTGCCTGTAAGATAAAAGCATGTTATTTCAGCAAATCAGATCTTGTATATCTTGCGAAGCATGCTGATTTCCAACGCCCCATTCTCTGTACTTTCGGCCTCCGTTACTCCTGCCCTAGCTGCCTCGGTGGCTGCGCCGATTGATAGAATGCGTCCCGTATTCCTTAGGATTTGCCCCAGTTTTAGCTAAGCATTGTTTAAACAATGCTTGGAATTGATACTTGGTAAGAGGGGACCTGTCTGTATGTGAGAGAAAAAATCTGCTGGTGTGTCTTATTGACATGTAACGTTTGACTATTTTTAGCGGGCATGCTGGGCCTCTGAGGAGTCAACCAGGACCCATGTGCCCCTACCACTGGGGTCGCATTTAGATTTACGCAGCGAATGCGCAGAGCGTCGCTGCATATGGCTAAATCTTCGTTAGATAACCCGCCCTGCCGTCGCTGTTTTTGAAGGCGGCAATAATTCACTAATGCGCAGTCGCACCGAAAAAAGCAATAGCAAAGGCTGCTGATAAGAGGATCGCCTCGTATTGTGACTTGCATATTACCGGGGATATTGTAATAATGTCGTTTAGTAAACTCAATGAAATGGGACGACGGATTCCTGACTAGGTTGAAGCCTCTTCCAGCCCTTCATGGCTTGCTTGATGAAAAATAACTTAGTTACGTCCACCCACCCCATTAGTTGGAAGAAAAAGGCTATTCCTGAGAGATGCCGTTGTGCCGACGTGCCCGACCCCCTCTTTCTTTGAGCAGAATTAAAAATTCAGTTGTCACTTCACTTCTTGCTTGGTTGCACTTATGCACGGGCCTACCCTGGATTAGCGAACACCACTCTTCCCAAGCCTTACCATAGACCTGCCAGGTAGCCGGTGTAACGGAAGCACGGATTAAAGGCATCAATGATTGGCCACTGTGTCCCATATTGATGGAGGACACTGGAGACCAGCTGGTTGCGCCGTGGGGAGAAGGTCCGTGAAGGCCTGCCAATCGGAACATAACAGTGAGTTAATAAGGTGATCATCTACCTCCGCCGTTACTGTGGCGCAGCACCAGATGTTGTGTTTTAGGCATAATAGTGCTAGCCTACGCAGCAGCGCAAGTAAGGGCAGTGATGTGGAAGACATGTGGTTTAGGCTCTTTGCTGTTCTTGGTTTTTTTGTTTGGAGTCGTATGTTTGAGTTTTCTAGCTGATGTCCCCATAACTCCACAGACAACACTATTGTGAACACTTCTAACAGGGCTGGATCGCGCCCCCAGGTTGTGGTGATCCATCGCTCTGGCCAGCTGCCTTTGCACCATTGGTTTTTGTAAATTGCTGCATATCCTTTTTTGTTATGCTGTCCCACAGCGAGCCCTAAGTCCTTGCTTGGCATTTCTTTTGCCATAACGCAGGTATGACCATTGAAGGATTGCAGGAATGTTTTCCAGACTAGTAAGTCTGCCTTCAGAGTGATCCTGATTCTATGGCCCGGCTGGGAAATGCCTTTTGTTGCTAACGATAATCGGCGACAGAATGCTCTACTGACCGGCATTACGCGGCTGGCGAATGTCAGCAGACCCAGAAGTGACTGCATCTGCTGGAGGGTGACCGCAGTAACCCTCCTGCATTTCCAGTGTCTTCTGAATTTTTTCTGCTTCCAAGGGTCACCGGGTGAAAAGAGAAAGTAACTGTCCTGGGTACCTGAATATAACCCCTGTAGGTGCGGCTGGATGCCCCTTCCCCTATTATCCCGTTAGTCAGTTGGGCATCCCAATTAGTGTTCTACCTGAGTGGTGGAAGGGGGGAATAGGGCACTGACCATTACATTCCTCTAGCTTCCTCCTGATGGGCCCAACAGTCAGAGGCACGTTCCTTAATCAGTACCGTGCCTGCCATTCAGGGTTTTGTTGTTTTATGGGTTTCCCCTTGTGGCTGCACACACACACTTCACCATTTAGCAGCTATGGACAAGTGGCATGCTTTTTGATTTTTAAAGTGATACACTTCTATTTTTTCACACCAAACGATTTCTATAATTTTTAATATATTTCATAGTTTTTTTCAGAGATGTAATTTGTTATTCTGGATTATAATAATAATAATAATAATAATAATAATAATAATAATAATAATTTTATTTATATAGCACCAACATATTATGTAGGCAGCACTTTACAATTATCCTTATTTACTATTTTTATTCTACTTTTCATGACTCTGAGTCCCTCACATTTGTATGGCCCCTGTTTGGATTTTTAACACATTTTTATTCATTTTTTAAAAAAAAATATTTTTATGGTAATTTCTTGGTTTCCACTTTTTTTTTTTCGGAGTAGCAGTATAACCTCGAGGTATTGTTATGTCATAAGTACAATGCAGAGAGGAGGAGAGAGGACTCTGCCCATGAGGACTCACTGTCTACAATGGGTGACTGTGGATACAGCAGGTGAGAGAGGACGCTGCTCACAAGGGTTCACAGTCTACAAGGGATAGGTGAAGACACAGCAAGTGAGGAGAGAGCACCCTGCCCGAGAGGGCCCACAGTCTGCAAGGAATGGGTGAGGATACAGTAGGTGAGGAGAGAGGACCCTGCCTGCGAGAGAACACAGTCTGCAAGGAATGGGTGAGGATACAGTAGGTGAGGAGAGAGGACCCTGCCCACGAGGCTTCACAGTCTACAAGGGATGGGTGAGGACACAGTGAGGAGAGAGAACCCTGCCCAAGAGGGCTTACAGTCTGCAAGGAATGGGTGAGGATACAGTAGGTGAGGAGAAAGGACCCTGCCCACGAGGCTTCACAGTCTACAAGGAATGGGTGAGGATACAGTAGGTGAGGAGAGAGGACCCTGCCCGAGAGGGCTCATTGTCTACAATGAATGAGTGAGGATACAGTAGATGAGGAGAAAGGACCCTGCCCACGAGGCTTCACAGTCTACAAGGGATGGGTGAGGAGAGAGAACCCTGCCCAAGAGGGCTTACAGTCTGCAAGGAATGGGTGAGGATACAGTAGGTGAGAAGAGAGGACCCTGCCCACGAGGCTTCACAGTCTACAAGGGATGGATGAGGATACAGTAGGGGAGGAGAGAGGACCCTGCTCATGAGGGCTCATAGTCTACAAGGGATAGGTGAGGATACAGTAGGTGAGGAGAGAGGACCCTGCCCACGAGGGCTCACAGTTTACAAGGGATGGGTGAGGATACAGTAGGTGAGGAGAGAGGACCCTGCCCGAGAGGGCTCATTGTCTACAATGAATGAGTGAGGATACAGTAGATGAGGAGAAAGGACCCTGCCCACGAGGCTTCACAGTCTACAAGGGATGGATGAGGATACAGTAGGTGAGGAGAGAGGACTCTGCCCATGAGGGCTCATAGTCTACAAGGGATAGGTGAGGATACAGTAGGTGAGGAGAGAGGATCCTGCCCACGAGGGCTCACAGTTTACAAGGGATGGGTGAGGATACAGTAGGTGAGGAGAGAGGACCCTGCCTGAGAGGGCTCACAGTCTACAAGGGATGGGTGAGGATACGATAGGTGAGGAGAGAGGACCCTGCCCGAGAGGGCTCATTGTCTACAATGAATGAGTGAGGATACAGTAGATGAGGAGAGAGGACCTTGCTTGTGAGGGCTCACAGTTGGTACAGTTGACTGAGATTCACTGCAGGTTGTAGGTTTGTTGGAAGAGGTGGGTCTTCAGGTTCCTTTTCAAGATCTCCATGGTAGGCGAGAGTCTGATGTGTTGGGACAGAAAGTTCCAGAGTATGGGGGAAGCACGGGAGAAATCTTGTATGCGGTTGTCGGAAGAGGAGATGAGGGGAACAGAGATCTTTTGAGGGTCGTAGGTTGCTTGTAGGTAAGTACCTGGAGACCATGTCACAAATGTATGGAGGAGACAGGTTGCAGATGACTTTGTCATGGTTAGGATTCTGAACTATAGTTTTTGGGCAATGTGGAGCAAGTGAAGAGATTGGCAGAGAGGAGAGGCTGAGGAACAGCAGAGGACAGGTGCATTAGTCGTGCAACAGAGTTTAGGATAGATTGTTGGGTAAGAGAGTATTAGAAGGGAGACCGGAGAGCAGGAGGTTGCAATAGTCGAGGAGGGAGATGATGAAATCACGCACAAGTATTTTTGCAGTGTCTTGATCAAGGAATGTAAAGATTTGGGAAATATTTTTGAGTTCGGCAGGAGGTGGTTAGGGCTTGGATATGTGGATTGAAGGAGAGGGTTTTCCCCAAGCAGCGAGCATGCGGGACTGGAGAGAGTGAGCAGCCATTGACCTTGATGGATAGGTCTGGTGGAGGGGTAGAGTGAGATGGGAAATATGATGAATTCTGTTTGGTCCTATGTTCAGTTTTAGAAATCGAGCATAAAAGAAGGATGAGATGGCGGACACACATGGGATTTTGGTCAGTAAGGAGATGATGTCAAGTTCAGAGAGGTAGATCTGCGTAGAGATGATACTGAAAGCCGTGAGACAGAATGAGTTGTCCCAGGATGAAGGTGTAGATGAAGAAGTGTAGGGGTCCTAGAAATGAACCCTGGGGGACTACGACAGATAGGGGGCGAGGTGAGGAGATGATGTGAGAGAGGGAGATGCTGAATGCCTTGTCTGTTGGATATGAAGAGATCCAGAATAGGGCCAGGTCTGCGATACCAAGAGATAAGCAAATCTGTAGCAAAAGGGAATGTTCCACTGTGTCAAAGGCAGAGTACAGGGGCAGTATTATAGTAGTTATATTCTTGTACATAAGAGCAGTATTATAGTAGTTATATTCTTGTACATAGGGAGCAGTATTATAGTGTTATATTCTTGTACATAGGGGCAGTATTATAGTAGTTATATTCTTGTATATAGGGGCAGTATTATAGTAGTTATATTCTTGTACATAGGGGCAGTATTATAGTAGTTATATTCTTGTACATAGGAGCAGTATTATAGTAGTTATATTCTTGTACATAGGAGCAGTATTATAGTAGTTATATTCTTGTATATAGGAGCAGTATTATAGTGTTATATTCTTGTACATAGGGGCAGTATTATAGTAGTTATATTCTTGTATATAGGGGCAGTATTATAGTAGTTATATTCTTGTACATAGGGGCAGTATTATAGTAGTTATATTCTTGTACATAGGAGCAGTATTATAGTAGTTATATTCTTGTACATAGGAGCAGTATTATAGTAGTTATATTCTTGTACATAGGAGCAGTATTATAGTAGTTATATTCTTGTACATAGTGGGCAGTATTATAGTAGTTATATTCTTGTGTATAGGGGCAGTATTATAGTAGTTATATTCTTGTATATAGGGGCAGTATTATAGTAGTTATATTCTTGTACATAGGGGCAGTATTATAGTAGTTATATTCTTGTACATAGGAGCAGTATTATAGTAGTTATATTCTTGTATGTAGGGGCAGTATTATAGTAGTTATATTCTTGTACATAGGAGGAAGTATTATAGTAATTATATTCTTGTACATAGTGGGCAGTATTATAGTAGTTATATTCTTGTATATAGGGGCAGTATTATAGTAGTTATATTCTTGTATATAGGGGCAGTATTATAATAGTTATATTCTTGTACATAGGGGCAGTATTATAGTAGTTATATTCTTGTACATAGGGAAGCAGTATTATAGTAGTTATATTCTTGTACATAGGGGCAGTATTATAGTAGTTATATTCTTGTACATAGGAGCAGTATTATAGTAGTTATATTCTTGTACATAGGGGCAGTATTATAGTAGTTATATTCTTGTACATAGGAGCAGTATTATAGTAGTTAAATTCTTGTACATAGGAGCAGTATTATAGTAGTTATATTCTTGTACATAGAGGCAGTATTATAGTAGTTATATTCCTGAACATAGGAGCAGTATTACAGTAGTTATATTCTTGTACATAGGAGCAGTATTACAGTAGTTATATTCTTGTACATAGGGGCAGAATTATAGTAGTTATATTCTTATACATAGAGGCAGTATTATAGTAGTTATATTCCTGTACATAGGGGCAGTATTATAGTAGTTATATTCTTGTACATAGGGGCAGTATTATAGTAGTTATATTCTTGTACATAGGAGCAGTATTATAGTAGTTATATTCTTGTATGTAGGGGCAGTATTATAGTAGTTATATTCTTGTACATAGCAGCAGTATTATAGTAGTTATATATTCTTGTACATAGAAGCAGCATTATAGTAGTTATGTTCTTATACATAGGAGCAGTATTATAGTAGTTATATTCTTGTACATAGGAGCAGTATTATAGTAGTTATATTCTTGTACATAGAAGCAGCATTATAGTAGTTATGTTCTTATACATAGGAGCAGTATCATAGTAGTTATATTCTTGTACATAGGAGCAGTATTATAGTAGTATATTCTTGTACATAGGGGACAGTATTACAGTAGTTATATTCTTGTATATAGGAGCAGTATTATAGTAGTTATATTCTTGTACATAGGAGCAGTAATATAGTAGTTATATTCTTGTATATAGGAGCAGTATTATAGTAGTTATATTCTTGTATATAGGGGCAGTATTATAGTAGTTATATTCTTGTACATAGGGGCAGTATTATAGTAGTTATATTCTTGTACATAGGAGCAGTATTATAGATACATTTTTCCTTACAGGTAATATTGTAGTAGGTGTTCGCTCATCCACAGCAGTAATATTATAAAAGTTGGGGGCAGTATTAGTTATATTTTTCTCTTTACAGGTAATAATATCGTCTTTTTTCATACATTCATGGTATTATAGCAGTTATCTGATAGTGGAGCAGGCAGTAATTATAATTACGAATACTTGTACAGTAAGGATTAGTACATATTTTGCAGTAGTACAAGCTGTATGTAATAGCCGGAGGAGCCACTAAGGACAGGAGAATATAACACATTAACAGGATCACTAATTGTCCCCAAAATTTATTTTTGATTCTAGGTGTGGAAGATGAGAGACCTTTAGTAGCCACCAAATATGGAGACCTGCGGGGCGTTACGGTGCCAGTAAAGGAGACATCTAGAGCCATCGATGCTTTCTTTGGAATCCCCTTTGCAAAACCTCCTGTGGGATCACTGAGATTTGCTAATCCAGAACCCCCTGAGCCCTGGAAATCTGTAAGAGACGCCTCCGAGTTTCCCCCCATGTGAGTCTCATGTATTTGTGATGGGGCTGTAGTATTGTGTGTACGTTTCTGTATGTTGTAAGATTTTCACTGGTAAAATAGTAGAAGGCAGATATGTATCACTAAAATCATTAACCTCACAGATGTATGCTCCAGTATGGTAATTACTGAGAGGGTTAAGCAGGCTCTAATAGGACTATTTTTTGTGATCAGCTAAAGAGATGGGTAGTATAACATTAGTCTGAGGTACAGGAAAAAAGATGAATCCCAGACAGACTAAATGCAAACTGCACCGTCAGCCAGAACCCCAAGATACCCAGATACCCTTTAACACCTATACAGTAATATGCTTTTACTTCAAGGTCCAGGGGGTTGCTGTCTATAGACAGGTTGCAGTCCAGGAATAGAAAAGTCTCCAATCAGGGTTAAAGCCGAGTGGTCAGAAAGGTCCAAAATCGTCAGACTTGAGAATAGTACAAAAACCGGCAGAGAATCTGGAAAATCAATAATACTAAGCAGGATAACAGCAAGTGAACCTGGGAATATATCTGGCAACTAGCAGCAACACACAGAGAATTCAAATAGGCTGCAGTATTTCCTAATTGGATGAAGTCAGAGTTAATGACTGCAGCTAGGCAGCCATACAACACATTCACACATCATCAGCCTCACCTGCAACACATCCACAAGTCAGACTACTAGTTCACCAGCCCCACCTTTGGAGTGAACACAGCGGCGCCTGGTGGCAGAAGCAGAAGTTGCAGGGGCAGACCCTGGGGATGTGACATTGGGTGGAAAGTTCCAGATAAAGGACCCAACAACCCCACAATCCACTGGACCAGAAATGATGTCTGGTCAGTGCATCATGCCCGAAATGAGGAGGCGGGAATTTTAAATCGGGAGCACGCTGGAGAATAAATTGTCACACACACCGGGGCGTGATAACAGCAGTGAGGGGGGAGACAGAGCCCTGGAGACTGCCCAGTCAGTCTACAGACCGTAGCCTGGATGCTGCATTTGCATGCGAAAATGTGAGTGTCAAAGTCATTTTTCACAGCCAGTATAGGCCATTCATTAGGACAACACTCCTCCGCTGCTAATGCCGAATCCTCCCACTTACCGCGCTCCACCATGCAGACAGCGGGAGAGTCAGTGGCAAGGTTGAATTTAGGACATGGTCTAAAGCTCTTGTGGATCCTTTCTCTTCCACTGGGGGACTCTCCTGCCTAATCACCAAGTAAACTCCTTTTTATAGACTAAATCCCACCCGCCGAGAGCATCCATAATTATTATTAACTAGCTGGGTGCCCGATGCACATGCATCGGGATTCTAGAAGAGCGAGTCTCTGACTCGCAATGGCCGCTTCGCGGCCAATGCTTCGGGCGTATCCATATGACCACGCCGACTCGCAGTGCGAGTGGACTCAGAAGGGGCAAAAAACCCATTCGCAATTATATAATAGATAATTCCTAAGCAATGGGCAGCAGTTTTCACTCTGGCCACAAGAGAGCTATTCACACATGGTTATGACTCACCGTGGCCGGGACTCCAGTAGACAGGCGTTTTTCTTCCTCCTTCTTGTCACAGATGGACCGCGCCTGCCGGTAGTGGGGCCCAGTGGGTACAGATCAAAAGAGAGAGACGTCATGGGTTGAACAGATTAGGGGTTAATTTGTTTCGTGACGCCACCTATGAGTGTTCCGTTAACTTTACCGGCGCTGCGGGGCCTCCGGGGGATGGAATGCAGCAAGATGGAACGCTCCCCACAGGCTAAGCGATGATTCCCGGAGGCTGGAGCTGCACAAGATGTTCTGAGGCAGCTGCGGTTACCTTAAGATGCGGATGGACAGTTCATAAGAAAGCACTGACACTGTAAGTCTCTGTAACGGGTTCTTTACTGTAACCAGCAGGCAGTACATGGCATACAGTTTGTAGGTAGTGGACCGGGTGGACTCAGCAATGACCAGTGTCTCTCAGAGATTCGCGACGCGACCGCGTTTTATCGCTGGTCGCAGGTTGACAGGTTTACGGGAAGAACCGTAAACCTGTCAACCGGCGACCTGCGATAAGGCTGGATCGCGCCGTGTGACATCGCCAGAGCGATGTCGGCGGCGATCCAGCCTATACCGCAGCGTTGCTGCGGATCGCTCGCTGGGCTGGGCCCAGCACAGCGAGCGATGTCACCGCCCGCATCGCTGCGGTGTCGCCGACCGCAGCGATGCTGTGTGACAGCTGGCCAGCAATGTCGGAAGCGAGCGGGCACCCGCGCATCGCTTCCGACATCGCTGGCCAGATCGTGCTGTGTGACAGCACCTTTACAGTTAAAGGTTGACCCAGGCATGCAGATCTCTGTGGGATATGTTTCTCACCAAATCTATTCACTGATTCCCTGGCTGTCCTTCTGGTAATCCTCTATTCTTTCGGTAGACTCACCCGTGCTTCTGAAGTGACTGCTTTCCTTCTCTGAGTACAATAGTAACCTCTGCAACATGGAGCACATTAGCTCCCTTTTCTGTCTCCAGGGCGGTCTCCTCTCCGACACCCCTTGTCACGAATCCGTGACAGGTTTGGGATCTGTGTCTCATTCCTGCATTGAGACTTCATATTAAATGTTTCTATCCTTTGGCAGTGTAGGAGTTAATGTCAGTTTCTGTTGTTAGCATAGCTCGTTAGTTCTCTTCCCAGGTGTGGCTACTTTGTGATCCCTCCCATCTCCTATATATGATCACATGGTTAAGCATTCCTTGCTCGCGATTGAACTCCATTCCTGGCCTAGCTACCTTAGTTGAAGATGCTACTCTAGAGGAGCTGACTGTTGCCAAGACATCTGCCGCCTAGGAGTGTAGCACGAGGAATGAAGTAGTCTTGTTTTTCCCCTGTCTGTCTCCCCTTCCCCTCTTGTTGTTTTTAGTGCAGCAGTTGGGACTTTTGCACCCTCCGCTATCTCCTTATTGAGGGTTAAGATCAGGGCCAACGAGGGACTGGGTATCCTTCTCGGTGATGGTTTGAAAGAACCCATATAGGAATAGTAGGGAGATCAATGCACAGCTGTAGGTGAGTGCAGGAGGTCTCCTTTTCCCTATTCCTTACAAGCATGGCCCTCCATTGTATTTTTGTCCCCCCACCTTGGGGTTTCCTACAGTAGTCTGTTGTTTTGTGTAGTGCATAAGAACACCGTTGGTGTTTGCACCACTGTCACACTCTGCATTCGAACACTCCCTAGTCTGTGGCGTGACTCCCATTTTCTCCACTCTGGAGCCAGAGTTTATTCCTCCCCTTCACATGTGAATCATACAGCGTCAATCATTGGCTGACTGCTGAAGGAAGTATCTTCCAGAAGCTTCTGCATGCTAAATCGAGCTGGGTCACTTGCCCAAGCGGTCAGGGGAATTAACCTTAGGTGTGGTCCAACAGGTGAAATGAAGGTTTGTGGAATCACTCTGTGTTCTGTGTATGGAGGTAGCAGACCTCCAATGTGATCATATTTTTATGTTTGTACTTTTGTGCCAGTAAAGGTTTTCCTTAAATTTTACTCCTGTGTAGCGGTTTGAGGATTAAATAAACCAGATAGAGAGTTAAAAAGAAACGCAACCTGTAACTACCTCAACCTGCACGCAAGTGAGTTGCATTATTACAATGTATATATGTTATTTTTCCATTATTGGTTTTGTATATTCAGGTGTTTACAGGTAGAAGAGTTCATGGCCGGTTTAGGAGACTATTACCAATCCTCTATAAAGGTGCCCCGTACCTCAGAAGATTGTCTGTACCTGAACGTGTTTACTCCAGCTGACCGAGACAAGAAATCTAATTTACCTGTAAGTATCTGCAGTGCCCGGAGCACATCCTATCGGGGCGGTTCAGTGTGTGGAAACACGGGGGTCAGTGGGTGCTCTTGTCCGCTGGTCCAGCCGCCTTTAGAAAGACCTCAAGGACCAGGGCTCATCCTAACTGAATGCCGTGAGGGAACCACACAATGGTAAGACTTTACTGGATCCCCAACAGTCAAAGACATAAAACACATGGCCAAGCAAAGCACTCAATGTTACAGGCAACAGAGTCTAACCCTTCCACTGGCTCACCAGGGATTGGAATCTGCATGCCTTCAGGGCTTCCAGGGCCAACTATGCCAATCCAGCAGCACCCCACTTTGGGTAGGCACCCACGAAAAGAGGAATAGCTGTAAGTTTAGAAAGCTAACCAAGCACAGCAAAGTTTATTAGCTATGTGACCCAATTGTATCTTCTTTAAAAGGAACCTCACCCCTCATAATCACCCCCAAGCCTCTGAATACCTGTTCCTGCACCCTCACAAATCATTTCCAACATTCCTCTTGTGTTGGAAATGCTCCCTATAAAAGATGAAATCTAGCCTTTTATACTTACTGAAAGTGCGACTTCTGCTCCCTGAATAAGTCTCACAGGGCGTTCCCTGTGCGCTCCTAAGCCTGCCTGAGCCACTCATTATCATGCCCCGATGGGCGTGATAAGAAATCCAAGTCCTCCTCGCCTTGCGTAATAGCCGGTGTGACGCTATTTGAGTCACATCCGGTCATGGTGAAGTCGTACGCATTGCGCATGCACGGATATTGCTTTACGGCGCTCCCGGCCATAAAGCAAAACCTGCGCATGCTCAATGCGCATGGTGAGGTCGGCGGTACACCTTTTTGCATCATACCGGCTATTACGCCCATACAGCAGGGCGAGGAGGACTTGGATTTCTTATCACCCATTATAGGGAGCATTTCCAACACAAGAGGAATGTTGGAAATGATTTGTGGGGGTGCAGGGACAGGTAGTCAGAGGCTTGGGGGTGATTATGAGGGGTCAGGTTCCCTTTAAGCAGTTTCTGATATTCCAACCGAATCCTAGGCTGAACTCCCACAGAATATAATCCAGTTTTGGTGATCCTTAAATTAGTGCCAAAGTCCCTAGACTGAGGCCACAAAGCATATGAACCCTTAGTGACTGAACTCTTTTTATATATCCTGAGCACTCAGCTTAGGGTACTGTGGTCTTACAGGATTGGTGGAATAAGGCTATGCTCTTATTGGCTGACATTTCAAGCCAAATGCTTAATTTTCCTGTGAGTGATGTAGACAGAGGGGGTGAGGTAATTACATTAGCAATACACAACCTCAGACAAAAAACGCTCCAAATTGTCTGCAAGAAACAATGCTTAGCAAACATGAGATAACTAACAAACGACCTATACTTCTGGCCAAATTTAAATAAATTCACAATTCTGTTGCAAGTTTGTTTTATATGATATTCCCAAGTTTTTATTTGCAGTTATTAAAGGGTTTGTCCAATTGCTTGAAGTTTTGACCATTTGCTCAATTATTTGCAATAAAGAAACAAAAATATATATAGTACTTTACCTATCCTGCCCAGGTCCAGCACTGAGTCTCTGCTGTTGCTATGAACTCTGTTGATTGCCTGCTGAGGTGATATGTTGACAGCACTGCAGCCAATCATACAATCCACATTAGAAGAACCACAAAGCTCAGGGATTTGCTGCAGACAGAAAAGAGTCCAAGTCAACAGGGAGACTCAGTGCTGGACCTGGGCAGGATGATTAAGTCTAATTTATTTTTATTTATTTTTTACAACTAACTGAGCGAATGGTCATAGAGTCTTGCAGGGGGACAACCCTTTTGTATTTGACATTTACAGCCAAGTGTTTCTTTCTGTGCATTTATCATAGGTTGCCACTTTCATTTCTTTGATACATGTTCCTGGAATCAATTTTATCATTGATATTAACTGCACCTTGTGGAGAAAAATATGTATTTTAACGGGAATGTATGACCCAGCAGTAAATTGACATTTGTTTAAAGGTTGTATCTCTACGCAAAGGTCATAACCTGTACTTATACTGATTACAGGCACTGAGAAACCATTGGGGTCTCTCTGACACAGGGGTTAAAATTTCTCACACCTCTGATCAAAGGGAAGGACCAAATGGTCACTAATGGCAGGGCCTCACATTCTCTATTTGCTATAGGAATAGGGTTGCCTGTAAAACACAGGGCATTTGAAATGTAATGTATTCATTGCTAAATTGGCCATGGTCCAGTCACAGACCTGTGCAAGGGTTGCAAGTGCGACCGAGCTCGAAGGTACAGGGGCTCGGCGCCTGCCTACCCCTGCGCCTGCTTTATATGGATGTGCGTCCCTGAGGACGCATATCTATTTCAGTGACGGGCCCCCTGCCTGGCCGGTCCCCAGGCGGCTGATCACGGCCACCGGAGGATTGGCAGGCACTGACGCTTTAAATCTCCCGTGGCTGCTGGTGCTACACCATGATGAGATCATGTCACCTCATCACAAACAGGACAGAGCTGCCAGCGGGAGCGATGAGGCAGAAGAACTGCAGCTGTTGGAGAGGACGGAGGGAGTGTCAGTGTGTGTGTGATTGTGTATGTGTCACTGTGTGTGTGTCTGTGTGTGTCACTGTGTGACTGTGTTTGTGTCTGTGTGTGTGCCAACCTGGGCCGAGCAGGGGGCCACTGAGCCACAAAGGGAACAACATCCCGAGTGTGCCAGCACCTTACCACAGACACACTATACTGTGCCACCACCCTGGGGCATGTGTGCCAACCTGGGCTGATCAGAGGGCCACTAAGCCACACAGGGAACAACAGCTCTAGTGTGCCAGCACCTTACCACAGACACATTATACCGTGCCACCACCCTGGGGCATGTGTGCCAACCTGGGCTGATCAGAGGGCCACTAAGCCACACAGAACAACAGCCAAGTTTGCCATGACCTTACCACAGCACACATATACCGTGTCACTACCCTGGGGCATGTGTGCCAACCTGGGCTGATCAGATGGCCACTAAGCACCACACAGGATACACAGCCCATATGTGTACTTGGTGTGTGTTTGACTGTGTGTGTGTGTTCTGTGTGTGTGACTGTGTTTGTGTGGGCTGTACAGGGGGCCGTGTGACTGGGTGTGGGGGGCTATATAGGGGGCAGTGTGTGTGGGGGGCTGTACAGTGGGCAGTGTGTCTGTGTGTGGGGGGGGAGGGCTGTACAGAGGGCAGTGTGATTGGGTGAGTGGGGCAGGTTGTACAGGGGGCAGTGTGTTTGTGGGGAGGATGTATGCTATATGGAGGGCTATGAGGCTGCATTATTGTGCTATATACTATATGAAGTGCTGTGACGCTGCATTATATGATATGAAGGGCAGTGAAAATGCATTATATTTTCTGGAGGGTGTGAAGCTGCATTATATTATGTGAAGGACTGTGACACTGCATTATATTCTCTGGAGGGCTGTGATGCAGCATTATATTCTCTGGAGTGCTGTGACACTGCATTATATTATATGAAAGGCTGTGATGCTGCATTATGCTATATGGAGGGCTGTGATGCTGCATTATATTATATGTAGAGCTGTGATGCTGCATTATATTATATGAAGGGCTGTGATGCTGCATTATATTATATGAAGGGCTGTGATGCTGCATTATATTATATGAAGGGCTGTGACACTGAATTATATTATTTGGAGGGCTTTGATGTTGCATTATATTATCTGGAGGGCTTTGAGGCTGCATCATATTATCTGGAGGGCTGTGCTGCTGCATTATATTCTCTGGAGGGCTGTGGCGCTGCATTTATACTACATGGAGGGCTCTGACACTGCATTATATTATATGGAGGGCTGTGGTGCTACATTATATTATATGAAGGGCTGTGACACTGCATTATATTATATGGAGGGCTATGGTGCTGCATTATATTATATGAAGGGCTGTGACACTGCATTATATTATCTGGAGGGCTTTGAGGCTGCATTATATTCTCTGGAGGGCTGTGACACTGCATTATATTATATGAAAGGCTGTGATGCTGCATTATACTATATGGAGGGCTGTGATGCTGCATTATATTATATGGAGGGCTGTGATGCTGCATTATATTATATGAAGGGCTGTGATGCTGCATTATACTATATGAAGGCTGTGATGCTGCATTATATTATATGAAGGGCTGTGACACTGCATTATATTATTTGTAGGGCTTTGACGTTGCATTATATTATCTGGAGGGCTTTGAGGCTGCATTATACTATCTGGAGGGATGTGATACTGCATTATATTATCTGGAGGATTGTGACGCTGCATCATTATCTGGAGGGCTGTGCTGCTGCATTATATTCTCTGGAGGGCTGTGACGCTGCATTATACTACATGGAGGACTCTGACACTGCATTATATTATATGAGGGCTGTGGTGCTTCATTATATTATATGAAGGGTTGTGACACTGCATTATATTATATGGAGGGCTATGGTGCTGCATTATATTATATGAAGGGCTGTGACACTGCATTATATTATCTGGAGGGCTTTGAGGCTGCATTATATTATCTGGAGGGCTGTGCTGCTGCATTATATT